>JANFOE010000156.1:0-600000 GCA_025667525.1 Glebionis coronaria
ACGAATGTAAGGTTTAATAGCAAGGATAAGGAGAACTGTCAAGGAGTCAAGAACTCGGGCGTTGTTAAATCTTATGCTAATGTGTTAGAAGGACTAGTCGCGAAAGAGGACAGTGGTGATTCTTCAGCCATTGTGCTTGATGTTGAATGTGGTAATGAGACTGATCTTTCAAGACACGCCTTCGGTAAAGTTAAGGATTTTAACTCTATTAATAATCTGAAGGTGATCCTCTCTAAGGAGGGTTTTGAGGGGGTTAAACTCTCCTATCTAGGTGGTCTATGGGTGATGATAGAATTACACAATGTGGAGACACAGGAAAATTTGATTAAACATTCTGGCGTCAGGTCATGGTTCCATGAGCTAGTGGGTGCACATGCTGATTTTTATAGTACGGAGCGTATTGTGTGGGTCGATGTCGAAGGGATTCCTCTAAAGGCTTGATCCCCTAACACGTTCTCTAGAATTGGAAAGAAATGGGGAGAGATCATGGACATTGAAGAATCATTGGGGTCCCTATTCTCTCGCAAGAGACTTTGTATCAAAACTTGTTTGCCGTTTTATATTTTGGAATCGTTCAAGGTCATATTTAAAGGTAAAACATTTATAGCTCGTGCCAAAGAGTTGTTCACTTGGTCACCTTGTTTTTCTGAATATAAAGTGGATGATTACTCGTCGGATGAGGAATCTCAGTTAGGAGATTTACACAAACCGGTTACTCTAATGGACGACATGGAGAAAGCAGATAGTGATGAGGAGGTGGTTTCTGAATCATTTTGCGAAGCAGGATCTGATTTGAATTGTAATAATAACGAAGGCGATGGTATCATTCAAGATGAGGTTCAAAATTCTGTTGACCCGTTTAGAATTTACGATATTCTTAACAATGCACCTAACAAGAATGCTGCTCCGGAATTTTCTTTGTCACATCCACCAGGTTTTACTCCCGTTCAGTCCACTTCAGACAGTCCATTGGAAGAGGGGAATCGGATTAGGGAGACGTCTCCCATAAAGCAGAATGATGATATCAGAGCAGAGGATCCTATCATTAATATGAGTGAATCTTCAAATGATTTTTCTCCTATCATTTCATCTCGGAAGTCTACTAAAGGAGGTTCTATTCTAGATGTTTTGGATGATCTTATTAAAGTCGGCAAATCGATGGGGTATGTGATGGAAGGTTGTTCTAAATACTTTGAACACATCATCAATTCTCAAGGAGTTGGCGAGGGTCTTTAATGAAGATTCTCTCTCTAAATATACAAGGTCTAGGCCACAAGACCAAAAAAGAGTGGATCAAGGAGCTCAATTTCAAGTATAGGAGTAATTTTTTAGCTATTCAGGAGACGAAGGTGGATCGCATTTCTGATATGGACATTAAATTTATGTGGGGTAACTCAAACTTTCAGCACATTGTTAGTGATCCTATCGGGAACTCAGGTGGTATTTTATGTGTTTGGGAAAAATCTATTTTCAAGAAATCAGGAGCTTCCGTCTCGGACAACTTCATTGCTTTATACGGGACTTGGCTTCCTACTAGTACTAAGATTCTCATTGTTGTGATCTATGCTCCTCAAGCCTACACGTGCAAACGCATACTGTGGGATTACATCTCTAGTTTGATTGAGCATTGGGATGGTGAGTATATTGTTCTGGGAGATTTTAATGCGGTACGTACTAAAGAAGAACGTTTTGGTTCAGTTTTAAATCCGACTTGTGCTCGTAATTTTAATGAGTTTATCTCTGCCTCTGGTCTTATAGAGGTCAAAATGGATGGTTATTCTTTTACGTGGTCTCTCCCGTCCGCCTCGAAAATGAGTAAGTTGGATCGGTTTTTGGTTTCCAATGGTATTTTGTCTACGTTCCCTTCCATTTCAGCTAGTTGTCTAGACCGCCATCTATCTGATCACAGACCAATATTTCTTACTGAAAGTAGTGTGGACTATGGCCCGACGCCTTTTCGTATTTATCATTCTTGGTTTTCTTACGAGGGTTTCGACGCGATGGTGGTTCAAGCATGGAAGTCTTTAGATTACAATGACTCCAATAAATTTATTCGTTTTAAGAAGAAGTTACAGGATTTGAAGAAAATCATTCGGCCATGGATCAAAAATCAGATATCGGTAAAAAAAGGAACAAAGTCTTCACTTTTGAATAAGCTGGTTGATATTGATAAAATGCTTGACAACGGTGTTAAGTCTGATGAGATTCTCTTGAATCGTTTGGAGGTTTCACGGAGTCTTTTTAATCTTCATCAGGCTGAAATTAAAGACGCGGCGCAGCAGGCTAAAGTTAAGTGGGCCTTAGAGGGGGACGAGAATTCTAAATTTTTTCATGGGATAATAAACAAAAAACGATCCCAACTTGCTATTCGGGGAGTGTTTTATAATGGGTTTTGGTGTACTGAACCAAGCATGGTTAAAGAGGCGTTTTTTTCTCACTTCTCTTCGCGGTTTAAGCAGCCTGTCTCAGCTCGGTTCAAGATTAACCTTTCGTTTTCTAATCGCCTTTCTACTGATCAAAGGTCTGATTTGGATTGTACCATTACTGTGGACGAGATCAAAGCTGCGGTTTGGGACTGTGGCGTAAACAAGTCACCTGGAACCGATGGTTTCACCTTTGAGTTTTTTAGACATTATTGGGATCTTATTGGTCTGGAATTATGCGCAGCGGTTCAACATTTCTTTGAGAAAGGGACATTCCCCAGGGGAGGTAATGCGTCGTTCATAGCTCTAATCCCTAAAGTGTCAGACGCAAAATTTGTATCGGATTTTCTTCCAATCAGCCTAATAGGAAGTGTCTACAAAGTCATCACAAAGATTCTTGCTAATCGTCTTGGACACGTTATTTCCGATTTAGTTTCTAATACTCAATCTGCGTTCATCAAGGATCGGCAAATTCTTGATGGCCCATTTATCCTGAATGAGATTATTGCTTGGTGTAAGCGGAAAAAGAAACAATCTCTAATCTTCAAAGTTGACTTTGCTAAGGCTTACGATTCAGTTAGGTGGGACTTTTTGTTGGATGTTCTTGAAGCATTTGGTTTTGGTCCTAACTGGTGTTCCTGGATCCGTGGCATTTTATCTTCTAATATGTCGTCGATTCTTGTCAACGGCAGTCCGACTAATGAGTTTCCAATCTTTTGTGGTTTGAAACAAGGCGACCCTTTGGCTCCTCTTCTATTTATATTGGTTATGGAGTCTCTTCACTTGTCTGTTTGCAATGCGGTAAATGACGGAGTTTTCAAAGGCCTTCAAATCCATGAACATATGACTTTATCGCACCTCTTCTACGCTGATGACGTTGTTTTTGTAGGAGAATGGTCTGATTCAAACTTGGAAAATTTAATTAATATCCTCAAGTGTTTTCATCTCGCATCCGGGCTGAAGATAAATATTCAAAAGAGCCAGTTAATGGGTGTAGGTGTTCCCGAGGAGATCGTTTCTCATGGTGCTGCTTCTATTGGTTGTGCGGTCTTACACACTCCGTTCAAATATTTAGGTGTGGTAGTGGGCGACCACATGACTCGACATTCAGCCTGGTCTAACGTTATTCAGAAAGTGCAATCGCGTTTATCTAAGTGGAAAGCAAATACCCTCTCGATTGGTGGGAGACTCACCCTTTTAAAATCTGTTTTAGGTGCTGTTCCTTTATATACAATGTCTATTTACAAGGTTCCTTTGGGTGTTTTGAAAGATCTTGAGAGGATCAGAAGTAGATTCTTTATAGGTGCTAATCGGGCCGATAGAAAAATGTCTTGGGTTTCTTGGGATCATGTGTTGAATGCGAAAAAACGAGGGGGTCTTGGGATCTCGAGCTATTATGCTCTTAACAGGGCCTTACTACTTAAATGGGTTTGGCGGTATAAATCTCAAGATGGTTCTTTATGGTATCATACCATTAGAGCTTTGTATGGTGATTCGGTTGATAGTCATGGGTCTAGAGCCACTTCATGTTGGAGTTCTATCCTTAAGGAAGTTCGAGTGCTTGAAGATAAAGGTTTTAATTTCCTTTCTCATTGTAAAATTCATGTAGGTACTGGTCATTTGACTAAATTCTGGTCGGATCTCTAGATATCAGACATGACTTTACGTGATCGTTTCCCCCGCCTTTATGCTTTGGAATCAATTAAGCAGATCTTGGTAGCTGATAAGATGGAAGTTACTCCCTTATGCAGCTCTTTCCGCAGACCGATTCGGGATGGTATAGAGAAACAACAGTGGCTGGAGTTTCTGCATGTTATGGATTCGGTTACTTTATCTTCGTCGGCTGATAGATGGTCGTGTGACATTAATGGTGAAGGTACTTTTTGTGTAAAAGATATTCGGTTAATTCTCGACGACTTATTTCTCCCTTCTTTGGGTGTAGAAACGAGGTGGGTCAAACATGTTCCAATTAAAATTAACGTGTTCGCCTGGCGGGCTCGCCTTGACCGTCTTCCTACTCGCCTTAACCTGAGTAAAAGGGGTATTGTAGTGAATTCCGTTGCTTGCCCGATTTGTGAATCGTCTCACGAGGATGTTAATCATTTATTTTTTGGTTGTTCGATGGCTCAGGATCTGTTATTTTTTATTTTTTGATGGTGGAATCTTCCATGGACAAGTTTGGGTTCTTTTGCAGATTGGGATGCTTGGTTTATATCTACTCGCCTCTCGTCTAAATTGAAGTCTTTAGTGGAGGGTGTTTTCTTTACAGCTTGGTGGTCAATTTGGACATTTCGGAATAGGGTGATTTTTGAAGATGTTATTCCAAGACGTTCAAGGATTTTTGATGATATAGTCTCTTGCTCGTTTATTTGGTGTTCTAATCGTTGTTCTAGCTTTATTTCTAAGGAGGTTTGGTATAAGAACCCTTATTTAATTTCTTTGCAATTTCTATGTTTTTATTTCTAGCGCCTTGCTAGTTTCTAATAAAAGTTGCCGTTCAAAAAAAAAAACTTAACTATTAGATTATTTTTAATTCAAACCTAACTTCAAATCTTAACTATCCATTTATTTTGTAACAAACTTTTGTAACAATTTATTAAAAAATTATTTTTATTTTTAAATTGAAATATCTTTTAACTTATTTATTTTTTTCATAATCTAATTTCACCATATTCTCTAAAATTTTGTTCTCCTTAATTCAACATCCATTTTGATATATTTACATTTTTTTTTGGCTTTTTTTCATTTTTAATGATTTTATTTATCTTAATTCACCTTTTTTACATTTTAACGTTAAATCAATTGTTAAAAAATCGTCACTTATTACCCGTCGCTATATTGCGCGGGTACCATGTTAGTAAATACTACATCCGTCCCAAAATTATTGTCCACAGACAAAAACACATACAGTTTTAGAAAAAAATCACTTTTCAGCTTTCTCTCTCTTATTTTTTGTAGAATGACACTTTTACCTTTAACCAATTAATTTTATACTTCTTTATTGTTTGTAATAATAAACTCAAGTGAGGTAATATAGTAAACTCAAACAAAATTCTCTATCTAATTTTGGAAGTTTTGAAAGTGGACAATAATTTTGGGACAACTTAAAATAGAATAGTGGACAATAATATTGAAACGAAAGTGGTACATAAAACAATAAAAAAAATCGAATTTCAAACAAACGAGAACTGATTACATCTTACAATATACTCGTAGTTTTCGAACTTTTAAGGTATTTGAATTCAAATTTACATAAACCAATATTGAAGTCTTATTGATATTCACTAGTTTTAATACCCGTGCACGCACGGGACTTGAACATAAAAGATAAGTGAGGTAATAATTTTGTTATTGCGACTTCATGTACTTATATATGTTTTTACCTGATTTTTCATTATGTGATAATATTAATTGATATTTTTTGGGTAAATATTAATTGATATTTTGTATAAATATTTATTGCATAAAAGATTTGAATTTGTCTAAATGAAATTTTAGCTAACTTTTTCTAGACATTTTCTGTTTAATAACACATAACGACCTTGAAAAATATATGTTGTTGTAATATGTAGAATCCCGTCTATTTATTTTTATCTAACACCGATGTATAAGATCTTTCATTCATTTTACTATTTATATTCATGTTTATAATAATTTACGTAGATTACATTGTTTGTTTTTTTAAGTGTCAAAATATAAATAAACAATAACTCGTATTTTTATTTGAATATTAATAATCATGTGATTTGTTAACTTTTTAATATTACATATATGTTGTATTTTTAAAATAAAAAATCTAAATGGTATAAAGTTAAGGGGGGTATTTTGTTTATTTTATAAACTTCTTAAAAAAATATAGAAAAATATAAATTTCACTAAGTCTATCTAATTTATTTAAAATTCAACCATTAAAGTATTAATTAATCCCCTCCTCTTTTTATAAGTTTTTTTATTTTCACAAATTTGACACATATATCTTTTTGTATTTTCATCAAATTCTTCCACCAAAACATTTAATTTTGACTAAATTTCATTTAATTTTGACTTTTTTGAGCCAATCACATTGCTTGATTTTGCTTATGTGTCAAAATCAAACCATTTGATTGGTCCAATTATTTTTTCTACAACCTCCACTTTTCATTAAAACTCTCTAAAAATCTAATTCATAAGGGTCTAAATGTTTTTGGGCAACAAAGGCAGTCGGGTTCAGAGTGCGAAAACATTGTCAGTCCCATAAGGGTTTAAATTTTGAAAAAATTATCAAAAGAGTCCTTCATTTTTGGGCAATTCTTCAAAGGGTAAAAAAAAACATGTTTTTCCTGATACGGTCCAGAGCAACAAAGAATATAGGGCAGCAACCGTTCAGATTTTGACAAGTGTCCAAAAAATAGGACAATTTTGACATATTGACCCAAGAGATAGGGCAACAGAGGACACGTGACGCATTCTGCACCCAGTTGCCCTATATTCCCAAAAAAATAGTCCTTTTCGAGAAATTTTTCTTTTTGGCCTTTTTTGGGAAAAGAATAATGGGCAACAGACCTTTTTGATAATTTTCCCTTAAATTTTTTGGCTAATAAAGGCAATTGGGTTCAGAGTGCGTCATGTGTCCTCTATTGCCTTATTTTTTAAAATAATCTATCAAAGTTACCTTACTTTTTGGGACACTTATCAAATTTTGACTGATGTTGCCCTAATTGTCCTATTTTAAAAAGTCTAGAATGAGAATTACCTCTTAAATAGTTTGAAATGAGAATTGTACTCTTTTGATAATTAAAAAAAAACAAAACAAATGAAACACTCAAGTCAATGATATAGTTAGTTGTAGAACAACAAATTTATTTTTGATCTTTTTGAAAAAAATTGAGTGTTAAATAGAGTTTTTATAAAAATAATTATTGTTACTCTATCTATTTAATTGTTATTGTTTATGTTTTTTTAGAATGTTTTAGTTTAATTGTTTATTATTAAAAATGAGTCCGATTATTTTAGAAACTTGTTTTTTGTTGGAATCTAAGGGAAAAAATACTATCCATTCATTACCTAAAATTTAAAAAATACAGAGGGATTATTTTTGACAAAATGTCCAAAATTTGCAAAAAAGCGGCGGAAGGACTAAATTGTAAATATGACGAAAATCGGTTATCACAAGTGATATTTCGTTAATGATAAAAACAATGAAATATCACTAGAGATAAATGAATGAAACATCACAAGTGATATTTCATTAACATAGTTACTGCGTAATATCCCAATGATATTTCATTGTTTTGTCAGCAGTGATATTTCATTGATTTTCGCTAGTGAAATATCACTAGTGATAATTCATAACTCTGTCATATTTACAACTTTGGTACCTCTGCCCATTTTTTCAACTTTTGGACATTTTGACAAAAATGACCCCTCCGTATTTTTTTTTAAATCTTAGGTTAATCTTTACCATTAGATAAAAAATAAATAAAGGGGAGGATTTGTCCCTTGTTTTCCAAAAAAAACAAGGATGCAAATAAAAAAATTTGTTTAAATTTATCATAATATTTTTATTTAAAATATTATTACAAGACTTAAATAAAAGTTTAGTTAATTAGCTAATTTTTTTTTATCAAAAAGTATAAAATTAAAAACTATAATAAATGTATTTTTAAATTTATATATATATTTTTTTGAAAAAGAATAATTTTTAAATCAGAGAAAGTAATAAAAAACTGCTTTTCCTCCTAAAAAGGTCCCAGTGACATGTGTAGCCCGCCTATTGAAACTCCTTCACGGACCCAGTCAGATAGCTACACTGACTGAACTCTTCATGTGAACTTTTTTTAGTCGGCGGTTCAAATTGGGTCGATCAGTGGGGTTGCTTGACAAGTCTTTTTATAAATGGGTCGAAAGTATTAAATCTATTGATATAGGAGGGCTAAAGTGTAATATCTTTTTTCATTTTATGAAATTTCGATAAAGTTGCACTAGGAGAGGTCGCGGCATCCTCACCGGTCCAAAGAGGCGTACCTACATAAAAGTCGGGTATAATACGAGTCATACTCAATTTGAGGATACGAGTGTTAATTTTTTCGAAAAATATTGGTTTTATAGTATATGTAACACCAAAAAAAAATTGTGCTACTTTGATTTAGGATAAAACATGTTTATGATATAAAATTTATTATTTATAATAAAAAATGATATGCAACGTCTTAAATTTTTTTTATGCAACATCTAATAAAATATCCTGGGTCCGCCTTTACCGGTTCACGCTAAAAATATTTTGATATCATTTTTTATTAAAATTTAGTATACGTAAACTCATTATATCCCTTTTTATTTTTTGATATCATTTTTTCTCGTACTAACCACTTTTTAAAAATATTATGCTACGGGTTCTTTTGTCAATCCTATGTGACACTCAGGTTGTGTTTAGTATGGGATATTGGAATGAGGGAATGATTGTTGGAATGAATAATTTCGTTTGGTATTTTAATAGTGGAATCAACTGGAATGAAATCCACATATTTACTCTTTTTGACAGGAGTCAAAAGAGACTCCTATGAAAACATTCTATTTTTTTATTTTTGTGTTTTTGTCTTTATGTGGACAAATTCAATTATATACTGTATTTTTTAAATATTTTATGTGTGATTTTTATTTTAGTATTAAGATGGCCCCGTTTGAATAAGATTGATTACAAAGTATAAAAATAAACCAAACAACAATTAATTATATGAAACTATTACTTTCATTTCACCCTATTATCATTCTTACACCGATTGTAATTCTAAAGTGCATACCAAACGCACCCTAAGTTTTTCTTTGACACGCTCCAAAAGAGAAAGATTATAATTATAGGGTTTGCAAGTAGAGGTGACAAAGCTTGCCCATTTTGATAAATATGAGCACTTTTTGCCCATTTTCCAAAAAGGATGAGACACTTTTTGCCCATTCTTTATTATTAATGGGCTAAACGGGCGCATATGTAAAAAAATTACGGGCTTTATGGGCGCACATGTAAAACACTAATTAGGCTACTCGACGGATATTTTATATTTAGTTTTTATCCCCGGCTTTTAAACAAGTATTTTTATTTATTAATTCTACGTTTTTATATGTTTTTGTTTCTCATTTTAGCTTGCACTCGTTTAGCCCGCCCATTTCGCCCGCCCGTTTTACCCGTGCCCGTTTGGCCCGTCGCCCGTTTAACCCGCCCGCCTGTTTTACCACCTCTACTTGCAAGACTAGCAAACCCTTTCGCATATGTGATTTTTTTTTTAAATTTTTGATTAAAAAAAATAAATGTTTTTAATGAATTTTAAATACACTTGATCATCGAAACATGCCTTTGATTATTACGATTTAAAAAACTTCATTTTCAAATAATAAACATCAAGAGTTTTCATATACGTAGTTTTTTCTCTACTTTAAGAATTCTTTTTTTTGCCCGGAAAGAATTAACAAAAAAACGAAGCAAAGGTAAATCATATTCTACGAGACTCTGAAATCCTTATGCGAAACACTACCACATAAACAAAAGAATGTTAAATAATACTCTTTTCGTTTTAAAATACATGTTTATATTTAACTTTTTTGATTTTCTTTTTAAAACTTTGAACGTAAGTATGTATATTTGTGTTATATAATATTTGATTAAAATTATATTAGTAAAAATAAATTTAAAACTCTATATATTTTACATAAAAATTATATAACACACTCAAAACTAATTAAGGTTAAAATTATATTAAAAAAATTCGAATATTAACCGTGAACATATATTTTAGAATGAAGATAGTAAATAGGGAAAATTATCAAAAAATCCGTTACCCATTATTCTCTTCCTAAAAAACACCTTAAATTTTTTTTTTCTAGAAATGGTCTATTTTTTTGGCAACAGAACAGCTGGGTACAGAATGCGCCAAGTGTCCTCTGTGCTTTATATTGTTGCCCCGGACCGTATCAAGAAAAACATGTTTTTTAGACTCAATCATGAATTGGTTAAAATTAAATGACTCTTTTGATAATTATCCCTATTAAATAATTGTGATAGTTTATTTATTCAAATAAAATTAAACAGAATATAGGATACTAGGATTCATTTAGGAGGCTATTTAATAATGTTTATGTTGCATTGAATAATGGGAAACATAAGTAATAATATTACTCATAATAATATTAAAATACTACATTAAACTCGCCGCGCCTCGTCCGTCATCTCCAACGGAAAATCACATGCAAACATATCATCAACCGCTTCAAAATCTCTTCAATTTCCCGTAACATTCTCCGGTCACTTTGCATTGCTCCAAACCAAACAACAGATTCAATTTTCATCACAATTTCCGGTGGTACGTATTACACTTTTATTCACGAAAACGTTGAATTTCTGGATTTTTGTTTTGAAATTTTGATGATAATTTGCTTGTTGTACATATATAAGTGATTTATACATACATGCAAGGATTTTTATTTTCAATAGTTAGGCACTTAGGCTGTAGGTGGTTAATGGTTGTTCAGGTGTTTTTTTGTTGTTGTTAAGTTGTTCTTGTTTCACTTTTTCCCAAGTCAAACTTAATATTAATTTGAGATTTCAGTTGTCGTTATTTTCCATGTTGAGTTGTTTGAGAGAGATCTAGGAGCATGCATGTCATCATTTTTATGTCCGCAAAAGGCAAAATGTGTAGATTGGTAGGAAGATCCTCATCGATCTCAAGTGCCTAGTTGGGCACAACCCCCTTGGGTCGACTTAGTCGTCCCTAGGGGTTTGGGGTCGAAAAAGTGACTCCCTGGGGACGAATAAGTCGTCCCTAGGGTTCAAAATTGTTGTAGTGGGAGTGAGCACAAGCCGAGGCCTGAACTCATGACTATTTTTCCACAAAATCTCTCATGTGGGCCCATAGGTTTTTCGGAAGTGGGTGCGAACTGGAGTCGTTCCTTCACATGCCGCCCTTAGTTACAAGCCTTCCATTCTGCATATAATAGAGGTTCACTCGTATTGTCCTGCCTCGGTTCACTTGTTTTATCCTGTGCTCTGATACCATGTTTGATTATGAATTTGCTTGCCAGCCTTGTGTTAACTCCAAAACAATAAAGTATATAGTTACAATAAGAATATTATAGATAACGGGCTAGGCTTAGTAACTAATAAAAGCCCAAAGACTTAAAAAATATGTCAACTAACAATCGCTACCAGTGTGGTGTCATATTGAGTCTTCTACTCGTGGCACATACTACACCTTACCCGTGGGGGATCCACATATCGATTAGAAATTTTGATGATTATTTGCTCGATGTAGATATATAAGTGATTTATACATACATGCAAATATTTTTATTTTTCATTTTTTTCAATACCATTCAGGTGTTTTTTTGTTGTTGTTAAGTTGAATATGTTTGACTTTTTTCTAAGTCAAACTCACTATTTTTGCAAACTAAGTACTATTGACATAAGTGATGGTACTTTTTTAATGTGATAAAATGGATTAGGCGGCCAATGTGTCGGAAACCATGGTTACCAAAAAAAAAAAGGATGGTATTGAGAAAGACGGGCATGTGATCGTTTAGTCGAGTAATAGATATTCTACCAAGGTTAAAACCATTTTACCCGAATTTTTTTAAGTTGAGTAATAGATTCTATTTAACGAGGTTCTTCTTATCTAATGAAACTCGTCCAGCTTGCTAAATATTCGTCTTATAAAATTGCTAGCTAAGTGGAGAAATCGGGAGAGTGCTTTACAATGTTACTGAATAGACGCGTTGTCTGTTGTATGCGTTATTATCGTGAGAATGCCTTAAGTTAACGACATGGAGTATTCATGGTATACACAGGGTAAGGATGGATGGATGGATAAGCGAAATAACGTTTTATATTTAGTGAATCTAAATCGTTATGACATGTAATATTGTTATCACACCAAATAGAATTGAAGGAGGAGTGAGATTAAATTATTATTAAGTCTTTCAGACGTGTGCCAAAATCAATGGTTGTTAATTGTTTCTTCCTCGTGTAGTATTCAGCCAGTTCCCAACTCCCAAGTTGTTTATGCTGAAAAAACTTCATGCTACGGTTTATTTTTCTTCTCGGTTCTGTTTTTATTTTTGGGTGAGTGGGGTTGGGGATACATTTGCCCCGTCTTTGTATCATTTCAAACTGAAGCTTGTACAATAGCACTATTGATGTACCCCATTGTCTTTTAAATGGTATATCGTCTATGATGTGGACATTCAGTCTAAATTAAGTGGGACTTGGGACCATACTCTTGTCGTCCTGATGGACCTTGATCATTTCACTTGGGGGACCGAAATCGTTTCTAGGAAAAACTGTAGTAACTATATACAGAGTATATATTAAGAAGATAGTTTATAGCACGATCCATCACTCGTCCATAATCATTTCTTGTTCACTTACTAGTTTTATTTACTGTGATGACTGCAGTATAGTATAAAACGGCATTCATGAAAAGGAGTTGTCTATGAGGAGGTTTAAATCGTGGAAGAACTTTGTAAGGAAAAGAGAAATCCATTATGATTGGGTATGTAGGCCTAATTAGCCTCTCCTTAAAAATAAATTAGTTGCGTTATTGAGATTCTTACTATATTATAATGTAAATGCAGGGACATTGTCGATACATGAAGAAAATATTCATGGTAGTTATCTGTACAACAATGTTTTATATTGCGTACAGAACTACTAATTTTCAGCATTCGCAGACAGAGGTATGCCACTGCCAATAATTGCATTTAAAGCCATCATGTAGATCATATGAGTTATGAGAGTTTGCTTTGCACCAGTTCATTCGCTTTATATATGGTCATGACTTTTTTAGTGATCGTAGTGTTTGGACTTTGGATGCTAACTAGTATATGCATCTCACGAGCTTGAACATGGTTTTATGAACTTAAGATGCTTAATAAACTTTCGATCTTTTATACATGGCTTCACTAGTATGTATCCCTTTTTTCTGTTTTTTCATCAGCTGGACTCAAGATTGCATCCATTCCTTGCACCGAAGGTATATTTTGTAGGTTACTATAATGTCCTAGTGTAAAAATAAGAAAAGAGCATTATGTTTCTGTTCTTGTAGTACTACGCTTTGTCCAACTGAAATTCATCATCTGTTTGCTTTTATTTTTTCGGGATCATTAGAGGTTGAAACTGATATGATTTCATTGCTACATATAGGTATTTTCATTGGCTTACACTGGCTTAAAGGGCTTACCTGATGGTATCGTTGAACCTAAATCGGACCTGGAATTAAAGCCGTTATGGTCAAGTCATCCAAAATTGAAGGTATCTGCCACTACTCAGGTCCTGTTTACACAGAGCATAATTGTGCAGTTATTATTACATTTCTCTAATCTACGATTATTATGCATATCAGGCTAATTCTTCAAGCCATCATAACTTGCTGGCAATGCCGGTAGGTCTGAAACAGAAGCGTAACGTTAATACCATTGTGCAGAAGGTATGGACTAAATTGTGTATTATCATATTCATATCTACACCTCTGTACACATCAATGATATTTTATCAGCATTGTTGTTTCAGTTTCTCCAAGAAAATTTCACTGTTATTTTATTCCATTATGATGGGAATATGGACGGATGGGGGGATCTCAAGTGGAGTAAGAAGGCCGTACATATTATAGCTGATAACCAAACAAAGTGGTAAGATTTATGCAACCACATAAATCACGACCTTTTCAAGTGGTTGTTGACTATAAATGCCTAAATATTATCTAACGATGTTTCAGGTGGTTTGCGAAAAGGTTTTTGCATCCAGCTTCAATTTCCCTTTATGATTATGTATTCCTTTGGGACGAAGATCTAGGTGTGCAGCATTTTAACCCGAGAAGGTACGTACTTGATCCACATTTATATCATATTTATCTATCTTTTTTTTTCTTATCCTGATTTGGTAAAGAACGTCTCACTATGAATGTTAAAGGTTTCCATTTTTCTATATTTACAGATATTTGGATATTGTTAAAGAAGAAGGGCTGGAGATATCACAACCAGCTTTAGATCGGAAATCAACAGAGATACATCATAGGATAACAGTACGGAGAAAAAGACTCAAGTTTCATAGGTTCATGAATCGATTATCGTCTGTTCAAATTATAGCATCTCTAATTGTTTCTGCTCACTAACGCGCATATTCTTGTTTACATACAGAAGGGTTTATGACCCTAAAGGTAGTGTGAAATGTACGCTCACTAGCGAGGGTCCACCATGTACTGGGTAAGATCTACATGAAACGCTCATAAATTTTGTGTAACTGTTGATAGATTACAACCTCTTTGATAAAATCTACATCTGAAGGTTATTTTGTGTGTCTTGTTTTGGATGTACAGATTTGTAGAAGGAATGGCTCCGGTGTTCTCCAGAGCTGCATGGCATTGTGCTTGGCATCTTATTCAGAATGACCTGGTTCATGGATGGGGAATGGATATGAAACTCGGCTATTGCGCTCAAGTAAGTCTTGCATTCGGGTTACGAAACAAGTCATGGGCCATTTTTATTTTATTTGTTTTCTGGAAATAGGTTTCAACAATAAGTGATCTCTTGATAGTTGATGCCATCAACTGATATCTTTTTCATAATTCAGGGGTCCAGAAATGTGGGAATCGTCGATAGTGAATACGTACTACATCAGGGAATACAGACATTAGGCGGGCCATCAACTAAAAAGGTTTTCTATCTAACTTGGTGTCCTTTTAATAACAAAAATTCGATACGCTCGCCTCAAACTGTTCCTTACAAACAAACACCAACTCATTTAATAACATCAGCATACTATATGTACCTAAGGACATTTCAATGCTCGTTGCAGGATCCAACTGATGTCAATTTGGTTAAGGTATTTTGCTCTCTTCCAACTCCCTCCCCATTTCTTAACTCGTTCAAATCCATTCCATATATAAATGTGGTTTTATAACCAACCACATATTCAATATATTAAACTGTTATGCTCATCTTTGCATGTTTCTGTTCTTCTTCAGAGTCATCGTGCCCTTGATATGCGAACTGAGGTAAGCCAGCAACGAATTCATTTTCTGATACTTGTCATTAATCAACATAGATTAATACGTATAAGTATAGTAATGCAAAAAAAGATCAAGATAGGTTTACAGGAAACATTTCCAATGCAAGTAAATTTCAGATGTCTTGATTACGATTGCAGATAAGAAGACAGTCGACATCAGAACTAGAGGTATTCAAAAAACGATGGGAAAAGGCAGTCAAGGAGGATCCGGAGTGGGTTGATCCTTTTTTCTTGAGAAAACAAAGACCGCCTACTCCCTACTCTTGATTGAGTTTTGATTGTATGCGGTTTTGGTAGATATACAAGTTCTTTATTTAGTTAAATTTGTTGTCTAGTATTTTGCAGACGAGTAGTTGCAAGCTCACAGTCAAGGACATATATAGCTTCTTTTCTTCACTATAGTAGCTGTTTTTTTTAGCCCAGTTAGGACTTAGGAGTTAGGACTTAGGACCAAGACACTAGTTGGCTAGAACCAATGGTACATAGTTATTGGGTCAATGTCGAAATGGGTAATAATTTGTGGCGTACGTGTAGAAGAAAAGATATTCAACTTCAAGCCACTGATCAAGCCCCGTCGTTTGCTGAGCCTCCATGAACTGGGTTCACTGTAGCGATCAAAAAGAGGCTCAATCCTTTCTTGTCTTTTATGCTTGCTCATTTTTGTAGCATCTCACAAAGAACCTTGGTGCCAATTCGACTATCTTTCCAGGAAAGAGAGACACAACGACAGTTGACTGGAAGCATAGATGGCTGGTGGAGCCAAAATACTTCATTTCGTCGATGCATTTCATCAATGTGTTATGGTGTAGAAAAGATTACAAAGATCAAGATATATACAACCAACCACCCCTTTTATTCTTTTATTAACTGCCTCACGCTGTTACTTTAAATGTAACACCTGGGTTTGTGATAGTACTTACAAAAGAAAAGAAACAAAGCAAAAGATCAAAACAGATTGATCTAACCAACAAGAGAACTGGAACGATTACAAGTTTTTGAGAGAGATAATATGATAGTCGCAGCTATCAAATGAGCCAAAGAATGGCTTATATACTAGCTACCATCTAACCTAACAACTTTCACAATTACACGCGTCCTCTACCCTTCAGCTTTCCTTTACTTGTCAAAATAAACCCTGCAAATATAAACTAAATAATAGCTATGAAATATTTATAAAACACATACTTGTACTTACCTTTATTGCAATAATAGTCCCTGTGAGTTGGTTTAGGATTTAATCATTCTTCTTAACACTCCCCCTTAAACCAACTCTGTAAAGATCATATAACCCAAGACCTTCACAAAACTTTTGATGCTCAGTAACACTCAAACCTTTGGTAAAAATATCTGCTATGTTGTCAGCAGACTTAACCTTTATAGTACTAACCACTCCAGCAACAACTTTTTCTCTTAAGAAAAAGAGTTCAATCTCAAAATGCTTAGTCCTCTCATGAAATACAGGATTAGCAGCAATTTGTATTGCTGAGCTATTATCACATCTCAGAGGAACAGGTAACAAAGAATTAACATTAAGCTCAGCAAGAATTTTCATAATCCACATTACCTCACATGTAACACTATTCATTGCTCTAAACTCTGCTTCAACAGATGATTTAGACAACATTGACTGTTTCTTACTTTTCCAAGATATCAAACTATTGCCCAGGAAAACACAATATCCAGTCACTGACTTTCTTGTAAGCTTGCACTTAGCCCAATCAGAATCCACATATATACCAAGATTAAGATTATTACTCTTATTAAAAGTAATTCCTTTTCTTGGTGAACTTTTTAAGTATCTTAAGACTCTAAATGCAAGTTTTAAGTGTGACTGCATAGATGCATGTATATACTGACTGAGAACATGAACAACATAACTAATGTCAGGTCTAGTATGAGTGAGATAAATCAACTTGCCAACTAGCTTTTGATAGTTGTTAACACCTTTCAAAGGTTTATCAACATCAACACCCTTATTCTTACTGTTAACACCTTCTTTAACATCTATAGGTGTTCCACATGGCTTACAAGCCAGCATACCAAATTCAGTAAGAAGTTCTAAACAGTACTTCCTTTGAGTTAAGTAAAGTGAAGTATTGGACTCAAGAACTTCAATTCCAAGAAAGTATTTGAGTTTACCAAGGTCTTTAATCAAGAACTTGGAACTCAAAATTTTCTTAAACTTATTAATTTCTTCTATATTATTGCCAGTTACAATAATATCATCAACATACACCAATAGTACAATAAAAACTCCATCTTTATTTTTAATAAACATAGAAAAATCATTTTTACTTTGTGTAAAATCATTTTCAATTAAAACAGATGTAAGTTTTTCATTCCACTTCCTTGGTGCCTGTTTTAAACCATACAAGGACTTAACCAACTTACATACTCTTTAATCATTTTTATCAAAGTAACCATCAGGCAAAGTCATATAAACATCTTCTACTAAATCTCCATATAAAAAAGCATTATTTATATCTAATTGGTATAAAGGCCAATTATTATAAACAGCTAAAGTTAAAATGCATCTTACAGTTACAATTTTAACTACAGGAGAGAAAGTTTCATCAAAGTCTATACCTTCCCTTTGGTTATACCCTTTAGCTACAAGTCTAGCTTTGAATCTTTCAACTTCTCCATTAGACTTGTATTTAACTCTGTAAACCCACTTACAACCAATAGGTTTTCTTCCTACTGGAAGATCAACAAGAATCCAAGTCCCATTTCTGTTTAATGCTTCCATTTCTAAATTCATGGCCATAAGCCATCTTATATCTTTAGAAGCTTCAGAAAAGGTTTTTGGTTCAACAATTTTGTTCAAGCTAGTAGAAAAATTATAATTCTCTTTACTAAGACAAGAGTAATTATCATATCTTTCTATACCATACTTAACACTAGCATTCAGCTTATAATCAGCAAGCTTTTTTGGTACAACAACTTTTCTAGATGACCTCCTAGGATTATCCAAATCATATCTGTCTGGGGAAACACTTGGACTTTCAAAAATATTACCAAAATATTGATACTGACTGTCATTACCCTCAGAATCACTACTATTTTCATCAAGTGTTGCATTATCATCTACATTACTGGTGGCTTCTGCTAGTTTACTATCATTAAGCTCACTACTACTTCTTCTAGTTTCACTAGCTTTTTCAGTACCTCCTAGTAATGTATTGTCTATGCCCTCACTATTGTTCTGTACATTATCTCTCTTTTCATCATTGGGATCATATGACATTGACTCATTATCATCCAAGTTAAAAAAGTTTAAACTGTCTTTAATTTCAAAATTCATAACATACTCACTATTTTCAGACCCATTCTTGAATGGAAACACTGTTTCATAGAACTTAACATCTCTAGAATAGAACACTTTTCTACTCTCAAGGCTATAAAGCTTATAACCTTTTTTGTCACTAGAATATCCAATAAAGACAGACTTTTCAGACCTAGATGAAAACTTGTCATTGTCATTCAAAACATTTGCAAAACATAAACACCCAAAAGTTTTTAACAAAGAGAGATTTGGTTCATTTTCATATACTAATTCATAAGGTGACTTCCCAGACAAGACAGAACTTGGAATCCTGTTAATCAAGTAAACAGCAGTAAGAACACAATCAGTCCACATGTTCAAAGGTAATCCCCCCTGAAACATGAAGGCTCTAGCAACATTTAACAAGTGCTTATGTTTCCTCTCAGCAATACCATTTTGCTGAGGGGTATATGGACAAGAAGTTTGATGAAGTATTCCATTATCTTTACAAAATTTATCCATGTTATTATTGATAAATTCTGTACCATTATCACTTCTAAATATCTTAACCATTTTTCCAAATTGAGTTTTAATCAATTTTACAAAAACAGTTATATTAGAGAATACTTCATCTTTCCCTCTTAATAAAAACAACCAAACAGCTCTACTATAGTCAACAACAGTAAGGAAAAATCTAAAGCCTTCTTTACTTTGAACTCTATAAGGACCCCACACATCCAAGTGAACCAACTCACCAACACTTTTGGTTTCATGGTCACTTAGAGGAAAGGGTTCTCTAGTTTGTTTGGCTTTATGACAAACATCACAAATATTGTTCTCAATTTTATCAAATTTTAAGTTTGTCTTTTAACAAATGTAAAACCTTATCTGATGGATGACCAAGCCTATTGTGCCAAACACACTTAGACAAACAACATTGTGATATATTATTGTTGTAAAACTTCTTACCTGTATTAAGAAAATACAATCCATTTATTTCATTACCAGTCCCCACTAGAGTCTTTAGAACAGAGTCCTGAATGTCACAATAGTTTTCATCAAAAATGACTCTAAATTTACTATCTTTGTTTAACTTGTGCACAGATAGAAGACTAACTTCATATTCTGGCACAACTAAAACATCATGAATAGAGATTTTATCAGTTAATTTTAAACTGCCTATATGAGTAACAACAGCCTTAGTTCCATTTGGATGACCAACAGTCATATTTAAATGAGACACATTAATCACATTGTACATATTAATAACAGTATAAGTCATATGTTGACTAGCTCCTGAATCAATGATCCAACCCACATACAACTTATAAGTTTTAACATGAGTATTATGATTAAAAAACCTTGAAGTACAAAAACTAAAGGCACAATTTATACCTGCTACATTTGCAGGAATGCCATTAACTCCAGATTTCTCACCAATTAAATCCAGCAATCTTTTAAATTGTTCATCAGTAAAGGAATTAGATGAACAACTATTAGATTGATCTTTTGAACCTGGAGTCACATGATTACCAGCACCTTTGTTATTAGTATTCCAATTATTATTAGAACCATTATTCTTTTTGAAATTAGGTGGATATCCAACAAGTTCAAAACACCTATCCACAGTATGACCATTCATATTACAATGAGTGCACACCAAATTAGGCCTATTAAGCTTTCTAGCATGATTATTACTAGTATTCCAGTTATTATTAGACCTATTGTTAGGTCTTGAAGCAAAAACAGTATTCCCAGCCTTTGATGTACTCTGGGATTGTGAACCTCTATGAGATTCATCCCTTGACAGAGTAGCAAAGGCTCCCTTAACATCAGGAAGAGGTTCAGTAGTGAGTATAATACTCCTTATAGGAGCATACACATCATCTAACTCCATAAGAAACTGCATTAGCTTGAGCAATTGATTATGTTGTTTAAGCAAATAAGCATTCTCACAAACACACTCAGGTAGATTAACTAAAGAGTCATATTGCCTCCACAAGCCATTGAACTTGTGGTAATACTCAGACAGAGTAGAACCAGATTAAGTAAGTGAATGTATTTTATAATGCATATTAAAAATAACAGAACCATCTTGCTTACTATAAGTTTCTTCTAATTCATTCCAAACAGTTTTGGCATCATCAGAAAAACTTGACCCATATAAACATCTTGTGAAATACAACCAAGAATCCAGTTTAAAACAACAGAATTACATCTTTCCCATTGATCTTGCAAAAAACCAGCCCCTTCAGGTTTAGGTAAATTTCCATCAATAAAACCAAGTTTATTTTTTGTATGGATAGCTCTTGAAATAGCAGCTCTCCATATTTTATAATTTTCAGTTCCTTCCAATTTAAACCCAATTAAAGGGACACCACTAGTGTCACTACTATGCAAGTAAAGAGGATCAAACATATCAATATCATTGTTGTTTGACCCTCCTCCCTGTTCACTACCCTTGTCCTTTTCAGGAGCCATAACACAAAACCAATCAAGAAGGAAAGCAAGAACACAATAAACAAACTAAAACAGTCAACCACCTTATATCACCACAACAACGAACAACTATCTAATCCCCTCGACATCTAATCCCACTAAAACAATGAAAAATAAAGAGAGAGAGCGTGAGACAATACTATCACGCGCAACAACAACCAAAAGCACCAAGATCAAGATGGTCTTTAACCAACGCAGCGGAAACAAATACCAATACAATAACCTGCAGGATTAGTACACAAAATAACAAATACCAGATCAAACTTACCAAGATTAACAAACCCCAACTTCTGAATTTAGGGTTTTTAATCAAAAACAATAAAAGAATACAATTAATCAACAATTATGTTGATTAACCACTCAGATAAGCAATATACCCAAAAAGCCCAAAAAATTGACAAACACTAATTTTTGGGGAAAACCTAATTGATCAAGAATCTGATCAATTAACACCAATAATCAACCGATTCACCAAAAACTATAACCACAAACCCTTTAATTCACAAAAAGCCCCAAAATTTTAGAAACCCTAATTTTGAAAACAATCAAGATCTTCGTATCACAACCAACCTGGCTCTGATACCATGTAGAAAAGATTACAAAGATCAAGATATATACAACCAACCACCCCTTTTATTCTTTTATTAACTGCCTCAGGATGTTACTTCAAATGTAACACCTGGGTTTGTGATAGTACTTATAAAAGAAAGGAAACAAAGCAAAAGATCAAAACAGATTGATCTAACCAACAAGAGAACTGGAACGATTACAAGTTTTTGAGAGAGATAATATGATAGTCGCAGCTATCAAATGAGCCAAAGAATGGCTTATATACTAGCTACCATCTAACCTAACAACTTTCACAATTACACGCGTCTTCTACCCTTCAGCTTTCCTTTACTTGTCAAAATAAACCCTGCAAATATAAACTAAATAATAGCTATGAAATATTTATAAAACACATACCTGTACTTACCTTTATTGCAATAATAGTCCCTGTGAGTTGGTTTACGATTTAATCATTCTTCTTAACATATGGACTAATGAGGGTTGCATAACATAAGTAGATGTAAGGAGCATAACAAAAAATTTGCCATAATGGATATGCGTTGTGCATTTTTTTTAGAACGGCAAATGTTAGTGGTTAGTGGGACGAGTCGTGCAATGACATCCAAGCGGAAGAATGACTTCTTAGAACCCTCGCCTAGTTATGTTAGACTCCTTATCCGCTTCGCCTGAAAGGCCCTTGGCAGGTCTTGAACCCAAGACCTCCAGAATTCCTCCCCCAAAGAAACCACTTAGTGGAACCTTGGTGGATATGCGTTGTGCATTTTGTTTCCGTTGTTGGCCATTTGGGATCTACAAGAGTAACCATACGCATGTATTCTTTTGTTGTCATAACCAGCTCGTGGTAGATGACTCCATCAGGTTGTCTTTGGAAAAGCGCGCTACTCGGGGTATGTGAACCGGCTGGTTCTCGACTATTGTTCTCTATTTTTCTTGTGGGTCTCGTAGCTGTGTGGGGTGTAAGGTGGGCCACGGATCAGCTTGAACACCCAAAACTTTTGCAAATGCATTTAGTTATTACGAGGTTTTAGAGATTAAGAATGAAAATGAAAATGAAAAAAAAAGAGAAATTGTGTGAAACTTTGAGACTATCTCCTTGATTAAAATTAAGAGAAATGTAAGAGCAAACGGTGTCACGGCGAGGGGCCTTCGCCGGTCCGAGGTGGCACCCTCTTCGGTGCTCGCCGTGACACCGTCACCCTCTTCGCCGCTTCCTATTCGCCAAAGTTCAACGAGCTGAAAAGGAGAAAAAGTGGGCCTCACTAAAGTTTAAACCGTTTCACAACGGTTAGATTTTAAATTTTTTTTTAATTTATTTATTTTCCTATATATATACACACTACATTCACAATATACACACACTACATTCACAAATTTACACCTACAAACACAAAAAAATATCAAACTTCCCAAATGATTACCTCTCCTACTCGCAACTTCTTAGCCAAAGCACGGATCCGAATCAATCGTCGTCCTCTTCTCTGGCGACGCAGTCCGGCCAAGGCTCCGTTTAATTCGCAGCCCTCCCACCATTTTCGCATCAATACTTTCCAAACTTGTTACCCCAACAAATCTATTATAATCAACTACTAGCATTGCAACAATCTCAATTTAATCCATCTCAGTTTAATCAATCACAGTTTAATCCTAATCCATCTCAAAGTTAACAAGTCCCTGAAACACAATTCAAAATACCAGCACCGCAACCTCCACCACAAAAAAAGTAGTAGTTCGTAAAGGAAAATGGGGGTCAAAAAAATCTATCGCGGTTGATTTGTCCGCAGACGAAGACGACATCGATGACGAAGCCGATTTTGTGGTGGAGTCGACACCCCAACGGTAGACACCTGCTGAGGAGGTCATACTAGCCGAGTGTTGGGTCGGCGTTTCAGAAGACAAAGATCGCGGGACTGATCAAACTGAAGAGTATTTTTGGAACACGATTTATGACGATTTCAATGGTCGTAACGCAAATCGTCGTACCAAGAATATGTTGACCGGGAAATGGTCAAGGATGCACCCCGATGTTCAAAAGTTTCACGCTATCTTCAAAGGTCTTAACAAGAAAAACGGTCAAAACGAAGATGACGTGATTCATGTTGCAAAACTTGAATTTACGGCTTGTAACAGGGGGAGAAAATTTACGCTTGACCATGTGTGGAGGGTGCTTAAAAACTACTCAAAATGGGACGCACCCGAGGGTCTTGACGAAAATGATCATACCTTCGTATTCGGTCCAGATCCTCGAGCTCGACCAGCCGACAAACATAGACCCGCCAAGAAGACCCGATCAGAAACAACTGGCAGCAGCACGTGTAGTGGTTCAACATTTCGAAGGGAGAAATAAACGAGGCTTTACTCCTCAAAATACATGCTGGTAGAGACATGTACCACTCGAGGAAAGCTAGAGCCGAAGCCGAGAAAGCTAAAGCCGATGCCGAGAAAGCTAAAGCCGATGCTGAATTGGAGTTCAAAGAGATGGAGTTTCTCTCGATCAGAAGCGAAAATTTGCCTGAACCGAACAAGTCGATTGTCGAAAGAAAACAAGCAAAAATCGTGGCGAAATATGCAGTCGATGATTATGATGTTTTTTTTCCGTATTGTATTTTTTCCGTATTGTTTTTTTTTCCTTATTTTTTTTAAGTATTTGTATTTTTATTTGAAGTATTTGTAATTTTTAATTTTATGAAATAAATTTTTATTTTGTGTGAAAAATGAAAAAAGAAATAAAATGGTGAGTGGTGGGACCCAAGTGAAGAGGAGAGAGACTAGTTGTGAGTGAGGGGGTGTTTAGTTGGTTTTTTGTTTTGGTTAGTTGAGATGATGTGGCGCTGAGGTGGCACAAGTGAAGAGGTATTACCTCTTCGTGACACCTTTTGCTCTAACAAAACTTTTGAATATATATAAGAGCATGGGAGTGGTGGCGTTTTTGCCTGGCGCAGACCATCCTCGCGAAGAAAACCAATGGCGCAGGACTCTGTGTCCACGCGCCAAGGCTCTCGCGCCATTCTCGCGCCATACCCAACAACCCAGGCGGTTCATAATTTTTTTCCTGAGTTTCTGGGATGAAGAAGACGGAGGTACAAGAGGTCAGGAAGAAAATGGCTAGGTGTTTTTTTGCCAAACAAGAGGGTGTGTATTTTTAAACCCAATAATTTTTTATAAAGAGGGATAGGTATTTTTTTTCCCCAATATTTATAAGCCTAATAATCTTTGTCCTAATATTTATAAGCCTAATAATTTTTTAAGTTTAATATAATGTTTTTTAATTTTAATAAAATTTATTGTAAGTCTAAATATATTTGTTTTTTTAATAAAAAAACCTATGGCACCAGAATTGTCATGGCACACCACTCCCCCTGAAAACTGGTGCCAGTGCGATTCTGGTGCCAAAGCCCAGTTTGCTGACGTGGCGGTACTTTTTGTCAACGACACCACCCCAACAGCACGACTGTTCCCTGTGCTCTAAGAGGGAAAACTATTCTAACAAGATATTTACAACTTTTGGTCCACTTGTTGCTATTTTCTAATACACCCCTTATCTCCTGAACACTCCCAACTTGGAATTCAAGTGGAGAGTTAAAACCTTGTGAAACTCCCAACTTGGACAAAAGTTTATAGTGAGAACCCACAATAACAATCTTGGTGAAAACATAAGTCAATTGTGATTTTATGTGAACATAAGAAGGTTTAATAGCTCCTGCTTTTAGTTGATCCCTCACATAGTGACAATCAACTTCAATGTGCTTAGTTCTGGCATGAAACATTAGATTGACAGCTATGTACAAAGCTGCATGATTATCACAAAACAAGTCAACAAGACTTAAATCGTTAATTCCAAGATCTTTGAGCAAACTCACCAACCAAGTAACCTCACAAAATGTTAATGCCATAGCACTGAACACTACATTAGAAGATCTAGAAACAACAACTTGTTTTTTAGACTTCTAACTAACAGGTGAATCACCCAAAAGAATACAATAACCAGTAGTAGACCTTCTGGTCATTGGACAACTTGCCCAATCTGAATCACAATTAGCCTTAAGCCGCAATGCTGAATCTCTTGCCAACAAAATAGTTTGACCAAGATAATTAAGTAAATATCTCAACAAATGTTTTACAGCTTACATATGCACAAAAGTTAGAGATTGGATAAACCGACTCAGCAAATTCATAGTATAAAAAAATTATGGTCTTATAACTGTAAAGTAAATCAGCTCTCCAATGAATTTCCTGTACACCTCTGAATTAGGTAAAAGAGAATATATATCTGCTTGCAGTTTGAGATTTGGATCCATAGGAAGCTTATAAGATTTGTTACGTAGAACTCCCCATTCTTTAATAAGCTCTTTGGTATACTTATGCTGAGAGATAAAGATGCCTTGAGAAGATTTACAAACTTCAAAGCCCAAAAAATAATTCAAGTCACCTAAGTCCTTCATGTGAAATACAGAATTCAATTGAGACTTGAGCTTTCTTATCTGAGATGAATCATTCCCAGTGATAAGAAAATCATCCACCTAAACTAACACAGTTGTGAGATGAGATCCTTCATTCTTACAAGCAAACAATAATTTGTCTTGGACCAAGTATACCAAAAATCAATCAAAGTAGAGGACAATTTAACAAACCACTCTTTAGGTGCTTGTTTTAGCCCATTCAATGACTTCTTTAGTCTTTACATCACATTTGACCCAAGCTTTGCATCAGCAGAAACACTTTTTCCTTTTCCACTGTAACCAGGAGTTGGTTTCATGTATACTTACTCAATTAAGTCTCCATGAAAATAAGCATTAGAAACATCCATTTGACATGTTTCCCAATCATTCACAGCTGCAATAGCCAAAAAAGATCTTACAGTAACCATTTTTGCAACCTGTGCAAAGGTCTCTTGATAATCAATACCAACCATTTGTCTATTACCTTGAACCACCAATCTCGCCTTCTGTCTTTCTATAGTTCCATTAGCCTTGAGTTTAGTCTTATATAAACAATGGGATGCAATAGCCTTTTTTCCTTTTGATAAGACAACAAGCTCCCAAATACCATTTTCATCCAAGGTTGTGAGCTTCAAGTCCATTGCATTACACCAACCATGATCAATAAAAACATCTTTGAAGCTTTTAGGATCCTTTTGAGTCAACAAAGGTGTTACAAACTCTTGAAAATCAAGTACAAGGGGTGCTTGGGTTACGAGATTAGCTTTAGGAGTATGAGCGAGAACAAAATCTTTGGATTTAGTAGGTAAAGTTGTGGTTCTACTTGATTTTCTACCAGGTGAAACTCCAGTGCTAGCAGAAGGAATATTATTACTAGCAGGAGGAACACTAGTACTACCAGGAGGAACACTAGTACTACTAGGAGGAAAACCGGTGCTACCAAGAGGAACACTAGTACTACCAGGAGGAACATCAGTGCCACCAGGAGGAACAGATACTTCATTTGCCACCATAAACTCATCAGACATTTCTTCAAAATTAGTGTTATGATGAAATTGACAAGGAAAAGTAGTTGGTAAAGGTTTTAGAAATTGTTGAACACTATTGAAGTCATATGGAAACACTGTTTCATGAAAAACTGCAGCTTTTGAAACAAATGTTGTATGAGTTAACAAGTTGTAAAACTTGTAACCTTTCTGATGTGGAGGATAACTAAGAAAAATACAAGGAACACCTCTAAGATCAAACTTATCAACAACTCTTGACGAATTTTTGACCATTGCCAAACATCCAAACACTTTTGTATTATCATAAACAAGCTTCTTCATGAGCATGACTTCATAAGGAGCAACATTACCAATAACAGAAGAAGGAATTCTGTTTATCAAATAGGCTACAATAACTACACAATCACCTCAAACATAAGAGGTAACTTTGAATGAAACCTTAATGCCCCAGCTATGTCCAAGATATGCCTATGTTTTCTCTCTACTCTTCCATCAAGTTGTGGCCTGTCAACACAAGATGTTTGATGAACAATTCCCAAACTTTCCAAATAAGGTCCACACTATCATTTCACAAAATCTAAAGCATTATTAGATCTCACCACCTTAACTTGCTTCTCAAACTGAGTATTCACAAACTTGATAAAAGACTTTAGAGCCATAAAGAGTCTGATTTATGTCCCAATAAATAAATCCAAGCACCTCTACTAAAATCATCAACTATAATGAGAAAGTACCTAAACTTACGATAGTTGGAACTTTATAAGGACCCCATATGTCTATGTGAATCATCTAAAATGTGTCAGTATTCTGTGTATCACTTAAAGAGTATGACAACTTAATAAATCTAGCCATAACAGTTATCTAAATAAGATTTAGACAATGAAACATGTAAATCATTCATAGATTTGAGTTTAGTATCAGACACATGTCCTAATATATGATGCCACAAACATAGCTATCCCCTGCTCCTTTATTCTCAAATTTCAAACAACTAAAAGCAGACAAAGAAAACTTTTGTCAGAAGATTGAACCAACTATGAAAACACAGAGTCCACCTTGTTAGAAGCCATATTAAAAAGATGAAAAAATCATTCCTTCTTATTACACCGTCCTATCACCTTACTTGTCGTCAAGTGCTGAACAACACAGAACTTTGGGTAAAAAGAAACAACACATTGACTATCTTCAGTCAGTTTTGGCACATACAACAAACTGAACTTAAAAGATGGTACTACTAACACATCTTTTAGTACAATGCCATTATTTAACTTCACTTTTTCCATATGCGAAATAATTTAAATCTCTCAATTTGGCAATCTAATTTGTGGTTCAATGGTTAACTGATAGGGGTAAAAACCACTCTCTTACTCAGGTGTCATATGGTTAGAGGCACTAGTATCATAAATCCATTCATTTAACACTTCCAACTTATCCAATTGACTACTTAAACAAGCCACACATGTAATAAACTGATGGTCAATCTCTTCCTCAGTAGCATTGAACAAACTAATTTGTTGCACATTCTTGATCTGTTATTCAAACTATTGTGGAGTAAAACTAATGTTCCCACTCTCTACATGAGCAACTGTTCTTGGTACAAAATTAGCCCTTCTTTGAGCCTGAGCCGGTCTTGTGACTCTTCTATGCCTGCCTTGTTGAGAATTACCTTTGAACTTGGCATGCCATGGTAGATAACCTACCTTTTCCCAACATCTATCTGGTGGATGCCACTTGTACCCACCGATAGAACACTTTTCCTTCACCACAACACCTTTACTCAACAAAGCAGATGATTCAAAGTTACTAGATGATGCTTTAAACAACAATCTTTGAGATTCCTCTTGCTGCATCATAGAACAAGCAACTACAACATTAGGCAAAGGGTCCATCATCAAGATTTGACTCCTTTGATGACTAAACTGATCACTTAACCCATTCAACAACTGAAATAACCTTTGATCTTCCTTCTGCTTATTCAAAGCTGATAGAAACACATAAACTTCTGGTGTAACACCAGTGATAACATGCAAGACATTGATATTATCCAATTCTTCCCAAACACACTTCATTTTTGTATAATACTCACCCATAGAACAATTGCCTTGAACGATTTCTTATGTGTCCTTATTCAACTTATACATTCTAGAACCATCACTTAAAGAAAACTTTTTCTCCAATTGTTGCCAAATTCTACTTGTAGTCCATACAAACATAACGGATCTTGCAATTGATTCACTCACAGTACCCATTATCCAACAAATAACTATATTATTGCATGTATCCCACAGTTCTTGAAGATTTGGATCTATTGTAGAACGTGCTACAATACCCTTTACGAACCCTAACTTTATTTTGGTAGACAAACCAATCGCAAGAGCTCTTTTCCGAGCCCTATAGTTACATGCACCGATTAATTTCTGAGGAACGGTTAACGAACCAGGACCATCACTAGGATGTAGATACAAAGGGTTTTGAAACATAGCAAAAGGAGTGACATCATTATTCGTTGGTGTTGCCATTGATATAGAATCATGAACTTAACAACAAGAGTTAACAAAACGCGCGAAGCACAAGAATTAGATCTGTTACAACACGGAACACATGTGATTGTAACAGAAATAACAGATTCGACAAACTCGTAACAAGAATCTCAAAAATCCATAAATGGTTGCTCTGATACCATGTGATTTTTTAGAGATCAAGAATAAAAATGAAAAAAGAGAGAAACTGTGAGATTATCTCCTTGATTGAAACTAGAGGAAATGTAATAAACTTTTAAATATATACAGGAGGGAAAATTATTCTAACAAACTAAAATTCTGGTCCCTACACTTGTTGCTATTTTCTAATAGGTATCTACTACTCGGGCAAATTGCATACATGTTCATCCAAAATTGCATATATATTCATCCAAAATTTCATATATATCCAACCAAATTGAACTGTTACATAATCTATATTTAATTCATTCAAGTATTAGCCTTTTATAAATATCACATCACAATAATCGTTCGGTTTAGGAACAATGGGAAACTGATGGAGGCTAAAGCATTGAAGGAAGAACGAGCTAACTTGTTTCTGGAGGCCCAAGATCGTGTGAAGAAAAGGAGTTTAATAAAAATGGGCATAACTTGGGCTCCAAGAGGAGTTAGAAGGCCCACGACCAGCCAAAACGAGCGTAAAAACGAGACGAACGCTGCTTGATAAGTTACTTAATACTCATCATTTTATCCTAAGTTAAAAGATAAAATAGGCAAAAACGAGATAAAAAACGAACATATATCTTGTGTTTTCTGATTTTATTTTGTAGATCCGGTTTTCCGACAAAAGGACGAAATCAAGGTCAATAAGTCAACTCGAGCACGGTTTTGAAAAGAGCACGAAAAACGAGGAGGAAGAACGATCTCAAAACTCGAAACTTTATTTTTATGAGCAACCCGCACCCATTATATGGGCCGGGTTGACCCATATTAATATTGTTAATAAAGTTATAAGAAAAAAAAATAATATAAGAAACGTACATGTTTCTTTCTTTCTTTCTTGTTCGTTGGGTCATAAGCAATCCATAAGCCCAATTTCATCCGAAATCACATGGGCCATTTTGAGCTGAAGTTATAATATAGTTAACATGTAGTTTGGTTCTTTCCTTGTTAGTTTTTCTTTATTATAGGTTGTTGTAGTCCAAAAGTTAACTGATTTGGATTGTGATTTTTGTGGTTGGTTTTGCACTTTGGTTCACAGTAGGTGTAGTCTAGTAGTGAAAACTGAGTTTAAAAAAAAGGGGTAATTTAAAAAAAATCGTCGTTTGGGGGATTTGAACCTCTAACATCTCGTAGAACAAACAAGACCATTTAACACCAGCCTCTTAACCATTTGCTCTAGTAGGATTTTTGGTATAACTTTGCATTATGCTATTTAAATAGGTTATTTAGCTTAGTAATTCACTAGTGTAACATAAACTGTTGGTTTAATTTGGAGAGTAAATACTTTTATAACATTTTTTTATTCAGTCTTATTTTAAATAGAGTGCGAAAAAATATTCTTAGCCAAATTAGTTTTTTTTTTAATTATTTAAATTAGTTTTAAATTAATTAAGTTATTTTTGGAAATAGACTTTTATATTTTTTTATATTTTAGCATTTGCATGTAATTTCGATTACTGACGGCCAAATATTCTTATCTGCCGTTCTCTTCAATGCTGGAATCCGACCCGCTATTAATGTGGGTATCTCTGTTTCCAGAGTAGGGTCCCTTGCATTACCGGGTATGAGTGGTTTTGTTGCAGAAGTTATAGTCTTTTTAGGAATAATTACCAGTCAAAAATATCTTTTAATGCCAAAAATTGCCATCACTTTTGTAATGGCAATTGGAATGATATTAACTCCTATTTGTTTATTATCTATGTCACGTCAGATGTTCTAATCGTACCTTGCATTTTATTGAAGTAATTAAATTTGCATTGGCATTAGCATAATATTTGTTATTTGTTTATGTGCATTCCCGGTAACTATTTATGCTCCCCGTAGTGTAACTGCATTTCCATAATTAAAAAAAAAAACAAAATCAAGAACCGATCATTCAAGCATCAAATACCAAAATCCGTGCGCCGATTCAATTCACGATTTCGCGAGGAAACGACCCGGAACGATTCGATTATCACTTTTTCCTAATCGTGATTTTCTTATCAATACTTCCCGATCACATATATTTGTGATTTCACCTTCGCTTCTTTTCCTAAAGAGCGAACCGTCTAATTACTATATATATATTTTGCTATACTATATCGAAGATACCACTGCTGTAACCACCTTTTAGATGGTTAAGGATTTTTCGAGGCCCGAAAAGCCATTTTACTAATATATTTGCATTTTTATGTTTTTTCATTTTCTGTTGGACTTTGTCTTTGGGCTACAGTTGTGACACCCTAGAATCGAGGTCATTAACGATATCCTAAATTACGCTAATTTTTGAAATTTTTAATAAATTTTAATTTCTATAATTATAAGTATTTTGGTTAGAGCCGATATTCGAGGTTATAATTTTTACGTTTGACGTTTTGAGAAGGACGATGACGATTACGATCCCGAGGGATGCCCAATTTTATATAATTTTTGACGATTTATCGATAATGTAATTTTTCGAGAATTTTATTTACGGTACGTGTTAAGTTGAGTCGTGTGAATTTATAGCCTCGCTTATATTATTTCAAATTGTTTTACCCGCGAGGGAAATCATGCTAGTTTTTAAAAGGAACGTATATCATGAATGATTGTTAGACCCGAAAGTTGCCTTAGAAATTGTGTTGAGTACCAAAGTTGCAAAAGTCCCTAAATTCATGAACTATTAACTATTGTCTTGCCCTTGCGAAGGGGGAAATAGCCGCTTATGCAATTTGTAGTACTACGGGGTTAACGACCCAATGCTAGCCGAGAAGCTGTACTTATAGTAAGTTCTGCGGTAGATTATTTTGTATGAGAAATAAGGTATAATTGCAACTGATGCCTTTAGAGGGGCACTGGTTTCATCTGAATCATGCCGGTATATTTACGCGGGTGATTGAGTTAACGGATTAGTGTCATGAGCTTAAACACAATTGTCAGTATCCTGATTATAGTTTGTTTGATCGACAAGACTATAAATGATCACGAATGGTTTTAATATATATACGTTCAAATGGATTGAAAAACCTATGAATTCCACTCAACGTTTTCGTTGACCAAAATTTTGGCATGTATTTCAGGTAACCGCTGAGCAGTAGGATGGAGCATGCATGGGATGGATGTTGTGTGATCGGCTTGGTGTCCGCTTGTTTTTCCCTCCTTTTCTACTTAAACAATTTTTATGTTTAATGTCATGTGGTTGTAAAACTGAAGTTTTTGGGGTTGAGATTCATGGGGACCGAAACGCTAAACTCTGTGCACTATTTGGGGTTGGAAAAACTGTGGACATGTATTATTTAACAACTTCAAATTTCAATTTTTAAGATGACGTCTTTTTAGCGTCGTTTGATATCTCTTGTGTGCAATGAATACTGTGTAGCACCCATTGTTGTAGTTCCGCTGCGCATAACAATTGTGGGGGTGTTACAGATTCGTAATCAGAGCCACGAGTTATAGAGAACTAGGTCGTTTTTGAAAATCCTAAACTATAACTTTTGGTGTTGTAAGAAAGGGTCCAAGCACACACAACTATCCTGCATGGCTCCGGTAAGATTTATTGTTGTATTTATGGCATTTGACGTATACTTTTGAGTAAAGTATATATGTGGGTAATTATTATATAAGTATGGAATTACTATATGTAGACGTTAAATTTTACGTGAAATATCCGACATCGTAATTTTTGTATTAATCATGCATGAGCATCATATTATTACATTTCGGGCATATGTACCACCTTTGCATTGCATTTGCATGCATATAATTATAATTATTGTATAATTACTTATGTACCCTCCGAAATTCGCTGTTATTGCAGGAATGGCCGAGGTACCGCCCAACGATAACGGGAACGATTACGTCGTAGGTCACGAAGGGGGACCGTTTCCTCCGAACCCGCCGGACAATAATAATGGATGGATCGCTCCAGAAGACGAAATAGGGCCGGAAAACGACAATGGCGAAAGTGAGGTGGATAATTTCAGCATGAGTAGTGACGACAATGAGGATTCTGAAGAAGAGCCCGAGGAGCTATTGGATGATGGCATTCCCGAGGATGCCGTAGGCCAGACCGAACCCGACTTGTTTCAAACCCCGAGTTCGCCGAAGGGTTATGAGGTACCACCGACCGGTCGTTATGAGCAGCAACCTTTTGATCGCCCGATGGACAATAGTAATGGGAGCAGTGGAGAGTCATCCAAGTCGCCATCGATTCACGAGAATATTACAAGGGTCTATTTTCCGAGACCGAGTCACTACTGGGATCCCGCAGGTCGTCTGGGGAGGATGGAAAGGTTAATGTATGAGCGGTTTGTAGTTGAGACTAGGGTGATTAAGAAGTTTGATAAGACTGAAAGGGAACATCAAAGATTGTTGGAAAGGACTTCAAGGATTGCGTATGATGGGATGATGAACGCAAGTGCCATCAACAGTTTGAAATCAATGGTTGCGAATTTAAGTGCTAGTCTTGACCGTGTGAGGGAAGACCAGATGAGGTTGTCGAGGATGCAGAGTTGGGAGCATCGTGTGAGGGATTCATTGCCCCCGGATTGGAGATTCGTGGACGATGTGGAGATGGAGGCGAATGACTTCATGGTTCAGCCGCCTACTGGAGGTGCTTGTACTTCGGTGGGAAGTCAAGGAGCGATTGAGCATGGATCCACATCAGGGACGAAAAAGGAAACAGAATGTGGGCCAGATGAGAAAGGAAAGGGAAAAGTGGATGATGTGGACGAGGACGTGAGTGATGAGGAAACCGAGGACGACGACGAGCCGCCATCCAAGAGGCCGTGTGGATCACCACATGCCTAGTTACTTGTTTTGTATTTTTCTTTGATCATTGTAATAGAACTATTTTAGACCTTTGTATGATGGTATTATGACGAGAAACTCAAGTACTTGATGTTTTGTGGTGAATGATTGTAGTGGCATTACTTGTCACGATTTTGGTTAACTATCAATACAATCTATGTTACCTTTCATGATCTGTGATATGTCTTAAATTTGATCTTTTGTGGTGTGAATTGATGAATATTAGTAACTCCGTAGTGATGTGTCGTTGTATGTATTTTATGTCTGGGAAACTTGACATGAATACTTACATTGTTTTTCTATTTTTTTCTTGTCTTGCAGAAAGAGATATTCGATAAAACAATGCCTCCAAAGTTGACTGCCGATCGTGTTAACAACATGATTCAGGAAGCGATAGCTAATGCGTTGGAAGCAGACCGAGCTGGGAGAAATCAGGATCCAGGAAGGAACGCGGGGAGACAACCAGCCCCGAGAGTGTGTACCTATTCAAGCTTTATGAAGTGCGGTCCTACGCAGTTCCGTGGATCAGGTGGAGCCCTAGAACTTAGGCGATGGCTGGAAAAAAGTTGAGAGTACGTTTGAAATCAGTGGTTGTGCAGAGGCGGATAAAGTAAAGTTTGCAGCAGCTACATTTCTGGATGATGCGTTAAGCTGGTGGAACACCCAGGTAGCTACGGTGGGATTGGCTGTGGCAAATGCGAGAACGTGGAATGCGACCAAAGCTTTATTGACCAAGAAGTTCTGCCCAGAGGAGGAATTGGGGCAATTGGAGGACGAATTGAGACATTTGACCTTAAGGAACAACGATATAGCTGCTTACACCAGGAGATTCAATGAGTTAAGTCTTTTGTGTCTGGACATATTTGCCAATGACGCCAAGAAAATGAAGCAGTATATTAAGGGTTTATCTAGCAACATCAAGGGTGAAACAACTTCGTCGAAACCTGGAACGTTTGACGAGGCGGTTCAAATGGCACACGCTTTGATGGACGTTAAGCTTCAGGATAAGCAGAATTACATTGCTGAGGGTAACAAAAGAAAATGGGAGGCAGCACAAGGTAATCAATCCCAAGGCCAGAACCGAGGAGGAAATCGAAACAACCAAGGGCCGAACCGTAATCAGCAGTTTAATCAGAGAAGGAACGAAGGAATGAGGGCCGTGACGAACCCTAGAGGTGTGAAAGTGAACCCCCATTGTGGAAAGTGCAACTTGTATCATGTTGGAAACTGCCCGCAGGCATGCGGCAAGTGTGGAAAGGCAGGTCATAGGACTGCTAGTTGTCGAATGGGAGGAGTAGCCACTGGGGCTAATGCTATCAGGATGAGAGGATGTTATAGCTGTGGAGAAAGGGGGCATGTGCAAGCGAATTGCCCGAAGACAGGGAACAGACGGGGAGGAAATGATGCGGCAGCTGTGTATCAAGTGGGAACTGCTGATAAACCACAAGGTCCCAATGTGGTTACCGGTACGTTTTTGCTAGACGCTTGTTATGCTAGTATTTTATTTGATTCTGGCTCCGACAAGAGTTTTGTAGACGTTAGATTTAGTCGTCATATCGATAGAGAACCGGTATTGTTAACGACTAGTTATAATGTTGAATTAGCCGATGGAAAAATTGTTAGTACGAATTCTATACTGAAAGGGTGTACCTTGAAGTTAGGAAACTACGCTTTTAAAATCGACTTGATGCCTATAGAGCTAGGATCGTTTGACGTGATTGTGGGAATGGATTGGCTAATGGCGCATAGTGCTACAATCGTCTGTGGTGAGAGATTGGTGCAGATTCCGCTGAGGAATAGGGTTTTGACGGTAAAGGGAGATGAATGCACTTCTCGTTTGAAGGTGATTTCGTGTTTGAAGATGATGAAGTACGTAGAGGGCGGATGCGATGTGTTTTTGGCACAGGTTTCGAGCAATGGTGATGTAGAGGCGAGGATTGAAGAGGTACCAATTATTCGCGAGTATCCGGACGTTTTTCCAGACGAGTTGCCAGGTTTACCGCCTAATCGTGAGGTCGAGTTTCGAATTGATTTAGTGCCAGGAGCTGCGCCGGTTGCACGTGCACCTTATCGCTTAGCACCATCTGAGTTAAAGGAGTTATCGGATCAACTGAAGGAGTTGATGGACAAAGGATTTATTAGGCCGAGCTCATCACCTTGGGGAGCGCCAGTGTTGTTCGTAAAGAAGAAGGATGGTTCGTTTAGAATGTGTATTGACTATAGAGAACTCAATAAGCTGACGGTTAAGAATCGGTACCCATTACCGAGGATTGATGATTTGTTCGATCAATTGCAAGGGTCCAGTGTATACTCAAAGATCGATTTAAGATCAGGGTATCATCAACTGCGTGTAAGAGAGGAGGATATTCCTGTAACTGCCTTTCGTACGCGGTATGGACACTTTGAATTTCGAGTGATGCCGTTTGGGTTGACTAACGCGCCTGCTGTATTCATGGATCTTATGAATCGCGTGTGCAAGCCGTATCTAGATAAGTTTGTTATTGTTTTCATCGACGACATACTTATTTACTCTAAGAGTAAGGAGGAGCACGAGAAGCACCTGAGAAAGATTTTGGAGTTGTTAAGGAAGGAGAAGCTGTATGCAAAATTCTCTAAGTGTGAGTTTTGGTTGGAATCAGTGCAGTTTCTAGGGCATGTGATTGATAAGGAAGGAGTTCGTGTAGATCCTGCTAAGATCGTAGCAATCAGGGAATGGTCAGCACCGACGACGCCGACTGAAGTTCGATAATTTCTGGGTTTAGCGGGGTACTATAGAAGGTTTATTGAAGGATTTTCGTTGATTGCGAAACCATTGACGCGGCTTACCGAGAAGAATAGGATGTATGAATGGGGAATTGAGGAAGAGCTTGCTTTCGAAACGCTCAAGGATAAGTTATGTTCCGCGCCGATTTTATCATTGCCTGAAGGAACCGAAGACTTCGTGGTGTATTGTGATGCGTCTCGTAAGGGTTACGGAGCAGTGTTAATGCAACGTGAAAAGGTGATAGCTTACGCGTCGAGGCAATTAAGGAAGAACGAGGAGAACTACACGACGCACGAATTGGAATTAGGAGCGGTAGTTTTTGCGTTGAAGCTGTGGAGACACTATCTGTATGGGACAAAGTGTGTTGTATTCACTGATCACAAGAGTTTGCAGCACATTTTAGATCAAAAGGAGTTGAATATGCGACAAAGACGATGGGTTGAACTATTGAGTGATTACGACTGTGAAATTCGCTATCACCCTGGGAAGGCGAATGTTGTAGCGGATGCATTGAGTAGGAAGGAGCGGGAGAAACCTTTGAGGGTTAGAGCTTTAGTGATGAGTGAGAGCGTTGACTTAACCGAAACCATACTGAAGGCTCAGGAGAGAGGATTGATGAAAGGGAATGTTGAAGCCGAGAATTTGGGACGAATGTTGAAACCTCTTTTTGTGATTAGGTCTGACGGACTAAGATATTTTGAGAATCGAATTTGGTTACCATTGTGTTCATCTGAGGAAGGAAAGCCTGGAGTTCGAGAATTGGTTATGAATGAGTCGCATAAGTCGAAGTATTCGATACATCCTGGATCGGATAAGATGTACCACGACCTGAAGAAAGTTTATTGGTGGCCGAATATGAAGGCAGATATTGCTCGTTACGTCAGTAAGTGTTTGACTTGCGCGAAGGTTCAGGCAGAACATAAGAAACCATCTGGATTGTTGGTACAACCGGAAATCCCAGAATGGAAATGGGAGAAAATCGCAATGGATTTTGTGACGGGTTTACCTAGGACTCCTAGTGGATGCGATATGATATGGGTAATTGTGGATAGGTTGACGAAATCTGCTCATTTCTTACCTATGAAGAAGACGGACAGCATGGAAAAACTCGCCAGCGTGTACGTGAAAGAGATCGTCTGTAGACATGGAGTGCCGTTATCGATCATTTCGGATCGCGACAGTAGATTTACGTCGGAATTTTGGAAATCGCTTCAACGTGCGATGGGCACTGAACTGAGTTTAAGCACGGCTTATCACCCGGAAACTGACGGCCAGAGTGAACGAACGATTCAAACGATGGAGGACATGCTCCGAGCGTGCGTGATTGATTTTGGAGGAAGTTGGGAACGCCACTTGCCTCTGGTGGAATTTTCGTACAATAATAGTTATCATGCGAGTATCAAAGCAGCACCGTTCGAAGCATTGTATGGAAGGAAGTGTAGATCGCCTGTGTGTTGGAGTGAAGTAGGGGAAAGTCAATTGACTGGACCCGAAATGGTTTTAGAAACGACAGAGAAGATCGTGCAGATCAAGAACCGACTACTTGCTGCGAGAAGCCGACAGAAAAGTTATGCTGATAACCGAAGGAAACCGTTGGAGTTTGAAGTTGGAGATATGGTTATGCTCAAGGTATCGCCATGGAAGGGTGTAATTCGTTTTGGAAAGAAAGGAAAGTTGAGTCCGAGGTATATTGGACCGTTTAAGATCGTTGAACGAATTGGACCAGTAGCGTACAAGTTAGAATTGCCGACCGAACTTAGTGCTATTCATGACACGTTCCACGTATCGAACCTGAAGAAGAGTTTGGCGGACAAGGAATTGGTGATTCCTTTGGACGAGATTCGACTAGACGACAAAATGCACTTTGTGGAAGAACCTGTGGAAATCATGGACCGGGAGGTCAAGCGGTTGAAGCGTAGTAGGATTCCCATTGTGAAGGTCCGATGGAATTCTAAGCGTGGACCGGAATACACCTGGGAACGTGAGGACTTTTTCAAGGAAAGGTATCCTCATTTGTTCCAGTAGCACGAAATGTGAGTACAAGAAGAGGCGAGCGCCGGGACGTCGCTCTCTTTAAGGAGGGGTGGATGTGACACCCTAGAATCGAGGTCATTAACGATATCCTAAATTACGCTAATTTTTGAAATTTTTAATAAATTTTAATTTCTATAATTATAAGTATTTTGGTTAGAGCCGATATTCGAGGTTATAATTTTTACGTTTGACGTTTTGAGAAGGACGATGACGATTACGATCCCGAGGGATGCCCAATTTTATATAATTTTTGACGATTTATCGATAATGTAATTTTTCGAGAATTTTATTTACGGTACGTGTTAAGTTGAGTCGTGTGAATTTATAGCCTCGCTTATATTATTTCAAATTGTTTTACCCGCGAGGGAAATGCATGCTAGTTTTTAAAAGGAACGTATATCATGAATGATTGTTAGACCCGAAAGTTGCCTTAGAAATTGTGTTGAGTACCAAAGTTGCAAAAGTCCCTAAATTCATGAACTATTAACTATTGTCTTGCCCTTGCGAAGGGGGAAATAGCCGCTTATGCAATTTGTAGTACTACGGGGTTAACGACCCAATGCTAGCCGAGAAGCTGTACTTATAGTAAGTTCTGCGGTAGATTATTTTGTATGAGAAATAAGGTATAATTGCAACTGATGCCTTTAGAGGGGCACTGGTTTCATCTGAATCATGCCGGTATATTTACGCGGGTGATTGAGTTAACGGATTAGTGTCATGAGCTTAAACACAATTGTCAGTATCCTGATTATAGTTTGTTTGATCGACAAGACTATAAATGATCACGAATGGTTTTAATATATATACGTTCAAATGGATTGAAAAACCTATGAATTCCACTCAACGTTTTCGTTGACCAAAATTTTGGCATGTATTTCAGGTAACCGCTGAGCAGTAGGATGGAGCATGCATGGGATGGATGTTGTGTGATCGGCTTGGTGTCCGCTTGTTTTTCCCTCCTTTTCTACTTAAACAATTTTTATGTTTAATGTCATGTGGTTGTAAAACTGAAGTTTTTGGGGTTGAGATTCATGGGGACCGAAACGCTAAACTATGTGCACTATTTGGGGTTGGAAAAACTGTGGACATGTATTATTTAACAACTTCAAATTTCAATTTTTAAGATGACGTCTTTTTAGCGTCGTTTGATATCTCTTGTGTGCAATGAATACTGTGTAGCACCCATTGTTGTAGTTCCGCTGCGCATAACAATTGTGGGGGTGTTACAACAGTCTAGCATATTGGTGTTTTAGGGTTTTTCATTAAGACTTATCATTATCTAGGGGTGTTTAAAAAACCCGAGAAACCGACGAATCGAGCCAAACCGCTCAATCCAAAACCAAAAAACCCCGCTCATCACGGATCGGTTTTGGTTTTTACTTTTAGAAATCCGCGGTTAACCGAACTGAACCGTGTATATTATACATGCTTTTTTTAGCTAAATATTCAAATAGTCGTACAAGTATTAACCATTCTATGGCACCACTCTTATCTTATAACTTTTTAGCTTCTGATGTTAAGCTTTTGTAATAATTTGTGTGTAAAAGTTAATTAATGTAATCGTTATATATAAACGAAACAACTTTTATACGATTAAATTCGATTATATTACTTTCATATAGCTTTTATATATTCGATTTATACTAAAATGTCATATTATGTTCTAAACCACGTTATTTTTTATAAGGTTAAATTCAATTACACTTAAAAAATGGTTAACCATGAACCAAACCGGGGGTAACCGCTTACTTCGGGTACCCCGCATGTCCGGTTGCCCGCCCCCGCCTAGTGCGGTTCGGTTTCGGATAGTAAAATTAATTACCCGTCCCGCGACGGATAGCTAAAGTCTTCCAACTAACTGAACCGACCTGTGAACACCCATCATTATCTAAACAATATGATGTTGTAACCCTAGCAAGACACTTATCGATTTAATAAAAGTTAAACCATTAGCCACTATTTACCAAGTTTTTACCCTAATAATCGGTATTTGTTAGAATCATTGATTTTTGAAAGAATTATTTTTGGTATTCATCGGAGTCAACAGATTCAATTTACTAACGTTTTTAGTCTGCATCAAGAACACGATCAAGTAAAAGCCAGAATAATACACAAAAACAACCATTATATACGAAACTTGATACTACCAAAACAATTATTGTATGATTTACTTACTCAAATTTAGGGGTATTGAGAGGACAGTGAGGAGTCGATGTATCTATGACGTTAACCCAATTCACAATTCAGAAAACAGTAGTTGGCAAATGACGGATTGCTTATCGCGTAATGACATACATTTAGGAAGTTCTGTGCATTTTCTTTATAGTTTTGCTTTTAAGTGACTATCAATCCGTTTAACCAATTAACTCATTAGTCTACCCATTTGAGAAGTTAACCCAAATCAAGCAATTTAGCGTAAATGGGTGAAAAAACCATCACTAGAACTAGCTGTGAGCCGACTTACATCATCAATTTCAGGTTCAAACATAAGACTCAAAAAACATAATGAAATATTATTAGGTAGCAACCTATGTCGGAACACAAGCACTGGTCATAAAAATGCCCGGGATTCACAAAAAGCAAAGAGATGGATGGCGGGTTGGTAGGTAGGTTTGAAATAGGTGTTATATAAAACAGATACTGCGCGCAGTTTTGGACTTACTTCGGTGGGTGAAAACCATGGACCCTAGCATACCATTTTGCTTGCCTTCCTCTTCCTAGTCTTGTCCTTGCAAAGTTTGTAAATAGTACAATCTGGCTGATCAATCAAAAGTAGAGTTTCCATGTAAAGCCTATTATCATTATCTATACGTCTTTCGAATATGATTTCACCAGTCTTTCTAAAGCCTATTATGGTATTAAATGAAGGATCTGGTGCCTGAATGGTGTAAATCCGGGTAAACGAATCATTATCCATCATCCATACTGCACAAAGTGGCATCCCACTAGCAACGACCATATCGTATTCAAGAACAACTAGAGTCTTCTTTAACTTAGAGATGGACAATCTTCCTAATTTGATACTCTCTGGGAGATGTATATCTCTGAATGCTTCACTAGTTAGATCAAATGAAATCATCAGATTAGAAACATATCCATTTTTGGAATAATTAGAAGCAAGGTGATAAATAAACCCATTTATAACAACATGAGACTTTTCCAGTATCATATTTTCACGAGGCAGATTGATGGATGGACATCTCCAAGCACATGAGCTTAAAGAAAAAACCTTAACTTCCACTATGCTAAGGTGGCGAGTTGAATGTTTCTTGTGATAGTGTGGAATCATGATAATCTTAGGGTCAAGAGTAAGAGGACAAACACCAAACCTACAACAGCGGTATAATCGTAATATATTTTACGCATACTGGGAACATCAATGGCTATAGATTTTCTTATTGAAGGATTCCATATAGTAACTTTTTCTGTTAAATCGTTGTGAAAACATAACAAGCCATGAGAACTACCGACTAGTGTTGTAAAGGGACCTTCACATTGCGGGACTACCTCTCCAAGTGCACTGGTTGACTTCTGTCCCATGGTTGGATTGGAAGTATAGTTGCATTGGGGGAAAGTTTCATCATCGAAGGTATGATAATAATGATGACGACCATGGTATGATAATAACTGACATCGTGGCTGGGAGACATTATCAAATTTAGCTAAAAACTTAAAGGTAATCAAAGACTTCCAGGCTTTGGAGACGGATCTGAAACGAATTAGAGATGTTAGAGGAAGTTTTTTCATGATTTCTTCTTGGATTACAAAGGGTATGTAATTATCTGACATTGTAACTTGATTTCCTGTAAATTACTATACACACAAAAATTACTTGGTCGACCAACTAGACTCAAACAAACTAAGTTTTAGGGTTTAAGGGTCGGATAAAAAACCTATGTTTGATAAATCAAACGAACAAAACAAATACGAACAAACTAAGCGGAAGCTTTAATTAGATACCCAAAGTTACAATCCGAAAGCTACAGAGAAAACTAATGACATTGACCTCTATTTATAGGGAACCGATTACCTAAAACTTACCAAACAAAAACATACTAAAAATAACAAAGCTTGTAGGACAAGCCAAACAAATTACCTAAACCAAATTTACTAAACAAACCACAAAGTTTAACTCACCTTCCAACAATATCCACAGTGAGTTCAGCTTCATATGAAACTTCAAAACAATCGAATCTTGGTCTTCAAATTCAAATATCCGAATACAAAATTCTAAATGCCCCTTGAGAGTTTAAGTTACTTTTCTAAAAATCTCCACCGTGACTTCAACTCTATTCGAAACTTAAAACCAAACAAACATTCCGTCTTAATTCGGAATTCCAGACGAACGAACGAATAAACGATCGAATCAAACAGACACACAAACGATCGAATCTAAAAACGACCAAACAAACAAATGACCGAACATGAAAACGATCGAAACAAACAAACGAATGATCGAATCTAAAAAGGATCCAAACAAACAAACAAATGATCGAACCGGAAAATGATCCAAACAAACAAACAAATGATCAAACATGAAAACGATCCAAACAAACAAACAAATGATCGAACCTGAAAATGATCTACCAAAGAAACGACCAAACCTGAAAACGGTCAACCAAACAAACGACCGAACATGAAAACGGTCAACCAAACAAACGACCGAACCTGAAAACGGTCAATCAAACAAACAAATCGCCCCAAACAATCTTCACCAAAGAATATCAAATTCGAGCAACCAACTTCAAAATCCTGACGAACATGGAAAAGCTTCATGCCCCAAACAATCTTCACTCGTGAACGTGGACATGCATAGTATGGTCTTCGAAAATTTTCAAGGTTTCCACCATTCTCGTAGAACTACATCTCCACGTCCACAACTACACGGAAAAGCTTCATGCTCCAACATTTTATTAATGACAAATTGACAATGTGTATGTCACTCTTGGTCATGGTAAGTGTGTGTGTGATCTGTTGATGGTTGTGTTGGTAGGAATGTGTGTGGTTATAAAGATAACATGTCTTTTTATTGTAAAAAAAAGTTATGGAAATGGTTAACATTTTCCCGCCAATGTTTTCCTGTCAACGTTTTTCCACCAACGTTTTCCTGCAAGCGTTTTATAGTTGTACGTTAGATGTTCAATGGACGAGTTGGTATTTGATTGTTACACGTTAGATGTTCAATGGTTGAGTCGGTAGGTTATGGTTGTACGTTAGATGTTCAATGGATGAGCCGATAGGTTATGGTTGTACGTTAGATGTTCAATGGACGAGTCAGTATGTTATGATTACACGTTAGATGTTCAATGGATGAGTCGTTATGTTATGGTTACACGTTAGATGTTCAATAGATGAGTCGAATTTGTGAATTTGTGATGAAAAACGTTTGGTTTTGTTTGAAAAAAAACAAAGACACATCATTAATGGAATTCAAAGTCATTCATACTCGTCAGAATTTAAAATACCATCCAAAACATAATTTACTTTCCCTTATGTACTTTAGCAGTTGTCATCAACCACAAATCACTTTAATACCAATTAATAAAAATATCACAAATGTAATAAACCGTTTCATGTTGACTTCTCAACAGGACACCATCAAAATCTAGTGTTTTTTCAAATGTTTTTTATGCTTTAAAACTCCGATAGCAAGATGAGCTCTAATAGCAAGATAATATGTCTTAAGATTGTTGTACATATAATGTATTCCTATTAGAGAGAAACAATAAATATGTTAAGTATGACAATAAAAGCAATGTGTAGATAAACATACCGTTAAGACATTTTGATTATTTAGATTCAAAGAAACACAAATAAAAGAATGTTGAGGCGTGTGATGCTCACACTTTTCTTAAGACAAATTTGTTCTCTCTACAATGCTTGAGAATCATGGACGTCTATCTCTCAAGAGACAACAACAAAAGATAATCCCATTTAACACAAAGGAATTATCTAGGCGAACCAACATGTGCTTTCCCTCTATTACAATCTAGATACACTAGGAGACAACATGAAAGACAATAAGTTGTGATAAGTATTGAGGTGTGGTTTTAGAGGTGTAATTTAGAATGAGGGGAGAACTCTCCTTATATAGCCGGGAGATAAAGAAAACGGTCAAAATTAATTAACAAAGTTAGTTTCACTAATGTCTCATGAATGAAAATAAAATCGCAAATTAAATTTATTTTCACTTCACATTAGTATTATAATGAATTCATCAATTTTCATTCAATCATTTGACCATATTTTTCAACAGTGAGTCCCTTGGCGGGTAAGGGTTCTCGGCTGGGGTTGTTGATCGCGTGCGGATCGTCGAGGTAGCTTCACGGAAGCCACTCTTAGTGGTCTGTCCTCTCTGCTATTTATTCTGGATGGAGCGGTTTTTCCTGAACCTTGGTTCCGGCCCGGGGTTATCTTAGGTTGGGCCTTGGCCCAACTCGTGCGGGTAGTTTGGGCCCATTGGGCTGCGGATCTACTATACGATATTAGATAGACTATGGGAAGGTAGAAATTGATATACTTTAGTCTCCACATTAGCTTCTTAATTAGTCCAAGGCTGTGTTTGGTAACAGCTTTTTTAAGAGCGTTTTTACCAATTAGTATTAGCGTTTAGCATAATTGTTAAAAAAGCTTGTTTGGTAAGAGCAATGAGCATTAGCATTTCTCATAAAAATGCTCTTTTCTCATATGCTCTTTCAAAGAGCATTTTTAGATGAGCATTATTAATGAATAGCTTTGGACTTAATAAATTACTTAAATACCTTCATTAATATAACACATTTAATTTTAAAGAGTATCTTATTTATATAATTATGTCCTTTTATGTCTTTTCATACATTTAAATTATAGCTACTGCTAATCTACCAAACACTTTTATAAATTATATGTTATTGTTAACTGCTACTGCTTACTGCTACTGCTAACTATTACTGCTCCTTGCTAACTGCTACTGCTAACTGCTCGTGTAACCAAACACACCCTTATTGGACTTCCATGTGTATATTAGGAATCGATTTTCTCCCCCTCGTTCTCTTTAAATAGAGACGAAGGGGAAACATTCTTTCATACTTAACCAATCGTTGGTTTGTAGGCTGTAATTCCTAAAAAACTGAAACTCACTTTTATATATTCTTCTCTATTGCCTCCATGAAAAAACATCGAAAACAAGCCCTAAAACGAATCAAAATTGATCAAATAAGCTCCTTACCAGATTGCTTGCCTATTGATATCCTGTCTCGTTTACCGACCACAAAAGAAGCCATAAGAACATGTGCACTCTCCAAACGTTGACAACATCTTTGGCCTCAACTTCCTAATCTCATCTTTGACAATCACTTAGTCTCCGGTTTCTCTTCGCTCGTTGATAAAACCATAACTCAATCTCGCTAATTAAACCTCAACAGATTCAAACTTAGTAGTGGCACATTGATTCAAACAGATTCACAGGTTAATAAATTGATACGTTACGCTATTAATCGTAATGTTCAACAAGTTGATGTAGCATTATCGACGTATACTTTTCACAATCCTAAGCATAAGTTAGATCAGATGTTATACGTCAGTCAATGTTTAACTCATCTTAGTTTTTCCGGCTGCTTATTAAATCCTACTCACTCCATTGATTGGAGAAACCTTAAGTGTTTGTGTATTTCACGTGCGAAACTAGACGAAGATTTGATTGAAAATATATTATCCGGAAGTCCTGTATTGGAGAGTTTGGAGTTGCGGGAATGTTATGGTTATAAGCGGCTTGATATTACTTCTAATACTGTTAAGAACTTGGTGTTCTATGCACATTTATTCAGTAGTAATGGTTCGAATAGCTGGGAACCTGTTATCCAAATCAATGCTCCTTATATTTTGTCATTCACAATTGGGGGTTGGTTAATGTCGAACCTTTTGTTTCTAAACGTGTCTTCATTAGTGAAGGTTGAGCTAGATTACAAAACGACTAGTACCGACCCAAAAAAAGAAGAAGAGATTCTGAAAGGAATGATACCACAACTTAGCCATGTCAAGGAGCTCAAAATTAAGAAATTAATTTTGAAGGTACATATTTCTGACTGTATTACTTTGGCAATATTTATTTTCGTAAAGATTATTATTCCTTCTCAGAAGCACAACAATAGGAATGTATTTGTTTTTCATGATTATTCTTTTGTCGTAGGTTATCTCTCGTTTTTGGAAGCTAAAGGTTTTCAGATGAAAGTTGATGATGGGATAAACTATTCTTCAATCATCGTCCTAATGGTTGATGAGGTTAATCTACTGTTGGCACTTTAAATATTTGTTTTGTTTTTACTAGAAATTGTTACTGCGTTCCAATTGCGTTATACCCGGATTGACTTTCATTTAGCAGATCTTGAATCATGGTTGGTTTGATCGTAAAACGAATTGGTTGAAATATGATTAAACTCTTATATGAGTTTATCGATTCGTGACATGCAATATAATGCGTACAGTTCACATTTTCAGTCATCTGCTTAAATTAGAATGCATGTATTCTGGATTTCTGGGTGATATCATTTTGATTATAGTTTTTTGGGTCAATATTAAATACTTATGAGATGTCATTCTTTGACAAGTTTCAGCAGGGTTTAAGAAGCGTCATTTGTTGATCAAACACTAGAAATAACATTAGTCGGACAAGAGAGCACACAGAGCATTCTTGCTCACATGATTCATTCCGTACGTAGTTACATCATAGCTTTCATGACATGGAAAGGCACATGGTTGGTCTCATAGTGATTCAGCTTAAGGGCTGAGATTGTGATGTGCCGTCCCTAGATCATCGCTTTTACTGGCTTTGTTTGACTTCTGATGAAGTGTTACTTGCTTACCTTTTCGTGCCACAGTTGACGTTCTACTTTAGATTTCAATCTTCGGCACCTCTCTGATCTGTTTGAGCTTCATCATGACTAGAGCTTGTCAAGCTCCCTAACATACGTGTCCGCTGTTTTATATTAATCTTCCGTTTCCTCGTCTTCTGCTAGATTAGTTAAACTGAAGCCCTTTCATGTTTCATATACCTCTGTATTTATCCTTCAGTCTATCACACTGCTAATCACTTGCTTATATCTAAGAAGATAATCAATTGTAGACATGTGTTAATTAGCACTGCGCATACCTTCTTTATTGGTGTCTGTATTTGGTTGGGTCTAAAAGACAGTGACTGAGTTTTAAAGCAAAAATTTAGCCTGCTAATTAGTGAATCATGTGGCTCCAAACAAACCCTAATAACTCTTCATGATGATAAAAATGACAATCGACAGTCGACAACTATAGTTCAAACAACTGTCAAAATGATGCAAACTAACGCTAATAACTCTATGAGACATTATAAAAAGTGTCGTGTCAATTTCATGCTGCCAAGAACGCCTATGTAAGAAGGAAATACCACTTTATGCTCTAGATGCCAACAAGCACCAATAACTTAGTTTTATGTGCGACAGAAGAATAAAACACAAAGGTATTGATCATGGGAAAAGAGAAAGCTATCATGAACGCAAATAACAGAACATCAAACTTCATGTAAACAACAACACACTCCCGAGTAGAGACTTATTATTAACTCAAAACTTGCAAGACTTTGATTTAGATAAAGATTAGAAACAAGAACTTTTCACGCTGTATTACTATTAACTTATCTAATAGCGACCTACGAGCAGAAAATCATCGTCTTCAAGAACCTGGATATCTTTCTCTCCTATGAAGTGCTCCCGCCCAATTTCCTTGACTATATTTACAAACTCTACCCTTTTTTCCAAAGGAAGAGGTACATATGGTAGCCGAAAGATAGGTCTTATGACCCCTAGCTGAGCTAAAGCGGTATTTACCCCTATTGGGTTTGGCTCACAAAAAAGCCAATTTATCAAAGGTAAAAGCTTTTTGTTCAGCGAAGGATTCTTACCATTCGACAGTAGCTCATTCATCAATCCCGGAACTAAATTACTAGTAACTGATATAACTCCTGTGGTGTCATGGTCCCACTTTGAATCATGGCACTCGTCATCGTTTCCACTCTAGACTGTAATCCCATTTTTGGTATACTCTTTTACTCTGTCATGGCCCACACATTGGCCATTCCTTGATGCCTGCAAAGTTGGTACTATCCGCAATAGAGTGGATGACACGTGGAGAAATGTCTTGACCGGTTCGGGATGGTACATTATAGATGATTGTGGGGCCCATGTTGGGATTTAAGACCTAGTTAACCATGTAACTACGAGTGCGCAGTGGAATGGATCTAGTTTGAGCAATTATGATTAACACGTAATTAATAATAAACAATGGAGTAAACGCGAAAACTAACCTTCGTCCAAAAGCAATGAAACTAAAACGAGTGATAAAATATACCACCTCTACGGTTGCTCACACAAACACTACTAACGAGTACGTCCCGGTAATGCTAGCCGAAACCCACGTATACCCAAACACCGAGTGTCGTAGCCCAAAACGGATCAAAACCTAAAACAGCCTAAACTGTAGTTTTGTCCGATATCCAGCACTGTCCAATAAACCAGATCTCAGTGTTGTCCGATATCTGACAACACTGTGCGACAGAAAAAGCTTGTTCTGTCCGAGAACGATCAGTAGAGACCCAAAAGCTTCAATAAGCTGTTGCACCTTTAACAACTTATAAACCTTCGTTTAAGACTTTGTTTTAGAAAACTTAGAATTGATTCTAAGTTACTAAACCACCTTGGATTGAATATAATGCAAGTGTTTGGTTGTGATTTGAGATGTAATTCAAAAACTATAAACCCTAATATTAGGTTTATTGATTTGAATGAAGAAGATGGGAAAACAGAGACTATTGTTGTGTTTTATGTGATGTTAGTCGTGAGTTATGAGCAGGGATGAGGGGTTTATATACCCTTCAAACCCTAGTTGAGATAATGCTTAAAATTGAATTTTAAGCCTTATCCCAAAACCCCATAACTTATCACAACTCTTCCAATACTTATCATAACCCTCTTTATCTATTATCTCAGCATTCAAACGAATCTAGACAACCTTAGTTCTCTTCTAGAACCTTCTATGGGCCAGCCATTAAGGTTTAAGACAGCAAGAAACTTGTCTACAACGTTTTATGTCCAAACGGGTCAAATGGGTCGTTTTGAAAGGTTCAAACATGGATCATAATACATACTATTGTGTTCTAGTGTGTGTGTGCCCCCAATAGGCTCACACACCCCTAGCCACATTTGTGAGTTCCAACGAGCATGAACTAACAACTCCCACTTGGTCGTTGGAGTTGATTGCACAAATGTTAACGACGGAAACGTCTAGCAACGCTCACACTCGTTATTTAACTAGAGGTGTCTGAGATATAGTTTCATAGAACATTCTCAGTAGCATGGTCATTTATGTCTTGCTTTTATCATCCTTTGTTATAGATACCGTTAAACCATGGATATGGATCCTAACTCATTCCATATAGTTTAACCATTTAGATTCTCGTTATTGAATTCAATTCAGATATACCAAATGTAACCAAGATTCATCTTGCATTACCATTTGGGTTCGGCCAAACAATTATCTGATTAATTCTAGAGAGGCGCCATGGTATCATTCTGCACATACTAAGTGGAGTAACAAATCCTTTATTGACTACAAGTGTTGTGGATGCTGCTTCACATCACTCCGAAAAATAGCTTTTATAACTACCTTATTCAGGACAGCGTTTTGCATATAATTACGAAAGTGATATCCACACATGCAGAACTTGTTTGCATCTCAAGTCTAAGGATGACTTAACAGACCATTTTCAACATCTTACTCATGACATGGATCCAAAAGTAAATGTTTGAAGTTAGGGAATCCAGTATGCATCCCTTATGAATACATATGAGTTTGGCTTAGAACAATTCTCATTCTCACAGAATATATCTAACACTCACATTTGCCTTATATAAACAATATTCCCATATTGCTAACCGACAATGGATATTTAGAATGATTAAATCATTCATGGATTAAACATGCAAATATAGAATAACAAATTTTATATGAATGAAATAACAAATACCTCGTATCTTTATTTATCAGAAAATAAAACTGTCTTACAATTCCAAATTATCCAAATACTAATTAACATACAGATTTACATGAGACTACTAGCTGGTATCAAACCAATACCCCGAGTCAATTTAGAATGCTTAGGGAATGCTAACGCCTTCGTAAATGGATCAGCTAGATTGTCATCTGTATGAACTTTTGCTATCTTGACATCACCCATCTCAATGGTCTCTCGAAGATAGTGAACTTTTGTGCGGAAATGTCTAGCACCCTTGGTGACTCCGCTTTCATTTGCTATAGTAATGGCTCCAGTATTGTCACAATACATATCAATGGGATCTTCAATTGTGGGCATAATACCAAGCCCAGAAATGAACTTACGAATCCAAACAACCTCTTTAGCTGCATCAAAAGCAGCTATATACTCAGCTTCTGTAGATGAAGTTGCAAAAATACTTTGCTTTGTGCTCTTCCAGTCAACAACACCTCCATTTAGAACGAAAACATATCCAGTCTGAGATTTTAGGTCATCAGCATCTGTCAGATATCCAGCATCAGTGTAGCAAGAAACCCTGAGCTCTCGTTTTTCGTCACCACCATAAACCAGAAACATATCCTTAGTATTCCGTAAATACTTAAGAATAATTTTAACAGCAGTCCAGTGAAGTTCACCAGTACTCTGTTGAAATCGGCTTGTTATGTTCTGAGAGAACGCAACATCAGGACGAGTACATCTCACAGCATACATAATTGATCCTATAGCCGAGGCATAAGGAACATTCTGCATGCGTTGCTTTTCAGATGGTGAAACAGCACATTGTGACTTACTCAATTTAGGGCTTTCATGCATTGGGATAGTTCCACGCTTGGAATTCTCCATATGAAATCTTTTCAAGATTTTCTCAATGTAAGCACTTTGACATAAACCAATTAACCGTCTAGATCTATCTTGGTAGATCTTGATTCCAAGAATATATGCAGCTTCTCCTAAATCTTTCATAGCAAAACATTTTCCAAGGTAGGATTTTACCCCTTTCAACATTGGAATATTGTTCCCCATGAGCAATATGTCATCAACATATAGAATTAGGAAAGTAACATTACTCCCACTGGCTTTGTGATATACACATGGCTCATCTTGATTCTGACTGAAACCGAATTTCTTAATCTCATCATCAAAACGCTTATTCCATTGCCTAGATGGTTGCTTAAATCCATAAATGGAACGCTTGAGCTTGCATACTCGGTTAGGATATTTAGGATCGACAAAACCCTCAGGTTGCACCATATAGACTTCTTCGGAAAGATGTCCATTGAGGAAGGCGGTTTTGACATCCATTTGCCAAATCTCATAGTCATAGAAAGCGGCTATGGCTATAAGAATCCTTATAGCTCTAATGTCTGCTACAGGAGAAAAGGTCTCTTCATAATCAACCCCGTAGGTTTGAGTGAAGCCCTTTGCTACAAGACGAGCTTTAAAGGTGTGTACTTTGCCATCCATGTCCGTCTTTTTCTTGAATAGCCACTTGCTACCAACGGTTCTACCGTTAGGAGGAAGATCAACTAATACCCAGACATCATTATCTTTCATGGATTGCATCTCCACATTCATCGCATTAAGCCATTTTTCGAATTCAGGATCCAATAATGCAGCTTTATAGTTAGCGGGTTCTCCAAGATCCCCTAACTCATGCTCCTCAGCATCGACGTATAAACACATTCGATCTGGGGCACGACGTGTCCTAGAGGACTTACGAATGGGATTGATATCACTTTGAGGTTCTTCAATTTCTTGATCATCCTCATCATGATCTAAGCCAGTGTCATCAGAAGGATTTGTATCTTCATCTTGAATAATTTCAAGATCTTCTATACTCCCACTTGCTTCTTGATCTAAGAGATTACTCTCAAAGAATTCAGCATTCCGAGCAACAATAACTTTGTTCTCAGGTGGGTAGTAGAAGGAATATCCCATCGTTTCCTTTGGGTATCCTACAAAGATACACTTAATAGATCTGGGTTCCAGTTTGTCAGGTTTGGTCATCGTATCATGTTTAACCAAAGCTTCACAACCCCAGACTCTTAAGTAAGACAACTTAGGGGCTTTCCCATGCCATACTTCGTATGGTGTCTTTTCAACCTTCTTAGTTGGAACCATGTTGAGTATGCGTGCAGCAGACTCAAGGGCACAATCCCAAAAGGACTTTGGAAGAGTAGTTTGACTCATCATAGATCGAACCATGTCTAGCAGTGTTCAATTCCTCCTCTCAGACACCCCATTATGTTGAGGTGTGTAGGGAGGAGTTCGATGGGCAATAATCCCATGCTCCTTAAGATGATCCAAAAACTCTTGACTCATATATTCACCTCCACGATCAGATCGTAGTGATTTTATGGTCTTACCAAGTTGATTTTCTACTTCCTTTTGAAACACTTTAAATGTCTCAAACACTTCATGTTTATGCTTTAACAGGTAAACATAACCATACCGACTAAAGTCGTCAGTAAAAGTGACAAAGTAGTTAGCTCCTTGCCTTGACACGATTCTAAATGGGCCACAAACATCAGTATGTATTAGTCCAAGTAGATCTTTAGCCCTTTCCACTTGATGTGAATAGGGTTTTCTTGCCATCTTCCCAGACATACAAGAGACACACTTTTCAAATGACTTAATGTCAGTTGAGGTGAGAAGTCCATCATGTTGCAACTTCTCCATGCGTTTCTTGCTTATGTGTCCAAGACGACAATGCCACAAGAGAGTAGAGTCCAAAGTTAATTTGGCTCTTTTATTGCTAACAGCAAACATAGAACTATCATTTGTTTTAGAACAAGACATATCAATTTCATAAATGACATCCCGTCGGGGAGTAGCCGTAAAATAAACAACGTTATTCCTAGAAACTGAAATTGCATTATTCGAATCAAAACAGTTTACAAAACCATCTTTAAACAAACCAGAAACTGAAATAATCCCTCTAGTGATAGAGGGAGCATAATGACAATTGTTCAAAACAATAACTAATCCACTAGGGAGACATAAATGATAATTTCCAATAGCCTCGACTCTTGCACGTTGACCATTGCCCATGTACAGATTCAAAGCTCCTGGATTCAGTTTCTTACTTCCCCTTAGACCCTGAGTATTATTACAAATGTGAGTACCACAACCAGTGTCATATACCCATGAATTACTCGGAAGGGAATATAGTTCTATAGTGAAAATACCTGAAGTGTTGGCTTCTTGAGACAACCTCTTCTTTTTCTACAACTCGGCTAAGTGCTCGGGACAGTTCCGTTTCCAATGACACATCTGACCACATTTGTGACAGGGGTCGTCCTTAGCAGGATTATCCTTTTTGGGTGGTGGAGGATTTCTGTTCTTGGGAGCATAAGATGGTTTGTGCTCGGGAGAATAAGCCAGCTTATTCTTTCCATTACCATAATTCCCCTTCGCAGCCTTAGGCGGTTTTCTACCTTGGTTTTTCTGGACCTTGCCTGCACGCACATTATGAAGTGCAGGTGAAACAAACTTCTTGGGAAGTGTCTGCTCATGTTGTTTAAGCATGGCATGCAGTTCATTCACCGAATTCACAGTCTTCCCCATGCCATGCATGTGGAAGTTTTGAACGAAACTGTCATACTCCTTGGAAAGGCCTATCAAGATCAGGCTTATTCCATAGCTGACAGTCACAGGGTGGCCAAGACGCTCCAAGTTCTCAATGTATCCCTTCATCTTAAGAACATATGAGCCTACATTTTGACCTTCCTCAAGCTTGCACGCGTGAAATTCACGCGCAGTTTGAAGAAGTTCCTGTTCTGCTTGCTGAGAAAACATGGTTTTCAGCTCCTGCAACATGTCATATGCTCCGAGATGGGTTAGATTTCGTTGGATCTCTAAATCCATAGTCACGAGCATAAGGGCAGCAATGTCCTTTGACCCTTTGACCCAAGCAGCATGAGCTGCAAGAGCATCGAGAGGGACTTGGTGACCAGGAGTTGCAACAGGTGCAGTAGGAATTGAATGTTCCAAGTATTGTTCCTTGTCTTCAGCTGATAGGATAATGCGCAACTGGCGGTACCAATCAATGAAGTTAGGCCCAGTGAGTTTGTGTTTCTCGAAGAAACTCCTGAGTACCGAATTGTTTCCGACATTGGTAGTCATCTACAATTAAAAAGTTCAAACAATTAGTATTTTCGATAATTACATTCTTAATAGAATTAACTACCCAATTAATTACTAATTAAGACTAAGATCCATCTTGTACTCCCACTCATTACAAAAGGACTGTCCAATATGTAAACAAGTGAGGCAAGAGGTAAGCGACGAGCGTTAATTGCATAACATGCAACTCTTAGACTTTATGAGACCGTTCAAGACACTAGTAAAACGGTAGTAATGTCATGAGCATGTTTAGTCTCATCTTATGCCTCGGGTCCAGGGTCTGACCGTGCATACTCGAGTTAAGTTAACCAAGCAAGAACATGCAAATATCACACAGGGTCTGACCGTCGTGAAAAATTTGCCATGGGTTTGACAAGGCCCTTAGGACTGTCCAGAGAAGCCAAATCAAATGTACGTGTTCTTAGTTGGCTGGCATACACTTAAATTTCACATAGGGTATAGCACATAAATGTGGTAAAACATGTGTACAAAGAAGCATGTAAACAACTTTGTAGCACGAATTTTAAAAACTTTTAGTAATGACACTGTAGTGATCTACGATGGTTCACGGTAGCTCCAATCGAACTCGCAAGCAAGCGCAGGACCAGACCAGCGCAAGGCAATAGTCGGATATCCTTTAGGTGTGACTGTGCGCACCGGCTTATACCCGCCTTATAGTTTGTTCTAGTGGGTGAGTCGTACATCCCATGAGTCCATAGCGTCCAGTTTTTATTTTCATGAAAGCTTGTTTCAATAGTGTTTAGGTCCTTTTATTTTATAAAACACTTTTCCACGTAACACATAACTGGTCACAATGAGCATGTATTTATGCGTGTAAAATATTGACCAATTTTAATGTCATGTTTCTCTATAAGTATTTATCCATATTGCATGTAATTTAGGTGTTTTGAAAAACATGTAACAATAATGCAATTAGGAAAACAAATACAACAAACATAAGACATTAAATAAACATATAAATCCGAGACCCCGAAGAGTCTTCCCCAAACGAAGAACCATAAGACTCTCATTAGGTTTTCATCAAGTACCTAAATCGCCCCATGCATCACATTACGTGATTGTAGTGAGTCTTATAGCCGGATAACACATAAAATAATCATGGCAAAAAAATTAACTATTAATTTTTATTTTATTTTATTTTATGTATTCTAATTAACCCTTTAATTTTAATTATATGTTTCTAATTAACAATTAATTTTAATAATTACTTGTTATTTTTTATAAATAATGACAAGTACACAATTTAATTGTCAAATAAAAATAAACAAATAACTAAATTAGGTTTCATGCATGCGGTTTCGCGTGTTTATTTAAAACGTGTAACCCATAACCACCAAACGAGCATGACTCGTGATGCCACTGTTGGGATTTAATACCTAGTTAACCATGTAACTACGAGTGCGCAGCGGAATGGATCTAGTTTGAGCAATTATGATTAACACGTAATTAATAATAAACAATGGAGTAAACGCGAAAACTAACCTTCGTCCAAAAGCAATGAAACTAAAACGATTGATAAAATATACCACCTCTACGGTTGCTCACACAAACACTACTAACGAGTATGTCCCGATAATGCTAGCCGAAACCCACGTATACCCAAACACCGAGTGTCGTAGCCCAAAACGGATCAAAACCTAAAACAGCCTAAACTGTAGTTTTGTCCGATATCCAACACTGTCCAATAAACCAGATCTCAGTGTTGTCCGATATCTGACAACACTGTGCGACAGAAAAAGCGTGTTCTGTCCGAGAACGATCAGTAGAGACCCAAAAGCTTCAATAAGTTGTTGCACCTTTAACAGCTTATAAACCTTCGTTTAAGACTTTGTTTTAGAAAACTTAGAATTGATTCTAAGTTACTAAACCACCTTGGATTGAATATAATGCAAGTGTTTGGTTGTGATTTGAGATGTAATTCAAAAACTATAAACCCTAATATTAGGTTTATTGATTTGAATGAAGAAGATGGGAAAACAGAGACTATTGCTGTGTTTTATGTGATGTTAGTCGTGAGTTATGAGCAGGGATGAAGGGTTTATATACCCTTCAAACCCTAGTTGAGATAATGCTTAAAATTGAATTTTAAGCCTTATCCCAAAACCCCATAACTTATCACAACTCTTCCAATACTTATCATAACCCTCTTTATCTATTATCTCAGCATTCAAACAAATCTAGACAACCTTTGTAACACCCCCACAAAATGCTATGCGCAGCGGAACTACAACATATGGGTGCTACGTAGTTATCATCGCACACAAGATATATCAAACGACTCAAAAGACGTAAAAGTCTTGACATCATTTAAACATAGTTAAAACGTACATGTCTACTGTTTTCCAAACCCCAAAAGAATACAATACAGAGTTTGCGTTTAGGTCCCCACTGAATCTCAACCCAAAAATACATTTTCATTCTCATGACATAATATAAAAGAGTTTTAAGTGTAAAAAGGGAGGAAAACAAGTAGACCGCCAAGCCACAACAACTTCCATCCTCGCATGCTCCACTGCTATCAACCTTGGTTACCTGAAACACATGCTTAAAATCGTCAACACAAAGGTTGAGCGAATCTATAGGTTTATCAAAACATCAGTTGAACATAAGTGTTAAAAACCAATCATGATCATTTGATAGCATTGTCGTACTCACAATCTATTTTCAAGGTTATGACAATTGTGCTTAAGCTCATGACACTAATCCGTTAACTCAATCACCCGCGTAATAATTACCGGCGTGATTCAGATGAAACCAGTGCCCCTTCTAAAGGCATCAGTTGCAATTATACCTTATCTCTCATACAAAATAATCTACCGCAGAACTTACTCAACGTACAGCTTCTCGGCTAGCATTGGGTCGTTAGCCCCGTAGTACTACAAATTGCATAAGCGGCTATTTCCCCCTACTCGAGGGCAGGACAATAGTTAATAGTTCATGAATTTAGGGACTTTTGCAACTAGGTACTCAACACAATTTCGAGGCAACATTCGGGTCCAACAATCAATCAAGACTTATGTTCATTTTCATTTAAATTAGCATGTATCCCCCTCGCGGGTTAAAAATATTTGAATAAAGTAAAGAGCGAGGCTATAGACTCACCTGGCGTAGTAGTAGTAGTTCTAGCGAAGACGTAACAAAAAATGTCACCGACGACGTGGATGCCCGGGAAAATCAAACACTTGACCTAAAAGTCAAAGTACGAAAACCAAATCAATACACCGCGTACATAATTGTACTAACACACGCATATGCAAACACACTCAACTCTTATGAAAACTCACGCCAAAATCAAACAAGTAGTTGTTACTAGACTTATACCATTTATCAATGTTTTTAAAGTTACTATCCATTTCACGACTTCGCCGATACTTACCCAAAAGTATGGGCTGTTTTACTATACTTAACCATTTTTATAAAATTTGACAAAATTCTCAAAAATACTATAAGACCTGTAGAAAACACATATTTAATACCAATAAAAGTTTTTACTTCTACGACTCATTACTCAACACTTTTCCAAAAACTACGTTTTTCGGACTGAAATTGCACTTTGACCAAGTCGGACTCGTTTGACCCGTTTAAAATACTCCATTGACCCAAACGACACCTAAGTCCTATAATAGACTCAAATACACAGGTTTGTGACCAAAATTTGACCTTTGACCTTTTACCAATTCATACTTGTGGTCCTCGGGATTTGACTAAAACTATACATAAATTCGGATTATGAAAGTTCTCGTCTCCCGGTACACGATCTTTAAAACCTCATAACTTTTAGCTCGTTTGGAGTTAAAAGCTCTATCTTATACCGAAACGAGCGTCTCGGCGACCACTACAACTACATCCTATGTTTATGACCTGGACCAAAAATTAAAACCACGGAAATGGCCCTAAACAATCTGTTTGAAAACGACTCATTCGAAATCACCCTTCTACTTGTTTTCAATCCATCCAAACATCACCTAGACCTATCCTAACCACTTATAATCATTCCCAATCATCCAAACAGCCCTTAACACTATAAAAATCGAATCCTCATCAAAACCTAAAGCCTAAATCATACATGCAATGTGTTTAACCCATTCAAACACACCCAAAACACCCTTATAAACACAAACCCATGACATTTCATCAAACACCTTGAACACACCCAAAACCCTCAAAAATTCGTGGCTTTTTGGGGCTGTAGAACACACAAATCATAACCCCCATTAAGTTTTATGGATGATTCATCCTTATAAGCACATGAATTAAGCATTTGTACCATTTAATTAGACCAAAATCCCTTTTTGAAAAATCATAAATTTTTGGAAAGATTAAGTGAATGCATGTTGATATTGATTGTGGAGAAACACTTACAATTGATAATAAGAATGTGGTCTAAACTTGGATTTGATCAAAATCAAAAAGGAAAAATTTTGGTGGTGGTGGAGGGTTGAAGGCCGACGGCTAGGAGAGAGGAGGAGGAAGGAGAGAAAAAATTTTTTGAATGATTTTTGTGTGTGTGTGTTTAGCCCTTTCCTTTTTGTAAAGTTTTAAGGGGCTTGTTTTGTCATTTTGGTTTTCTTTTGGCCTCACTTGTAAACGACTCCAATATTTGCGGGAAACGACCTATTAGTCGACTTAAAACTTTACGGAAGTCGGGGGTCGCCCCGAACATTCAAAATTACTTTTAAATGGTTCAAACGCACACAAAACGAATATACACATGGTTCCGACTCGACTTAACACGTAATAAGAATAAAATCTCGAAAAACTAAAATATCGATCAATCGATAATAAAATGTAAATTTTGGGCATCCGTCGGTATCGTAGTCGTCATCGGTTCTTCTTAAATCGTCAAACGTTAAATTACGACCGTAAACGTTGGTTTCAACTTAAACCGTCAAATAATTCCACGATAAAAATTCTTAAAAATTTCAAAAATATACGTAAAATAGGATTAAATAAATGACGTTGGGCTCGGGATATCACATCCACAAGTGAGCCTCAACTTACGAGAGATGCTCATACTGAACAGCTCTTGAGACAATAACTTAGCATCATACGGCACTTTCACGGGTGTTACATCCTCCCCTCCTTAAAGGAGCGACGTCCCGGCGCTCTCCGGTTCTTATACTCGCATTTGTACTACTAGCAAGATGATGGTACTACTTCCTAAAGAGGTCTCCACATTCCGACGTGGACTTCGGTTCACGTCTCGGGTTCTATCACACCTTCACCATGGGTATTATGCCTTGCTTCAATCTCTTACCATCTTGATCCATGATCTCCACTTCAATTTCCCTAAATTCTTCCCACGGGTATCAACACATCTCTTTCCACAGCTTCTCGCGGTTAGCATATAATTCTTAATCTACACCATTTCTTCCGTAGCCTCTCGAATCATTTCAGGTCCATTCAACTGACTTTTTCCTACTTCATTTCATCCAACTCGCGGTCTATATTTTCATCAACATAATTCTTCAAATGTCGCAGCTTCAAAGCTAATCAAGGTAAAAGTCGTGGTACAAAGATACTACCAACGGCATTTGTCGTTCTCAACAACTATCAAAATCAACCACACATGTTCGGAGTACGTCTTTCAAACTTTCGAATCGTCCTTTCACTTGGTTCATCATCTCATAAAACAACTACTCACAAAATAAAATCGCACGGGTCGCACATCACCTCATAGAAAAACGTTCAAAATATAAAAGACGAAGTAATCAATACTAGTCGTACCAAATCACCTTATTACGATATTACGTACATACCACCCTACTTCGTCAAAAACGAATTCATCGATACGAAATCATTCGGCGTATACATAACTCTCTCGAAAACATCACATACCAAATCAAACATAAAAGCCATTATGAAGCACATAAAGCCGTAGCACGACATGTTTGCGAAATAGCCAAACCATGCCAAGTAAATAAGTTCAACCAAGTTAACTCATGCTTGCTAATCAGCCAAGCCATGATAAAATAAGAAATGTTGACATATCCCTCGGATGAGTCCAGTCAAAAAGAAAATTGCAAGTTTAAGAGGGTTCACAGCTTGCCAGCTATGGATGCATATCCAAAAGAAATAAAATACAAACATATGCCATCGCAGGGTGCTCACACACGGATCCATACCCAAAAGATATTACAAGAACACCATCTTACTTCCGTCCCAAACGTGGTCAAAATCTTAATAAATATCATCGTTCACAGTTAAAAAAAAATACATTACATGGCACGTGTTCTCCATGATCGGACTTCATTGGACAATGTCGTCTCAAGTTCTCACAACTTACGATCACTCGACCAGATTACATACAACATAAATACAAAAAAAAGACAAGGGTTCACCATAAAAAAAAACATCAGCTCTGTTTATCTATCGTTTAACCATCGATAATCAAGGATGGTTGAGTTAAGCAAAAAGGATTCCTCACTTAAATAAACGAAGACGACAATTGGAATGGTCTTCCAATTACCGATGCACAGTTGGTAAACTTCAACAATTTATCATGTGTCGTTGTCATATCAAAAGAACAAGAAAAGAATAATAAATAAAGTACGATACATTCGCTGTAGGAGAAGTCTTCGTTATTTCCCTTAGAGTTATTCGAACTCTGATTTCCTCTACTTCGGCATTTTTCCATCTTTATTAAAAACTCTTCTCCCGGTGACGATACGAGCCCCTTTGGTATTTCATCAACACCCTCGTGATTCCAATGAAATTTGCACGTTACACACAACTCATAAAAACATTTTCCAAAAACTACTCGGTCACAGTGACTTACCAAGTCAACACCAAACGAAAGAAAAGATTTCAAGGAATACAAGAAAAATTCAAAAATTGTCTTTAGGAATCAAAGAAAATGCGATTACTTGCATAAGGATCCACCATTTTTAAAAACGTTCTCATCCAAACATTTATCAAAACACTACAAGTTTCAAGATGACCAATTTGTTTGAATCTACATCGCCCTTCCAAAACTATGCATAACTAGCTAGATCATGCATACTTAAGGACCAAGCAACGACAATTAACAAAATAGGACTCTTCCCGAATTATGCATAGTTAGCTAAGCTGTGCATAATTGAGGATCGAGTGACGACACAAACATTATTATTACATACCAAATATGACTACGAAAGTTTTCGATCTAATCTTCAAAATAATTTAACCATTTGAAATGAAATTTGAAATGGGAAAATATTGCTACCATCGTTTTAAGAAACACATCAAACATTTTTCGTCCACTTTGGAAACATACTTTTACTTTGCCTTTTTGTGAGGAAAATAAATAAATAATTAAATAAAGAAATCGACACCATTTGCATTTAGTTCACCAAAACATTTGACACACTCATACCTATTTTCACAATAGACTATTCACAAAATAACGGTAAGGTGGTTCATGATTAAAGATCATTGCAAGCACAACAAGTAATAAAATTAAGATCAATGAGATCGAACGAGGTAAACGAGCAATATAATTGCCAACGGAAATTAACTACATTAGAAATGAAAATACTTCAAATATATGACAAAAGTCTCAGGATAACAACATCGATCTACGAATACATGGAGTAAAAATTGAATATCAACACAAGCGTCAAAAATAAAACAACGATCATAATTCCCATCGTCTCGAGTTGCACACCCATTCCACCAAGGGTATACGAGGAGAGAAGAATAATCACTTGGTTAACTAGAAACAATTTCACCAGGAAGATCGAGTTCTTTCACCTCTACAATTTGGTAAAGCGGCTTCGCCTCCTCGCTTTTGTTCGATATAAATAAATAACCAATTTAATGAAGATTTATAGCATCATTCAAGTCAATACATAGTTTTTGGTTCCATTAACCGAAAGAAGAAAGTTACGGCGTCCATGAACATGACAAAATACACCGGGTGACATACCCTCATCATCAAGTACTAGCGAAGTAGCGACACAAAAATAAATATAATAATATTGGTTTCATACCATAGACAATATTAACATGAACAATCACATGACGACTCATGTTTAGATACAGACTCACAAAATCAAAGAAGGGATGTCGGACGATCGAACCATCGTGACTCAAAACGTTATATATACATCTTTATTAAATAATATACAAGTAGGCGTGTGTTGTGTAATCCAGTTGCGTATAATAATTAGTGTTACCTTGTACATTGTAAAACCGAACATTTACACATTTTTAATTTGTGTTACACCATTAAAGAATTTATACCTTTCATTTTCCAATCTTTACAACGCTTTCATTTCTGGAAAAATTTCAATCTCTCGGAAATTATTAACATTAGTAGATGCGGTGACTCGGTCATCATAATTGACAATCATTAGGTTTGAAAATCTCCATACTTGTGTCAAAACCTCATTAATGTTCATATCTTAAGTACCAAAAACATACGTAGTAAGAATTTTCCAAGTTTTACGTTTTTATTATTACGACTTATATTATCACAAATATACACGTATCCAACATGACTCAAACTAGTCCAATTAACTCTTAAAATCAACCTTTGACTTTTATTACACACATGTTTTCCCCAAAACTGTTTTGTTAAATCATATTCGCGTAATTCGACTCAAATGATAAAGAGGTTTCACGTGGTATTATCTCGGATACTTACTGATTTTAGTCGAGACTTAAATCTCAATAATAATAATATAATAAACAATCAAAATGCTTATCTCAATAATTTTAAAATATATAAAATTCAACTTTTAATCCTTAGCCCATTATCAAATGATTTTAAAATTAACACATCTCGTCGCGGAATAAAACAAAAGATTTTTCAAACGATTTTAAACAAGCATCATCAAATTACACGTATTGATTCTCTATAACGACAATTAAACAAACAAATGATTTCCAATGACGTTCCATCAATGTTTAAAATTTTATTTCAAGCATTATAATTTCATACTTAAAGTGTATATTCCGATTTTATCCCAGTTTATTTACTACAACGAGTGACGAGTTCTAGTTTACACCAATGCATACGTAAACATAACCTTATGTTTAAAATAAACCAATTTTTTTACAAAGTTTCTACCTCCAAAATATATGACCAATTTTTCTACTCTATATTACAAATTATGCCAAAAGTTTGCTACATTAACCCGAAAATTAATTCATACTAAATCCGAAGCTACATATACTCAATAGTCATCTCGCAAATTTTATTATAACTCCTTTCTCGAACTAATTTAAACAAATTCTTGACAAGTCCATCACAATCTTTTAGTATCAAATTTTAATATATGAAAACAAGGATTTTACGAGTAATACAAATTACTTATTACGATTTACCAACCAAGGTTGAAGGAAAGAGAAAAAAAAAATTTTCACAATGTCCATTTATTCTCTACACGAATTTTTCTTGTTATAAGACACATCATACGTCATTTTTATCCAAAAGTTTCATTCACCAAATATTAAATATATAAAACACTTTATGTTTAAATCATTCAATCAACAAAGTTTTATGCTTATTTAACTCACACAAATGCCGGACCTCGTCATGTAAAACATTAACTTCAAAATAATGAAACAACAAAACAAAATGAAATAAATGGAACGAGAATACGTATGCCAACTAAATGTTGTTATCGGCCTCGGATGAGTCTCGAAATCGTACTCCACAAAATTAACACAAAAACCAACCAAATTCCAAGTTATCGCGCTTGATCACAACGCCAGTCTATTTTAAAACACATCTTTAAAATTCAAGTAGAATAGTAAACAACGTTTTAAATGGCGACACTCCTCAACCATGTTTTATAACACACACATGTGATTCGTCGCTACGATGTACGCATCGTTGATTATACTTCGTCTATGTTATAGTTACGTGAACTAACATATCAAAACCCATTAGGAATAAAGGAAATAAAGTAATACGTGAGTAATTTACGTTCCAAAAAGAAGATGTCCAAAATGACACATCACGGTGCGATTACGACAATCGAGATCACTCTAGTCGATATAAAATATGTTACGAAGCATCATTTATGTATCTAGGATATCAAACGAGGTTCATATTCGGTTATTCGAACAATAAATTAATTATCAAGATTGATAATTAGCGGTAAGGCCGAATTCTCAACAAAACCGCATTTTAATGTACGATAATTACTCAAGGACCATTGCTTCACGTGCAATGCCTTTAAATACCATAGTATATACATACTTATACATACAACCATTCCTACATACACGTAGGATTACAACGCGGTGTTGCCATGTAATGCAATGTAGCCCGTTATGCCAATTACATGCAACATATAAGATAATCTTACAAGAATTTGCAAATTACGATGATAAGTACCCAACGTACAAAACAATATATCTCAATATATATCTCAATATATATCTCAAAGTATTTACTTACTAAATACTTAGGGAATTTATATCAATTTGAGGGATACATCTAAAATATAGAGCAATGCTAAAGAATTCTTACCGGAGCCATGCAGGATAGTTGTGTGCTTGGACAATTTCTTACGACACCAAAAGTTATAGTTTAGGATTTTTCAAAATGACCTAGTTCTCTATAACTCATGGCTCTGATTACCAATCTGTAACACCCCCACAAAATGCTATGCGCAGCGGAACTACAACATATGGGTGCTACGTAGTTATCATCGCACACAAGATATATCAAACGACTCAAAAGACGTAAAAGTCTTGACATCATTTAAACATAGTTAAAACGTACATGTCTACTGTTTTCCAAACCCCAAAAGAATACAATACAGAGTTTGCGTTTAGGTCCCCACTGAATCTCAACCCAAAAATACATTTTCATTCTCATGACATAATATAAAAGAGTTTTAAGTGTAAAAAGGGAGGAAAACAAGTAGACCGCCAAGCCACAACAACTTCCATCCTCGCATGCTCCACTGCTATCAACCTTGGTTACCTGAAACACATGCTTAAAATCGTCAACACAAAGGTTGAGCGAATCTATAGGTTTATCAAAACATCAGTTGAACATAAGTGTTAAAAACCAATCATGATCATTTGATAGCATTGTCGTACTCACAATCTATTTTCAAGGTTATGACAATTGTGCTTAAGCTCATGACACTAATCCGTTAACTCAATCACCCGCGTAATAATTACCGGCGTGATTCAGATGAAACCAGTGCCCCTTCTAAAGGCATCAGTTGCAATTATACCTTATCTCTCATACAAAATAATCTACCGCAGAACTTACTCAACGTACAGCTTCTCGGCTAGCATTGGGTCGTTAGCCCCGTAGTACTACAAATTGCATAAGCGGCTATTTCCCCCTACTCGAGGGCAGGACAATAGTTAATAGTTCATGAATTTAGGGACTTTTGCAACTAGGTACTCAACACAATTTCGAGGCAACATTCGGGTCCAACAATCAATCAAGACTTATGTTCATTTTCATTTAAATTAGCATGTATCCCCCTCGCGGGTTAAAAATATTTGAATAAAGTAAAGAGCGAGGCTATAGACTCACCTGGCGTAGTAGTAGTAGTTCTAGCGAAGACGTAACGAAAAATGTCACCGACGACGTGGATGCCCGGGAAAATCAAACACTTGACCTAAAAGTCAAAGTACGAAAACCAAATCAATACACCGCGTACATAATTGTACTAACACACGCATATGCAAACACACTCAACTCTTATGAAAACTCACGCCAAAATCAAACAAGTAGTTGTTACTAGACTTATACCATTTATCAATGTTTTTAAAGTTACTATCCATTTCACGACTTCGCCGATACTTACCCAAAAGTATGGGCTGTTTTACTATACTTAACCATTTTTATAAAATTTGACAAAATTCTCAAAAATACTATAAGACCTGTAGAAAACACATATTTAATACCAATAAAAGTTTTTACTTCTACGACTCATTACTCAACACTTTTCCAAAAACTACGTTTTTCGGACTGAAATTGCACTTTGACCAAGTCGGACTCGTTTGACCCGTTTAAAATACTCCATTGACCCAAACGACACCTAAGTCCTATAATAGACTCAAATACACAGGTTTGTGACCAAAATTTGACCTTTGACCTTTTACCAATTCATACTTGTGGTCCTCGGGATTTGACTAAAACTATACATAAATTCGGATTATGAAAGTTCTCGTCTCCCGGTACACGATCTTTAAAACCTCATAACTTTTAGCTCGTTTGGAGTTAAAAGCTCTATCTTATACCGAAACGAGCGTCTCGGCGACCACTACAACTACATCCTATGTTTATGACCTGGACCAAAAATTAAAACCACGGAAATGGCCCTAAACAATCTGTTTGAAAACGACTCATTCGAAATCACCCTTCTACTTGTTTTCAATCCATCCAAACATCACCTAGACCTATCCTAACCACTTATAATCATTCCCAATCATCCAAACAGCCCTTAACACTATAAAAATCGAATCCTCATCAAAACCTAAAGCCTAAATCATACATGCAATGTGTTTAACCCATTCAAACACACCCAAAACACCCTTATAAACACAAACCCATGACATTTCATCAAACACCTTGAACACACCCAAAACCCTCAAAAATTCGTGGCTTTTTGGGGCTGTAGAACACACAAATCATAACCCCCATTAAGTTTTATGGATGATTCATCCTTATAAGCACATGAATTAAGCATTTGTACCATTTAATTAGACCAAAATCCCTTTTTGAAAAATCATAAATTTTTGGAAAGATTAAGTGAATGCATGTTGATATTGATTGTGGAGAAACACTTACAATTGATAATAAGAATGTGGTCTAAACTTGGATTTGATCAAAATCAAAAAGGAAAAATTTTGGTGGTGGTGGAGGGTTGAAGGCCGACGGCTAGGAGAGAGGAGGAGGAAGGAGAGAAAAAAAATTTTGAATGATTTTTGTGTGTGTGTGTTTAGCCCTTTCCTTTTTGTAAAGTTTTAAGGGGCTTGTTTTGTCATTTTGGTTTTCTTTTGGCCTCACTTGTAAACGACTCCAATATTTGCGGGAAACGACCTATTAGTCGACTTAAAACTTTACGGAAGTCGGGGGTCGCCCCGAACATTCAAAATTACTTTTAAATGGTTCAAACGCACACAAAACGAATATACACATGGTTCCGACTCGACTTAACACGTAATAAGAATAAAATCTCGAAAAACTCAAATATCGATCAATCGATAATAAAATGTAAATTTTGGGCATCCGTCGGTATCGTAGTCGTCATCGGTTCTTCTTAAATCGTCAAACGTTAAATTACGACCGTAAACGTTGGTTTCAACTTAAACCGTCAAATAATTCCACGATAAAAATTCTTAAAAATTTCAAAAATATACGTAAAATAGGATTAAATAAATGACGTTGGGCTCGGGATATCACATCCACAAGTGAGCCTCAACTTACGAGAGATGCTCATACTGAACAGCTCTTGAGACAATAACTTAGCATGATACGGCACTTTCACGGGTGTTACAACCTTAGTTCCCTTCTAGAACCTTCTATGGGCCAGCCATTAAGGTTTAAGACAGCAAGAAACTTGTCTACAACGTTTTATGTCCAAACGGGTCAAAATGGGTCGTTTTGAAAGGTTCAAACGTGGATCATAATACATACTCTTGTGTTTTAGTGTGTGTGCCCCCAATAGGCTCACACACCCCTAGCCACATTTGTGAATTCCAACGAGCATGAACTAACAGCCCATTGGCAGTACGCACTGAAAGTGAGCAACCATACCCTCTAGTGACGTTTTACCACAGTAAGGGTTGATGTGAAGAGCTGCGTGCATTCCAACGGCAAATCCTTGTTCAGTTGCATGGACTGCTTCTCGAGTTGAGTTACTTCCAGTGTTTCCAATTACCTAGAATTCACAGCGATGTAACGGTTAGGTCTCTAAGATATGTGCATTGAAAAATGATATCCTAGTACTAGTAAGTATAGCGTTGCAAACACCTTAATAGATGTACCAAAACAATTGATGGTGTGTCCAATAAGCATGATGTGTTCATCCCATCTCATCAACTGACCTTCACCGGTGGTACCACCAACAATCACACCGTCTGCAGCTCCATCTTCGATTTGCATGTTTCGAATGCTCGTATGCAGCTAAACTGTGGTACGAGCTTCGTTCTTATGCGTGTATGGATCAGGTCCAGCCTAGAATGGAGGATATTGTGTTATTTCTTGAACCTTTAGCAGGTAAATCTTTATGCGTGTATTCGATTGAAGCTACTAACGTTCTGATTCAAAAACACGGATGCGGTAAAGCAAATTCAAGCTCGATGGAAGATGCCTATTAGTTTTAGAATATATGGCGAGTAATTTTTGTTTTTTAGGCGTTTAAATCCCATGACATGTCATGGATTTTTGTTAGTGGTTCAAGCGGTGGCTTGAGGTTAATGTCATATTTCAGCCACATTTCATTGTAGTTCATTGTTTCTTGATGATTAATACAATTTATTGAGGTGACCATTTACCTAAAAAAAAGAGATTTGATCAAATAGGAATATGTTACCTATTTCTTCATTCCATAATACTTTTAAACGTGTGCAATAACTGAATACACTGAAACATAGACCACTAACACACGACATCAACAAATCTGGCCACTAGTGCTACTTTTATTTAATTATTTGTAAAGATAGTTTAAGCTTTACTCATTTCTTTCAACTTTGCTGGCACACGTGTGACTCTAGTGCTCCTCCTCTTCACCTGATTGTTAGTCTTGGACTCTTTACTTGATTCACTTGCATCAGCCTTCTTCTTTCTTATAGTCTTCTCCTTGCAATGTCCGTAAATACCATCTGGCTGATCAATCAAAAGTAACGTTTCCATGCACGAATGCAATGAAGAAAATGAACACTGACTATCAAAAAAAGCCATTTTAGTAATCTGTTTTGAGTCAGGTTCATAAGTAGCAAGTACTTGCCCTCCATTGTTATCTACACGTCTTATGAATACGATTGCACCCGTCTTTCTAAAGTCCAATACTTGATTAATTGAAGGATATGGTGCTTTAATGGTGTAAAGCCGAGTAAAGGAATCACTATCCATCATCCATACTGCACAAACTTGTCTCTCGCTACATTCAAGAACAACTAGAGTCTCCCTTAACTTAGAGATGGACAAAATTCCTAATTTGATACTCTGTGGGAGATGTATCTCTCTAAATTCTTCCCTTGTTAAATCGAATGAAATAATCAGCTTTGGAACATATCCTTTTTTTGAATAATTATCAGAAGCAAGGTGATAAATAAACCCATCTATAACAACCTGAGGGGTTTCTAATGACATATTTTGACTAGGCAGATTGATGGATGGATGTCTCCAAGCACGTGAACTTAAAGAAAAAACCTCAACTTCCACTCTGCTAAGGCGGCAAGTTTTTATCTTTCGTGAAATACTGTCGATCGGAATCATGATAATCTTAGGGTCAAGAGTAAGAGGACAAACCCCAAAACCTAAAGTATAATTAGATATATCCCGCCTGGGAACATCAATAGCTACAGATTTTCTTATTAAAGGATTCCCGATAATAACTTCGCTTGTTCCCGAGTTGTAAAGCATAACAAGCCATGAGAACTACCGACTAGTGTTGAATGCATGAGCGAGTAACACTCTTTTTGCGGCATTAGCCGTCGAAGTGCACCACTATTGGGAGTAAAGTTGCACTTGGGGAAACTCTCATCATCTAAGGTATAAAAGTTATAATCATTGGAGAGCAAATGATAATCATCATGAGAACACGGCCATCTGTAAATTATACTCAGATATCGTGGCTGGCGGACATTATAATAATCAGTTTTAAACTTAACGCAATCAATCAAAGACTTCCATGCTTTGGAGACGGATCTGAATTGAGCCAAAGATTTTACAGGAAGCTTTTTCATGATTTCTTCTTGGATATCAAAGGGTATGTTGTGCCACATTGTGCCCCCAAATTAATCCCTCTGAACTATACAAAAGTAAAATAGGTCGACCAAATTGATGACTTAAACAAACCAACTCATAAGTTTTAGGGTTGTTGAACTATAAAACATATGTCGTATATATTACAGTATATATATAGACTCTTTATATCGAATGGAGAAGCAAAGCTAATAAATACATATTAGACCCTCTACTTTGCTAGGGTGAGGTTATTTTCAGAACCAAATAAATGTACAACAAAACTGCGAGAACTACCTTTTTACTCTTAAAATGCACATGTATATTCATCGGGTTAGTTCATTAGGTAGAAATATATTAATTTTTATTATCATAGGTCACTAGGAACATGTATCCTAGGACCATGCACATGTATTTGTTTTGTATGTATTATAACTATCTTTTCGTAGGATAATATGAAAACACATGTGCAAATACATATGCATTGTTAATAATATAAAAGTGGTTCTCGCAGTTCTTTACATTTATTTGGTTCTGAAAATAACCTTACACTACTTTGCTAATACCGATACTAATTATATCAACAGATCCTGGGCTTTCGTTTACCTGGTCGATACATTTGCAACAGCCTAGCCGAAGCCCGTTTTCTCACGCTCGTTAACATGCCAGAAGTTTTTATACAAATACGTACTCCAAATAATTGTTTCGAGTTACATGTTCATCTAGAACGACCATCTTAAGTTGTGCATTAATCCAAAAGGACCCAATGTTTAAACTCAAAGTTTTGTGGTTTTTAGTTTGTTCCGTTTTAATTTTGGCTAATAATTTGTCACTATATGTAGTTTTGGGTAATTTAAGGGGTCATATATATGCAAAACTTAAAATCACCTTTATATATTTTATTCCATCACGCCTTATCAGAGGAGAGTTTTGCCACCATGAAAAAAGCTCGAAAACATGCCCTAAAACGAATCAAAATTGATCAAATAAGCTCGTTACCTGATTGCTTGCTTATTGATATCCTGTCTCGTTTACCGACCACAAAAGAAGCCATAAGAACATGTGCACTCTCCAAACGTTGGCAACATCTATGGCCTCAACTTCCTAATCTCATCTTTGACAATCACTTAGTCTCCGGTTTCTATTCGCTAGTTGACAAAACCATAACTCAATCTCGCCAATTGAACCTCAACAGATTCAAACTTAGTAGTGGCACATATAATATCCAGTTTGAATCACAGGTTAATGAATTGATACGTTACGCTATTAATCGTAATGTTCAACAAGTTGATGTAGCATTGTTGACGTATACTTTTCACAATCCTAAGCATAAGTTAGATCAGATGTTATACGTCAATCAGTGTTTAACTCATCTTAGTTTGTCCGGCTGCTTTTTAAATCCTACTCGTTCCATTGATTGGAGAAACCTCAAGTGTTTGTGTATTGCATGTGCGAAACTAGACGAAGATTTGATTAAAAATATATTATCCGGAAGTCCTGTATTGGAGAGTTTGGAGTTGCGGGAATGTTATGGTTATAAGCGGCTTGATATTACTTCTAATACTGTTAAGAACTTGGTGTTCCATGCACATTTATTCAGTAGTGATGATTCGGGTAGCTGGGAACCTGTTATCCAAATCAATGCTCCTTATATTTTGTCATTCACAATTGGGGGTTGGTTAATGTCGAACCTTTTGTTTCTAAACGTGTCTTCTTTAGTGAAGATTGAGCTAGATTATACAACGCCTAGTACCGACCCAAAAAAAGAAGAAGAGATTCTGAAAGGAATGATACCACAACTTAGCCATGTCAAGGAGCTCAAATTTAAGAAATCATTTTTGAAGGTACGGATTTCTTACTGTATTACTTTGGCAATATTTATTTTCGTGAAGATTATTATTCCTTGTCAGAAACACAACAATTGGAATGTATTTGTTTTTCGTGATTATTTTTTTGTCGTAGGTTTTCTCTCGTTTGGAAGCTAAGGGTTTCACTATTCCATCGAAGATAAGTCGCCTGATATGACTTCGCCTATATTGTGATAGTAATTCAGATGAAAGTGGATGCTGGTATAAACTATTCTTCGATCATCGTCCTAATGGTTGATGAGGTTAATCTGATGTTGGCACTTTAAATATTTGTTTTGTTTTTACTAGAAATTGTTACTGTGTTCCAAATGTGTTTGAGTTCCTATACCCTAATTGACTTTCATTTAGCAGATCTTGAATCATGGTTGATTTAATCGTAAAACTAATTGGTTGGAATATGTTAAACTCTTATTAGTCCATAAGTTCAGTAACTTGTGACATGCAATATATTGCGAACAGTTCACATTTTCAGTCCTCTGCTGAAATTAGAATGCATGTTTGTATGTTGTTGTATCTAGTCTAGATATTAAAAGTGAATACATCTCAGATGTCAATCTTTAACAAGTTTATCAGCAGGGCTTAAGAAGCATCATTAGTCAGACGACTTTTGAGTTTATCACCAATTAGCTCATAAATCTACCCATTTGACTTTTGAGTAACTATCACCGTTTGACCTATTGAGTCCGACTCCAAATAACTAATAAATCAACCCATTTGAGATGTCAGCAAAATATAAAACCCAAATCAACCAATTCAGCATAAATGAGTGAAATAAACATCACTAGAACTAGCTGTGAGCCGACTTACATCATCAATTTCAGGTTCAAACATAGACTCGGAAAACATTGTGAAACATTATTAGGTGAACAAAGCAACCTGAGTCGGAACACATAGCACCGGTCATAAAAAGGCCCAAGATTCACAAAAAACAAGAGATGGCTGGCTGGTTGGTAATAGGTAGGTTTGAAATAGGTGTTATATAAAACAGATCATGAGCGCAATTTTTGACTTACTTCGGTGGGTGAAAACCATGGACCCTAGCATACCATTTTGCTTGCCTTCCTCCTCCTAGTCAAATTTGTAAATAGTACAATCTGGCTGATCAATCAAAAGTAGAGTTTCCATGTACGAATGCAACGAAAATGAACATGGACCATCAAAAACACCAATATCAGTAATCTGTTTTGAGTCAGGTTCATAAGTAGCAAGTACTCGCTTATTATCATTATCTATACGTCTTTTGAATATGATTGCACCGGTCTTTCTAAAGCCTAATATGGTATTAAATGAAAGAGCTGGTGCCTTAATGGTGTAAAGCCGGGTAAACGAATCATTATCCATCATCCATACTGCACAAAGTGGCATCCCACTAGCAACGACCATATCGTATTCAAGAACAACTAGAGTCTCCTTTAACTTAGAGATGGACAATCTTCCTAATTTGATACTCTCCGGGAGATGTATCTCTCTGAATGCTTCACTAGTTAGATCAAATGAAATCATCAGATTAGAAACATATCCATTTTTGGAATAATTAGAAGCAAGGTGATAAATAAACCCATCTATAACAACATGAGACTTTTCCAATATCATATTTTCACGAGGCAGATTGATAGAAAAAACCTTAACTTCCACTATGCTAAGGTGGCGAGTTGAATGTTTCTTGTGATAGTGTGGAATCATGATAATCTTAGGGTCAAGAGTAAGAGGACAAACCCCAAAACTTACAATACCGGTATAATCGTAATATATTTCACGCATACTGGGAACATCAATGGCTATAGATTTTCTTATTGAAGGATTCCAGATAGTAACTTTTTCTGTTAAATCGTTCTGAAAGCATAACAAGCCTTGAGAACTACCGACTAGTGTTGTAAAGGGACCTTCACATTGCGGGACTAGCTCTCCAATGTTGACTTCTGTCCCATGGTTGGATTGGAAGTAAAGTTGCATTGGGGGAAAGTTTCATCATCGAAGGTATGATAATAACTGACATCGTTGCTGGGAGACATTATCAAGTTTAGCTAAAAACTTAAAGCTAATCAAAGACTTCCAGGCTTTGGAGACGGATCTGAAACGAATTAGAGATGTTAAAGGAAGTTTTTTCATGATTTCTTCTTGGATTTCAAAGGGTATGTAATTCTCTGACATTATTTGACTCAAACAAACTACGTTTTAGGGTTTAAGGGTCGGATAAAAAACCTAGAAGCTAGGAACTCGACTTCAAAACACGATACACACTCAATCTTTATTGAATCCTAATTATGTATATAGGAGCAAACCGACTGTCTACACCCTCTACTTTGCTAATATATATGGATACTGATAATTATTATCAACAAGGGTTTAACCTGTATTGTAAGCAGTTATGGTAGATAAACAGCTCTGCATTCGTTAAATTTGTTGTGTAGTCGTTTTGCAGAAGAGTAGATGCAAGCTGTTATTTAAGGAGATGCAAAGCTTAAATTTAGTCTGGGTCCATCTCTTTCTCGAATGGAAATTTCCCAATAGTCAAGGTAGGACGAAGAATAACATTAGTGGGTATAAGGAGAAGCAGTAGGAGAATGAGTGTAATCAATATTGAATGTAAACTCTACATTCTACTTCATGTCCTCATTGTGAGGAAGTTATCGAGACAATAGATCGTAGTATAATTCGATGCAAGTTTGTTGTCTTGGTTTGGTCACTTGGTGGAATTTAGGTTTTTTTGTTGCTACTTCGGCACAAGATGTCTTAAATTTGGTGAGGTATTGGTTGTCTAAGTTACATTTGTATTGATGAGCTGTCATGTGGACTTCGTTTTATCTCATATGAAAAGCTTGAAATAATAAAGTGTTCAAGGCTAAAGAGGTGTCTTCTTTTGATTTGTTGTTCGAGATTCAACTTACATTTTTTTTGGGTTTCACATAGATGCAACAACTTCGAGTATAGTTGGGTCGGTAATGGGCTTGCGTCTCTGATCTGATTTTATGTTCTTGGTTAGTGGTTTGTAGTTCATTCGATTGTCTTTTAGATTTTGCTTTTGGTTTTTAATCCTTGATAATAATATATTGTCATTCCAAAAAAAGGACATGAAAAGCTTCTTTACTTCACTATAGAAACAATTTGTTGTTCTCAGTTCTAACCAATGCACGTTTCATGCCCCTTACCCAGTTAGGACTTAGGACTAAGGCACTAGTTGGCTAGAACCAATGGATTACTATTGCATCGAATGTTTGATCTCTAGATTACGGGATGTTTTAATTTAGATTATGGTATATAGTTATTGGGTCAATGTCGCCGGCTCTACGTATCCTTTTGCGGAAAATTGGGTTGTTAGCTAAAAGACTAGCAATCGACACATCTGCTAAGCATAAATTATAGTTCATGCTAAAATGTATACAAAAATTGACTAAAAGATTAGAAATCGGCTCTATGTATACAAAAATTGGCTGAAATATTTGCTTAAATTTGTTAATCAACTAAGCATAAGTAGAATGAACGAAAACATAATATTGTTAAATAAAACATGAAAAGAAGAATATTATAAAGCTAATTGTAGTATTCATTTCCAGTTTCTTTGTACTTCTTTCTTGCTTCTTCTTCCTCGACAGTTACATAGATGATAGACCCATAGTTTTATGAATTAACACCGTTGAAAGATTAACAGTTCAAACTTGAACGAATAAAATTAACAAAAAGGAGCTTGATCACTAGTTCAAAGTATCATAACAAAACATTAGCTAGTAGCACCATGAAACATTCACTTTAAAGAGCCAATCCACGTGCCACCGGAGGCCAAAGGTCTGACAATGTGGATCATATTTTACACTTTTAAGTATTCCTTCCCTTTTTATATGATCGCGAGTAGGATCCCACTTTCCTCTTCCTTATAGTCTTTGCCTTGCAATCTCTGTAAATACTACCATCTGGCTGATCAATCAAAAGTAGGCTTTCCATGTACGAATGCACCGAAACTGGACATCGACTATCACCAATGTGAGTAATCTGTTTTGAGTCAGGTTCATAAGTAGCAATTGCTCCCTTTCTTTTAAATAAGATTGCACCGGTGTTTCTGAAGCCCAATATTCTAGCAAATGAAGTACCTGGTGCGTCAATGGTGTAAAGTCGAGTAAATGAATCATTATCTAACATCCATACTGCACAAAGTTGTATCTTGCTATTTTCAAGAACAACTAGAGTCTCCCTTAACTTAGAGATGGACAAACTTTCAAATTTGATACTCTCTGGGAGATGTATTTCTCTAAATTCTTCCTTTGTTAAATCGAATGAAATAATCAGATAAGTACAAAAAGGCGGTCGGCCAGTATTGGTATAATCAGAAGCAAGCCAATAATTAAACCCATCTATAACAACATGAGAGTTTTCCAATGTCATATTTTGACGAGGCAGATTGATGGATGGACGTCTCCAAGTACATGAGCTTAAAGAAAAAACCTTAACTTCCACTATGCTTAGGAGGCAAGAATAACATCTCTTCTGAATGCGTGGAATAATGATAATCTTAGGGTCAAGAGTAAGAGGACAAACCCCAAAACCTACAACAGTAGGAAAACCGTGAAATGGTTTAGGCCGACACGGAACCTCAATGGCAATAGATTTTTTTATTGAAGGATTCCACATAATAACTTTGCTTCTTTCAGAGTCGGAAAAGCATAACAAGCCATGAGAACTACCGACTAGCGTTGAACGCTCAAGTGAGTAAGGACACTCACCTTGCGGGATCAGCTCTCGAAGTGGAGTAGTTGAGTACTCCTGTCCCATGGTTGGATTGGAAGTAAAGTTGCATTGGGGGAAAGTTTCATCATCGAAGGTATGATAATAATTATTGTAACTTATAAACTGACATCGTGGCTGGGAGACATTCTCAAGTTTAGCTAAAAACTTAAAGCTAATCAAAGACTTCCATGCTTTGGAGACGGATCTGAAACGAATCAGAGATGTTAGAGGAAGTTTTTTCATGATTTCTTCTTGGATTTCAAAGGGTATGTAATTCTCTGCCATTGTAACTAAACCTGGAAGCTAGGAACTCGACTTCAAAATACGATACACACACAATATTTTCTCGTGACAAAAAGTAATATGCTCTCAAATATATAGAAGCAAACCGACTCTTTAACCTTTTTTTGGTAACCAACCGACTCTTTAATCTTGGAGTACAATAAAAGTAATTAATTGCATGCAAAACAAATAAATAGACCCTATACTTTGGCTAAGGAATTTAGTTGTAGTTTTAAAACCAACCACCTTGTATTCAAGATATTAAATTGTTATGCTCATTCAGAGTCATCGTGCCCTTGATATGCGAACTAAGGTAAGCCAACAACGACTCCATTCATTAATACTGGCCATCAATCACACATAGATTAGTACTTTAGTTGACCAATTATTGTATACATCTCATGATTCTTAGTGTAAAGGAAACATTTCCAATACAAGTAAATTTTGTATGTCTTGGTTATGGTTGCAGATAAGAAGGCAGTCGCGATCGGGAACTAGAGGTATTCAAACATCGATGGGAAAAGGCAATCAAGGAGGATCCGGAGTGGGTTGATCCTTTTTTCTTGAGAAAACGAAGACCGCCTACTCCCTACACATGTGTAGTCCTTTTGCAGAAGAGTACGTAGTTGTAAGCTGTCATTTAAGGAGATGAAAAGCTTCCTTTCTTCATTATAGAAACAGTCTTTTTCTCTCAGTTCTAAACCAGTTGGGAATTTGGACAAAGACACTAGTTCGCTAGAACCAATGGATTACTATTGCATTTGAATGTTTGATCCTTAGAGCAAAAAGAGTGGTCACACCACCACACCAAAAAACATCCCGCCACGTTAGCTTTTTCACTTCCACATCCACCACATCCACACCAAAAACAACCTTCTTATCATCACACCATTTCCACACCAATTTAACTATTTTTCACTTTTTTTCAAAAACTACCCTCAACAGTTAAATTTATTCAAATCCTAATTACTTTATTCATTCAAATAAAAAATATTACAACATAAATAAAAACATAGCATATCAAATAAAAAAATACAAATGACATAAAATGGAAAGGCTAATCCTCCATTTCTTCATCTTCATCTTGATGAAGTCGTGCCCAAAGGTGTTCCATAAGGTTTCGTCGAAGTGAAAGATGCTAATTATTATCCCGTAACTCTTTTGTTTTGGTATCGTTCGTGTCATGTCTATCTATCCAACGACGTTGCATTCTTGCCGAAGGATTAACAAACAAATCATTAGTATCATCAACACGAAATTCGACTTCATGTTCTTGACCGATCGCCATTTTTTGATCTTCTAAAATCATGTTATGCAGTATGATGCAACTATACATGACTCTACAAATGGTGGTAACTCTGTATGATCGAGCCGGTTGACGTAATATTCCCAAACGTCCTTGAAGAACACCAAAAGCACGTTCGACGTCTTTTCGTGCTCCTTCTTGTTTCCTTTTAAAATGTATGTTTTTGGTTGACTTGCAACCGAGAACGATTTCACAAAACTAGCCCACAGTGGATAAATCCCGTCGGCTAAGCAATACACGTGCTGATAAGTAATCCCATTTACACTTGGGTATTTCTTATCACCCCTCCCGTATTGTCCCTGCCATGATACTGGACAATTTCTCCATTCCCAGTGGATACAATCAATGCTACCAAGCATTCTCGGGAAACCATGAACATTATTATGCCTAGTATAAATCCTATGAACGTCTTCAAGAGTTGGTTTACTCAAATAGTGGTTCATATACAGATCTATGATACACATATTAAAGAAAAACAAACTTTCATTAACAGTACGTTCGGCCAACTGTAAATATTCATCAAACTGGTTGGACACGCTGCCGTATGCAAGTTGGCGTATGGCAGCAGTGCATTTGAGAATAACACTTGCACTCATTCGACCGGTAGCATCAGGCCGAACTCTAAAGTAATCAAAGTGTTTTGGAAGAGGATCCGCCGTATAATTTACAATATCATGGATAATTTTTAAAAATAATGTGCGACTCATACGATATCTTTTACGAAAAATGTGTAACGGATACTTACAATCATCGATAAATTAATCCGCCATCAATCGAGCTTCGTCATTCTCACGATCACGTTCAATAACATTTCGGGTGAGCCGGAGTTTGATTTCTTGTTCTTGCAAGTAATTATACGCGCTAACCAACATTTCAATGTCGGTTTCATCATCAATGTCAAACGCGGGAGATTGGTACGCCATTATTTTTGTGAGAGTGTAAAATTTGTGTTTGTTAAAATGAAAGATAAATGAAACTTTGAATATATAGAGGTGTTTTGAAAAAAAAATATATTAATTCAAACGGCTATATAGCCGTTGGACACAAGAAACAAAGAAAAATTAAAAATTTTGAATCAAACGGCTATATAGCTTTGGGGGTTTAATTTGGTCAAACAACAGTTGGGGGTTTTAAGAATAATTGTCAAAAGGGGTTAAAATGATTTTTTTTTATAAACTCTTTCCACGCCCGTGGGTGGGGGACGGCGTCTTCCACGCAAGGGATGGTGGTGTGGTCACGTGAGGTAACGCCGGGCAAAAAACAACCACGGCGTTACCACTCTTAGATTACGGATTTTTTTTAAGTTGGATTATGGTATGTCTCTACGTATCATTTGGTGGAAAATTGGGTTGTTAGCTGGGGTTTGGAAATGGATCAAATATTGTGGGGGTTTTCCAAAGAAAAGATGTTCAACTTCAAGCCGCTATTTAAGCCCTTCGTTTTCTCTCCACGATTGGGTTCATTGTAGTGATTATAAAGAGTCTGAATCTTTACGCTTCCTCATTTTAGTAGTATCTGACACCTTAAAGAACCTTGGTGCCAATTCGACTAGCCATTTTGGATCTACAACGGTAACCTCACATGTGTTATCTTTTGTTGTAATAACCAGCGCGTGGTACATGACCCAATCTGGTTGTGTTTGGAAAAGCGCTCTACTTAGGTGTACGTAAACTGGCTGGTTCTCGACTATTGTTGTATATTTTTCTTGTGGGTCTTTACAAGAAGCTTAGCTGTGTATGGTTGGCAACGACCAACCTAGAACACCCAAATATAGTTGAAAATGCATCTAATATTCTTATTAGCATTCCACCAGTAATTTTTAACAAATCCATAACAATGTACTACGGAGTACTAACAATCTTAATATGTAATAACGCACCTTTTTAAAACACACCATATAGAACAATATTAACTAATAATCTTTCGAGTCAATTTGAATGAAAAACAAATCCTACAGTTATCGCCTTTTGTATCTTTGTATAGTTCTTACGAGTACTAGATCACAATATCCAATTTGCACCTGATTAGATCACAACATGAACCAGCTGAAAGACAGGCTATTGATCATATAAGGGCAAATAACGGATTAGTTAACCGGTAATAACATAAAAGCATTTTGTCTTTTCTTTTTTCTAAAATCACATTCTAAATTTCACAATATAGAGTTTCTGGGAAGTTATGTACATTTTAAGTAGTTTTGACTTTTGAGTGTCTATCAATCATTTAACCTATTCAGTCCGACTCCATGTTAACCCATTAACTCATAAATCTAGCGATTTGAGATGTTAGCAAAATATAACCCAAACCAACCAGTTCAGCATAAATGAGTTAAACAAACATCACTAAAACTAGTTGTGAGCCGACTTACATGATCAATCTCAGAATGAAAGATAGACTTACAAAACATTGTGAAATAGTATTATTAGGTGAAACAAAGCAACTTCAGTCGAAACACAGAGCCCTGAATATAAAAAGGCCGGGTATCTAGACTCAAGTTACAACACTGCTTGGAGTTGTTGAGTGTTGGGATAGTGTTAGTACAAAATAAGTACGAGGGTAAGATAGTGGGTTTGGGTCGCTGGTTAAGGGGCTCAACGAGCGAAGATCGTGTTGAATCTTGAACTGTTGGAATCAACACCAACAAACCTGAATATCGATTCGCGGAACCTAGAACCCTTAAAGAAGATCGCAGAGTTGCAACACCAGAAACCCAGACGAATGACAAACTACAAGTAACCGAACATTAACTTTATTGATTAAAGATCGATTACATAGAAAGAATATAAGCTACGGTGTGTTTTATGCATCACCCTTCACCTCCTTTTATAGGGTGAGGGGGTCGGTTACAAACTCGGGCCAAGCCCAACCTTGGCCGACTTACACACATTCTACACTAAGGTACCATCTACTAACCGTATGTGTTAACTAGACTCGATACTAACATTAACAATTTCCACCTTAGTGACAAGACTAGTTAGCCCCGACTCCAAGTATCTTCATGCAATACTTGAACTTCGGACCTGGAACCACCTTTGTGAAAGCGACAGATGCATTATCTTTTGTGCTTATCTTTTCCACTTCACTCTCTTTAGATTCCACGATCTCCTTAATGAAGTGATACCTCACGTTGATATGCTTCGTCCTCTCATGAAACATTGCATTTCTTGATAGATTAATTGCCCCTTGATTATCACAATTCACAACCACTGACCTTAGGTTTATTCCCAGTTCGATTAGTAGACCTTTAAGCCAAATGCTTTCCTTAACAGCTTCCGTATGCGCCATATACTCCGCCTCTGTAATAGACAATGCAACAACATGCTGCACAGTTGCTTTCCAACTCACAACACAACTATGTACCATAAACACGTACCCGGTTATCGACCTACCCTTGTCAGGGTCTTTAGCATAATCGCTATCTACGAAACTGTCAACATCTACGTGCTTCCCTTGATCTCTACCATACACTAGACCTACATCAGCAGTGCCCTTCAAGTACTTCAAATCCACTTCACCGCTTCCCAGTGATTTTTTCCTGGATTCGCCGAATACTTGCTCACAATGCTAACATGATACGCAATATCTGGTCTAGTGCAAACCATCAAGTACATTAAACTACCTACAGCATTCGCATATGGGACATTACTCATTCTTTTCACATCCCAGTCACTCGACGGACAAACCTTCAAAGATACCTTGAAGTGTGCTTCCAATGGCACAGAGACCGACTTGCCATTATCCTCTCTGTAGTTATTCAGAATTTTCCGCACATATCCCGACTGAGACACCTTTAGGGTTCGGTTACCCCTATCTCTGACAATCTCCATACCAAGTATCTTCCTAGCTGGACCAAGTTCCTTCATATCAAACTCTTTCCGCAGCAGTCCCTTGGTATATTCGATCTCAGACTTGCTTTTACAAGCAATCAACATATCATCTACATACAGCAGTAGATATATGTACATACCTGGTGCAAACTCCTTGAAGTAAACACAGCTATCATAGTTGCTATGGCTAAACCCATTGCTGACCATATACACATCAAACCGTTTGTACCACTGCCTTGGAGACTGCTTAAGACCATAAAGGGATTTCTTCAACAAACATACCTTGTTGCTCGTTCCTTCTTCAAAACCAAGCGGCTGTCTCATATAAATGGTTTCTTCAAGATTACCATGCAAAAACGCTGTCTTCACATCAAGTTGTTCCAACTCGTAATCTTCACAAGCAGTTAATGAGAGAATCACCCTAGTAGATGTATGTCGAACCACGGGTGAGAATACCTCATTATTGTCAATCCCTGCTCGTTGTGTGAAACCCCGAGCTACCAGCCTTGCTTTATACTTTGGTTTCTGAACGCCTTTAATCCCTTCTTTAATCTTATACAACCACTTGCAGCTTACCAGCTTCTGACCACGTGGTTGATCGACCAGCTCCCAAGTATGATTCTTCTTTAAAGAACTCATCTCTTCCTCCATAGCACGAACCCACTCATCCCTTTCAGATGAATTAATCGCCTCCTGGAATGTGATTGGTTCATGTGTATCTTCTTCCTCAGCAATAGCAAACGCATAATCCGTAATATCATCTTCGTCCCTAGACCCTGATAATCTAGACAATGATACATTACCTTCATTCCTATACCTTGCAGGTTTAGTAGTTGTTCTCTTAGCTCTATCACGCACTAGAACATCGTTGTCCAGATTCTGTTGTTGAGGCATTGCATCTACTGCATCTTCAACTTGATCTTCATATTCATTCCCTGAATTTACCCCAGTATGAGGATCTACAGTTGGTTCGACCCGACTGCCTTGAAGTTCCACCTCAAACTCAATTTCCTTCCCAGAATCTGCAGCACCAGCACCCTTGAGAGTATCCTTATACAGAAGGCTCTCATTAAAGACCACATCCCTGCTTATGATTATCTTCGGTTTAACATCATCCAACCTCCATAATCTGTATCCCTTCACACCCTCAGGATACCCCAGGAATATGCATTTTATAGCTCTAGGCTTGAGCTTCCCCTGACTCACGTGTGAATAAGCAACACAACCAAATATCTTCAACATCTCGTAATTCGCCGGATGTCCTGACCATAAATCCATAGGTGTCTTCTTCTCCAATGCTTTAGAAGGAGACCTGTTGATCAGATATGCTGCCGTCACCGTTGCTTCAGCCCAGAATGATTATGGCAAACCAGACTGAATCAGTAAACACCTAACCTTGTCCAAGAGCTTCCTATTCATTCGTTCAGCTAGACCATTCTGTTGCGGAGTTCCAGCAACCGTAAAATGTCTTGCTACCCCGCTCTCCTTGCACAAGTTATTAAACTCCTGATTACAAAACTCCAAACCATTATCCGTTCGAAGTTTCTTCAGTCTTCTACCTGTCTGGTTTTCTACCAACTGCTTCCACTCTTTGAACTTGCTGAACGCCTCACTCTTGTATCTAAGAAAATAAACCCAAACCCTCCTCGAATAATCATCAACAATCGATAAGAAGTAACGAAAACCACTCATTGATTCCACCCGAGAAGGACCCCAGAGATCTGCATGGACATAGTCTATAACTCACTCTGTTGTGTGTTGACCTCGGCCAAAACTCACCCTGTTCGATTTTCCAAGAACACAATTTTCACAGAATTCGAGCTTACCTAGACCTTCCTTCCCGAGCACCTCTTTTCTTTTGAGTTCATTCAAACCTGCTTCACTAATATGGCCCAAGCGTTTATACGACACCTACGCAAGACTTTCCTTTTCTTCTATACCGACACTAGCTTCACTTGATTCAGCCCAACCATCCAAGGAGTACATACAATATTCCTTCAAATTTTCCGACAAAACCATCAAAGAACCCTTGATCACCTTTACTCTTTGATTCTGCAACTTCACGGTATATCCCTCTCGATCCAGAGTGCCCAAAGATAACAAATTTCTTTTCAACTGGGGAATGTAACGCACATTCTCAAGCACAAAACTTGAACCATCTTTCATTTGTACTCTCACCTTTCCTGTCCCCTTGATGGCACATGCTCTATTATCACCGAGAAAAACCATACCACCATCAAGCTCCTTAAAATCAAACAAGAAGTCCCTCCTAGGCGTCATGTGATAGGAACCACCAGAGTCCATGATCCGCTCTAAGAACCTTTCCTCGCTCACCGCCATCAACAAATCAACATTGTCATAACCCTTAGAATACGTCCTAGCGTCCTGATTTGCATTCTTGTTGACAAAGCCAGTTGATTTCTTCTTGTTTCATTTTGGACAGTCTTTCTTAAGGTGATCCTCAGAATAGCATATGTAACACTTCAGTTTATAAGTTCATATACCCTTTGACTTTGATCGCGAACTACCACGTCCTTGATTATCCCGATGCTCCGGCCTCCCCCTTACAAATAAACCATCACCATCATCCTTTGCATCTGTCCTCTTCTTCAGCTCCCGTGAATCGAGGGTAGACAAGACATCTTCCAAAGTGAGCGAATCCCTTCCATAAAGCGATGTCTCCACAAAGTTATCATACAAGGACGGTAATGATGTAAGTAACATGACTGTCTGATCTTTGTCATCAATATCAACGTCTATGTTCGCCAAGTCACCGGTCAACTTATTAAACTCATCTATATGTTCAGATAGTTTCTTACCCGAATGCATGTAGAAAATGAACAACTTCTTCTTCAAGTACAATTTATTGGCTAAAGACTTTGTCATATACAAAGTTTCTAACTTTAACCAAACCCCCGCAGCAGAATTTTCTTTGTTGACTTCCTCAACACCTTGTTATCCAAGCATAAGAGTAAGGCACTGTGTGCTTTTTTATAGACTTCCGTCTTCAACGCCGCAATCTTTTCAGCGTCCGTCATGGTATACGGGAATGGATCTAACGCAGCCTCCCAACCATGTTGAATTAATAGACACCGCATCTTCACACGCCACAACCCGAAGTCATTAGACCCGTCGAATTTTTCGACGTCAAACTTCGCTATCGACGACATATTCTTTCTCCCTTGTTGCGTAAAAAATACCTTTTTTAAAAAGTCGATTAAAGCAAAGGTTTTTGTTGCGGGTTCTTGTGGTTCAAGTTTGATCGTGGTTTACTTGGGTTTCAAGTTTGCGATCGGGTTTACTTGTACGTGATCGATTCGCGGAACCTGAAGATCGCAAACCTGAAGATCGATTCGTGGAACCTAGAACCCTTAAAGAAGATCGCAGAGTCGCAACACCAGAAACCCAGACGAATGACAAACTACAAGGTAACCAACGTTAACTTTGTTGATTAAAGATCGATTACATATAAAGAATAGAAGCTACGGTGTGTTTTGTGCATCACCCCCTCACCTCCTTTTATAGGGTGAGGGGGTCGGTTACAAACTCGGGTCAAGCCCAACCTTGGCCGACTTACACACATTCTACACTAAGGTACCATCTACTAACCGTATGTGTTAACTAGACTCGATACTAACATTAACATGAACTAAGTGAAGTAAGTTTAATGATTTCCTACACAAAATAGAAACACCCTGTGAGTCTTACCGTGGGGACGGACCCCGCGATTCAACTCTGATGTGAGAATAAGATCTCATGTTTCGAGAGAGAAATATGTGTGTTGAAAAGTGAGAAAATCATACTTGTGTGGAGTTCGATTTGCTCAATTTATAGGCGAGCGAGATACTAGGGCTCTCTAGTATCTCGGGTAGTGCATGAGGTGGGTCCCTTGGCGGGTAAGGGTTCTCGGCTGGAGTTGTTGATCGTGTGCGGATCCGCCGAGGTAGCTTCACGGAAGCCACTTTTAGGTTGGGCCTTGGCCCAGCTCGTGCGGGGTGTAGTTTGGGCCTATTGGGCTGTGGATCTACTATACGACGATATCAGATAGACTATAGGAAGTAAGGTAGAAATTGTTATATTTTAGTCTCCACATTAGCCAAGTATAGAATTTGAAAACGTTCTAAGTTTCTTTTCTTTTAGCCGACTTATTGGACTTCCATGTGTATATTAGGAATCGATTTGGTTTGTAAGATGCAATTCCTACAAAACTAAAACTCACTTTTATATATTCTTCCGTAACGCCATATTAGGCGAGACTATTGCCGCCATGAAAAAACCTCGAAAACAAGCCCTAAAACGAATCAAAATTGATCAAATAAGCTCGTTACCTGATTGCTTGCTTATTGATATCCTGTCTCGTTTACCGACCACAAAAGAAGCCATAAGAACATGTGCACTCTCCAAACGTTGGCAACATCTTTGGCCTCAGCTTCCTAATCTCATCTTTGACAATCACTTAGTCTCCGGTTTCAATTCGCTCGTTGACAAAAATATAACTCAATCTCGCCAATTGAACCTCAACAGATTCAAACTTAGTAGTGGCACATATAATATCCAATTTGAATCGCAGGTTAATGAATTGATACGTTACGCTATTAATCGTAATGTTCAACAAGTTGATGTAGCATTATTGACGTATACTTATCGCTATTCTAAGCATAAGTTAGATCACATGTTATATGTCAATCGGTGTTTAACTCATCTTAGTATGGGCGGCTGCTTATTAAATCCTACTCGCGCCATTAATTGGAGAAACCTCAAGTGTTTGTGTATTGCAGGTGCGAAACTAGACGAAGATTTGATTGAAAATATATTATCTGGAAGTCCTGTATTGGAGACTTTGGAGATGCGGGTATGTTATGGTTATAAGCGGCTTGATATTACTTCTAATAGTGTTAAGAACTTGGTGTTCTATCCAAAAGTCAGTAGAGATGATTCGGGTAGCTGGGAACCTGTTTCCCAAATCAATGCTCCGTATATTTTGTCATTCACAATTCGGGGTTTGTTAATGTGGAACATTTTGATTCTAAACGTGTCTTCTTTAGTGAAGGTTGAGTTAGATTATATAACGCCTGGTACCGATGAAAAAGAAGAAGAGATTCTGAAAGGAATGATAGTAAAACTTGGCCATGTCAAGGAGCTTAAAATTAGGAATTATTTATTGAAGGTACAAATTTCTTAGTACTTTGGAAATATTTATTTTCGTGATGATTATTACTCCTTGCAGAAACACAACAATAGGAATGTATTTGTTGTTCATGATTATTCTTTTTCGTAGGTTCTCTCTCGTTTGGAAGATGAAGGTTTCACTATTCCATCGAACATAAATCACCTGATGTGACTTCGCCTATATTGTGATAGTAATTCAGATGAAAGCTGAGGCAGGGACAAACTATTGTTTGATCATGGTCCTAACGGTTCATGAGGTTAATCCGTATGCTGTTGCCACTTTAAATTTCTGTTTTGTTTTTACTAGAATTTGCTACTGCGTTCCAAATGCATTTGAGTTTGTATCTCCCAATTAAGTGACTTTCATTTAGCAGATCTTGAATCATGGTTGGTTTGATCGTAAAACGAATTGGTTGCAATATGTTAAAACTCTCATTAGTTCATGAGTTTATTGTTTCTTGACATGCAATATAATGCGTACAGTTCACATTTTCAGTCCTCTGCTGAAATTAGAATGCATGTATTCTGGGTGATATCATCTTGATTATAGTTTTCTGGGTGATATCAATATTAAATACTTCTGAGATGTAAATCTTTAAAAAGTTTATCAGCAGGGTTTAAGAAGCATCATTTGTTGATCAAACACTAGAAATTAGTTTAGTCGGACGAGAGTACACAGAGCATTCTTGCTAGCATGATTCAGCCCGTACATAGTTACATTATAGCTTTCATGACATGGAGAGGCACATAATTGGTCTGATAGTGATTCATGTTAATTGCTGAGATTATGATGTGCTGTCCCTTGATCATCCCGCTTTAACTGGTTTCGTTTGAATTCGGAATATTATTACTAGTTACTTACCTTTATATGCCAGTGGAAGTCTCGGCGGGACACTTAAGATGCAATTGACCTTTACTATGTATTGAAGGCATTGTGATCTGTTTGAGCTTCATCATGACTGGAGTCAAGCTCCCTAACATGTGCCCAGTGTTTTATATCAATCTTCCGTTTCCTCGTCTTCTGCTAGATAAGTTAAACAAAAGCCCTTTCATGTTTCAGTTACGTGTCTTTGTCCTTCGGTCTATCACACTGTTGATCACTTGCTTATATCTAAGAAGATAATCAGTTCTAGACATGTGTAAAAGATAGTGACTGGGTTGCTAATTAGTTGTCCTAAATGTGTCAATAATGACAATTAAAAGAATCATGCGGCTCCAAACTAACGCTAATAACTCTTCATGATGATAAAAAATGACATCTGACAGTCGACAACTATAGTTCAAAAAATGTTGCAGACTAACGCTAATAACTCTGAGACATTACAAAAAGTGTTGTGTCACTTTCATGCGGCCCAAGAACGCCTATGTAAGAAGGAAATATCACTTAATGCTCTAGATACCAACAATAGCGCCAATAACTTAGTTTTATGTACGACAGGATGATAAAACACAAACGCATTGATCATGGGAATAGAGAAAGCTATTATGAACGCAAATAACAGAACATCAAACTTCATGTAAACAACAACACCAATCCCGATTAGAGACTTATTATTAACTCAAAACTTGCAAGACTTTTAGAGAAAGATAAGAAACAAGAACTTTTCACAATGTACTATTAACTTATCTAATAGCGACCTATGAGCAGAAAATCATCGTCTTCAAGAACTTGGACATCTTTCTCTCCTATGAAGTGCTCCCGCCCAATTTCCTTGACTATATTTACAAACTCTACCCTCTTTGCCAAAGGAAGAGGTACATATGGTAGCCGAAAGATAGGTCTTATGACCCCTAACTGAGCTAAAGCGGTGTTTACCCCTATTGGGTTTGGCTCACAAAAAAGCCAACTTATCAAAGGTAAAAGCTTTTTGTTAAGTGATGGATTCTTACCGTTTGACAGTAACTCATGCATCAATCCTGGAACTAAATTACTAGTAACTGATATAACTCCTGTGGCATCATGGTCCCACTTTGAATCATGACACTCGTCATCGTTTCCACTCCAGACTGTAATCCCACTTTTGGTATACTCTTTTACTCTGTTATGGCCCACACATTCCTTGATGCCTGCAAAGTTGGTACTATCCGCAATAGAGTGGATGACGCGGGGTGGGATGTCTTGACCGGTTCGGGATGGCACATTGTAGATGATTGTGGGACCCATTGGGAGTACGCACTGAAAGTGAGCAACCATACCCTCTAGTGACGTTTTACCATAGTAAGGGTTGATGTGAAGAGCTGCATGCATACCAACGGCAAATCCTTGTTCAGTTGCATGGACTGCTTCTCGAGTTGAGTTACTTCCAGTGTTTCCAATTACCTAAAATTCACAGCGATGTAACGGTTACGATTCTAACATATGTGCATAGAAAAATGATATCCTAGTACTGGTGAGTATAGCGTTGCAACGACCTTAATAGATGTACCAAAACAATTGATGGTGTGTCCAATAAGCATGATGTGTTCATCCCAGCTCATCAACTGACCTTCACCGGTGGTACCACCAACAATCACACCGTCAGCTCCATCTTCGATTTGCATGTTTACCAAAGAATCATAAGCCTCTAAATCAAATCTCCCATCAGGCAAGTACGGCGTTTTAATCGCTGTTATCAACCTGAGTGCTTTGATGTCATCTGTTGAGGTTCTAATAACATAACAAGATAATTGAATTAAGTACAGTAAGTGTGGGTGGTTTTAACGGTACATGATAAGGAAAGGTGCGAGGAATACCTGTTCTTCACTTCATAACTGCGCATCGGTAGGTGGAAATTGGGAATAATAGCTGCAGACGGGGAAGTCCATCTTGCCCTCCTTAACAACATTAATAGATGAAAACATATTAGAAGCAGCCGGAAATATTATCCTCCGCAAACATATATCAAGATACCTAGTAGCACCAAATTTTGAAATGAAAACGCAGGTCATGACTACAAGCACACAAACCTTACGTTTACACATGAAATACGTTTCACTATGACTGTCGATAACAATACTCTGGCTCTAATTCTGTTTTTATTTGGTTTCACTTTCAGTCAAGTGCCCATTTTGCAGTGTCGATAAATGATTAAATATGGTTTCTAGTTTTCTACTTTCTATCCAATCAAGTGTTAGACCTCCATTTAAATTCCCGACATTCTGTTTTGTACTAAAAACTCGAAAAAACCTCAGATACGAGGATGTCAAAACGGAAACATAGTAAACCTCTTAGAGGATGCAACAAACTCATTTACATAGACTAAATTTAGGTGGTGTGTATCCAGTGTTTCTTTAAGCTTATATGTGTGCTTGTGAGCTTATTTGATTTCGGCTTTATATGTCATAAGCCACAATTTTCCAGCTTATTTTCAAACTTATGGCCTTATATAAACTTAACATATAACCCATACAACCCATAAGTTTCAAAATAAGCATAAGCCGGATAAATAAGCTTATATGTGGGCTTGTTTGATTTCGGCTTTATATGTCATAAGCCACAGTTTTCCGGCTTATTTCGAAACTTATGGGCTTATATACACTTAAGATATAACCCACACAACCCATAAGTCTCCAAATAAGCCGGAAAACTGTGGCTTATGAAATATAAAGCCAAAATCAAATCAGCTCACAAGCCTACATATACGCTTATTTATCCGGCTTATGAGCTTATTTGATTTTAGAAAAGCTGACATAAAGTCATTCTTAAGAGCTTATTATCTAGTTGAGCATAAGTGATGTTGATAAAGTGATAAGCTCATAAGAATGAGCTTATATCAGCTTTCACAAGCCGAAATGAAATAAGCTCACAAGCCCACATATAAGCTTATTACTTATTTGATTTCAGAAAAGCTGATATAAAGCCATTCTTAAAAGCCTGTTATCTAGTTAAGCATATTGGCTAAGCCAATAAGATGATGTTGATAAAGTGATAAGCTCTTAAAAATGAGCTTATATCAACAGCTTTTACGAAAATCAAAAAAGCCCATAAGGTGGATTAACAAGCTAACACAAACACCCCAAAGCTTCAGCTTATGCATCCCCAATAAGCTATTACCTAAATACCTTTAACAACACTATAAGCTAATACTTAAAATAGATTACCTATTTTGAGTATGATTCCTACATGAAGTGAAGGTCTTAAACGCACACATTTGCTGACAAGACACTGACATCTTTCCAAAAATACTAAAATGTGGCGGCGCCGTTACAGAAACCCTAGAATGTTGGTTTAGAAACCTTTGTTGTTGTTGTTGTTCAACAATGGCTGCTACTGCAAAAATGTTTCTGGGTATACTCCATTTTGGTCCTTGTTTTTTTAAAACTTTCTTTATCAAGTCCTCGTATTACTTTTCTGATGAGAGATGATTTGCACACTCCTTTTATTGATTAGGACACTCAAAAATATTGTGTATGGACACTTATACTCTTGTAGCATAAACATAGGTTAACATGATTTAAGGATATTACCCTTTATATTATAGAGGGGAATCACGGTTCCCTATGAACATTGATTCCCCTCACACCCTTAGTAAACTATGTTATTTTCTTTCCCTCACAAACCCTCGCTTCCCTCACAAAAATCACACACACAACATACGCACCATTCGTTCCAACGGACCGTTATGTTACTCCGTTCCCCATTGATGAGTTTTTGGATCTTTCCCCCTTTGCCCGTTACTCATTAATTGGCGATTGCACTAATTAATTGTGTTTTCCCTTTCAAATTGGCCCCTTGCCCTTTGGTCGCAAAATCTTTAATTGCTATTGTTTGATTGTGTAGTGGATACAGGAGATCAATCAGCCATATATATACCCACAGTAATTTTGTTGTGGGTTTGCATTATTTGTGGGTTAGCTCACATCTTTTGATTTTCATCCATGGCAGCTTAAAATATGTGAAAAAGATTAGGGGTTTTGCGTTTTTTGTCTGATTCCGATTGTTGTGATGTGTGATGGTAACCCTTCGTTGCCGCCGATCACTTCATTGTCGCCTTTAACGGCGTGCCGTGATGTGGGTCGGTGTGTGGCGAGGTTGGATGCCTCATGTGGGTGCGATCTCTTCCTTAATGAGGTTGGATGATCAAACTCGCTTAACCAGAAGATGATATGATCTTCAAATAATTGTTGATTTGTTTTCCTACCATTTTTATTTGTTCTTGGATATGTGCCGATGCGTGCCCGCGGGATTACAAGGTATTAAAGCTTTTTTTTTCATTTTTTCTGGGGATTCAATAAGTTCTCGAGTGTAGTCAAATTAGTAGCCTTTTTTATATTAAATAACAAATTGGCCTATTTTCTTGGGTTTTGATACCAAGATATTGTTAACAGGTTAGGATTGTTTGTTGTGTGGGATTGATGATATGAGAAGGGTCACACGGACATTGGGTTTGTGGGCTTAAACAATTGGGGTTTTGGCTTATTAAGAGGCAATGCGAAGAGGCCAACTGATATTTGCGTTGCCGTCTTCCGTGTGTTGAAAGAGTTTATTTTCAGATTGGAGTTGTTTAATTGACTGTCCGGGATGAGTAGTTGTACATTTCTGTGATTATGTCGGCTGTAATGAATTTAAATACGCGTGGGTAAAGAGAAGGTGGCTTGTATCTTGGCGGGGAGACCTTTGAAGGTTGCAGCTATGCCGGTTAACCACTCTTTGTACCAAATTGCGCCTTATCTGAGCCAACGCTATAAAGCTAAAAATTGGTGGGCTGAATCGATATAAAAAGTTCCCTTGATTTATGAAAACATTTGTGTCTTGGCTGGGCAAACTTCTAAGTTTGCAACCATGGCGAGTGTAGCCACTTTCTGTGCCTCACAGACGCGACTTGGATCCATAAAGTGTACGAAATTCAGTTTTATCCAGCGTGTCCATGCGACCCTTTATGGTTGTTGACATATAGAGCGTTTATGCATTCTCGGGATTTGAGGCTATTTCCCTTTTTTAGATGCATGCCATACATCCATGCCTTATTTCCGGGATGAGTGATTGTACATTTCTGTGATTATGTCGGCTGTGATGAATTTAAATACGCGTGGGTAAAGAGAAGGTGACTTGGATCTTGGCGGGGTGACCTTTGAAGGTTGCAGCCATGCCGGTTTACCACTTTTTCATACCAAATTACGCCTTATCTGAGCCAATGCTATAAACCTCAAAATTGGTAGGCCGAATCAATATAAATAGTTCCCTTAATGTATGATTGGCTGGCCTGTTATAGTCGTTATGGTGTTTATTGTATGTTTGGATGTGTCCATGTGACAATAAAATAGGGCCTTGTGATCAATAGTTACGCCCTTTGAGTAAGCCTGCAACCGGTAAAAACATTCATGTTTTGGCGGGGCAAACTGTTAAGTTTGCAGCCATGGCGAGTGTAGGCACTTTATGTACCTGACAAGGCATACAAAATGCTTATGCATTATCGAGATCTGAGACTATTTTCCTTTTTTAGTTCCATGGCATACATCCATGCCTTATTTGAGCCTGGTTACAAAAAAAATAAAGCCTTTCTAGGGTGTAGCGATTCCAAAAGTATGTTTTTTTTACAAGACAGTGGGTGCGGGTTGGTAATTGGCGATGAAGATATTGTTTCCTGCGTGCATTGGCCGGTTTCCAACTGTATTTGATTGGGAGATGATGATAGTTGTAAACGGCCTGATTTTCCGGCGTGGCATCACGGCGTCGTGTTTGCAGCCATATCAGGTCACTAACTTGAATAGTTGGTCGCACATTCTCAGCTATGAGCCACTACATTGTAGTATCAGCAGTCTCGCGTTCCCAAAAGGTTAATGGTTTAAAAAAAAAGTCCCTGATTATAACAACTGTTGCTAAAATAGCCCAACTGTTTTTTAAATGTCTTGCAAAAGGAACTAATTCGCCTTCCTTGGGAGTTTTAATTGTTGGCATTACTGTTTTTTTGGTTGCCGGGTTGACGGTAGGCGACGATGTTCACATTCGTGTTGTTTGTTGCCGTTGTTTATTCCGGTCGACGATAGCGGTAAACAGGTATCAGGCTATGATGAGTTGCAGCGGACCGGGTTCCCGCCCTCGCATCCCTGAGCTGATTTTTCCAAGGATGTGGTAGGAACGAACGGTTCGTGTTTTGTGGTGTGATTTTTGTTAGCGAAGCGAGGGTTTGTCATGGAAAGAAAATAACATACTTTATTAAGGGTGTGACGGAAATCACACCTGAACCTCATTGTTCTAGGTTCTGATGAGAACCGTGTCGGTGGGTTGCTTTGCTAAGCAGTGCTTGGCAGAGTCGTTTTTTTTTTTTGCGGGGCGACCATGCGCTCGCAGCCATCACCAGTTTTGCATACGGCTTCTATTCTTCCAACTCTTACCCTGTGATGCAATCCCGTTTGTTTTTCTGATAATTGATGTAGTATGCTAGCATTTAGGGAACAAGTGTGAGTATGCGGCCGTGTATCTTTTAGAACATTCAAAAAGGCAATGATGATTAGACTTGAGCGTTAAACCAGATTACGTACTTCTTGGCGGGGCAATGTTGGTGGGTTTGCATCCAGAGTGCATGTCTCCTCATATCCTTTGCTCTCTTATCTGAGCCTCCAAATACCAAAAAAAAAATATCGCGTGTCACCGGGTTCTACCACATGGCATCTAAATTGTGCTTTTGTATTCCGCGCCAGCTGTCTGGTAAGTGTTACATTCTTTTCTCCTTTTGGTGAATGTTTTATTTTAACAACCTCACCTCTTTTTTTTTGTGGCTGACATTTGGTTACCACAGGTTAGCAACGACATTTTTGTGGTTTGCTTTCCATATTGCCTTGATCGCGTATTAACCAACCTACCAAAACAGAATGACAGCGCGTGGTGTGCCTAACAGTTCATGCCTACCGGGTGGGTGTTTCGACAACTTTAGGGTCTTCCTGCTCTATCATGCGCCAGCCATGGACTAGCGCCACCGTTAGGTCTTTTCTGTTTCCCTATAACTTATATGATACTCTTATAAGGCCTATGATAATTTTATACATAACAGATTGATAAGCTGCCACCTCCACAGGTTTGCTAAACCATTCCCCTTCCCTGACGGCCTAAAAAAACAACTCACTACGGAGGAACGTTCGTTTGTGGAGATGCCAGAGAACTGGAGGACCCCTGATTTAATGGACCCGCTCTGTCGTTGGAATACAAAAAAATGCACCTGGCAACACTCTATACTAATCGTTTGTTACTCAACAACCTTTATTCTTTTTCGTCTTGGCTTCTTTAGAGTTTTTTTCCATGAAACCAAAATAGAAAAGTAAACAACTTAACATATACAAATACATTAAACCAAACACATAAATATGCCCTGCCAATGACTGAACGTCATTGGCAGTACTTAAACCAAATACATAAAGACGCCTGCCAATAACCCAACATCATTGGCAGTACCAAAATAACAAACACCCAGGCACACACGCCTGGTCCATTCTTGGTAGACACGGAAACATAACACGATTAACATAATGCCCGAGGATGATTTATTCAACACACACAAAGCGAACACCTTCAGGCACATTCAATTAATCGCTTCAACCCGAAACGTTCCCTCGCAACCGTTCAATGAATCTTTCCATCCTAACAATGCGGTTGCCAGTTGCTACTGCTTCGACTCCGAGCTGTTCTCGAAAGGAACAGTCTTCACATGTCAGAGCCCCTAAAAATGCCACCATCTGGTTAACTATCGGTTCCCCAACAACGGTCCTTAACTCATAAACAAGATGAGTCCTATCAATTACACCACTATTCACCTCCTGCCACATCTGCTCCATCCTAGCTTTCCAGGCTATTTCGCCTAGAATCTCATCCTGTAGGCGACAAATAAACATTGTTGGGAATAAATTATGGGTCAGTTCACTAGACGCTGATAAGAAGAGTTCAAGCGCTGATAAGAAGAAGTTGGACGCTGACAGCCAAGCGTTGACATTTGAAGAAGTCAACGCTGACAGCCTTGAAGACAAGCACTGATGGAATATATCTTCATACGAATCTTTTTGTTTATTTGTTTCTTTATTTGTATATGGTAAAGATAAACTCGACATTGTATTTTCCATTATTATCTTTACCTAGAATAGTTGATTCGTAGCTTATTGTACAAGACTTCTTAATCTATAAAAGAAGATCTTTTAGGTTAATGTTAATCATCAGTTATAATAAGTTTTCACAAGTTAAACCTCTTTCATTGTAATCAAGTTCGATTATTCTAATACAAGTGAAAGTTTGTTTAACATCTTTGTGTTCTAGGTTAAGTGTTAATTCCGCATAACACTTAGTTACTTTATTCATAAGCAAAGGTTTCTCTACGTGTATTACTTGATCTAATCTCGTATACACAAAGCTTAATCGATCTAAGTTTGGGATCAACAAGTGGTATCAGAGCTTGTTGAGAAACTTTTGATCTTTAAGTAACACAAGAACCCTAAAACACCAAAAACCCTAAAACAACGAAACCCTAAATTTCTCAAAACCCTAAAAACATCATGTCTGGCGCAGAACAACCTCCTGCTCCTGTTTTGCTACAAAGCAACACCACAAACCCTAGTATCAAAATTCCCATGTTTGATGCCAGGAACTTCGAGCTTTGGAAGTCGAATTTTGAGCAATATGTAGCCATCCATGACTACACTCTTTGGGAGATTGTTGAATATGGGAACACATTCAACAAAGCTCAAAAGATTACTAATGCTATTGCTGCAAGGGTAGCTGTTCCTAATTGTCCTGAAGCTGATAAGAAAGAAAGGCCTGAAGATGGAAGAGTTGTATCTGCTGAAGATATTGCCAAGAAAAGGGTGGACATGAAAATTTTGAACATCATGAAACACGCCTTGGGTCATGAGAATCAGCACAAGTACAAACGCTTTGAGTCTGCAAAAGAGCTTTGGGAAGCTCTTGAAGTAGCACATGGTGGCAATGCTGACACTAAAGAAGAAAAGAAGAAGCAACTTATGCATGAGTATGCTGTCTTTAAGGCTCAACCCAATGAGAATCTCAGCAGTGTGAGAAGTAGACTGCTTGACATTACAAGTCAACTTTCCTTCATGGGAACACAGAACCTGACTTGATGACCCTGACTTGAATGCTACTTTTCTCAAAGCCTTGGTGAGGTATGGAAGATTGAGGCAAGATCCATTCTTGTCAATAACACCCACAAAACCTCTAGGTTTGATGACATCTTCAACAAACTAAGACTGTTGGAGAATGAATGGCTTTTGGAGAGTGATAATAAACCTTCCAGTAGCAACATGGCCTTCTTCTCACAAAGTGAAGGTCAATTTGATTCCATGAACTCCTATGGACATCCAGTCACTGGATCTGCATGTGTCAACGCTGGATCACATCCTATCAGCGTTGGAGCACATCCTGTCAACGCCTCACACTCAAGCGCTGACACTTACAGTTTTGGCGCTGATGGAATTAAACCTGCTGGTCTAGATCTAGATACTGTGTGTGCATTCATTGCTTCTTTGCCCAGTGATTCAAGGATTACATATGAGGATCTTGAGCAAATAAGTGATGAGCAATTGGAAGAGATGGACATCAAGTGGACTATGGCTCTTGTAAGTTTAAGAGCACACAGGTTTAATAAAAGGTTCAAGAAGAAGATGACCTTTGATGCTAAGGATGTTGCTGGATTTGACAAATCCAAAGTTGAGTGCTACAATTGTCATCGTATGGGGCACTTTATGAGGGAATGTAGATCTCCAAGAAGATCTGATGCTGGTAAGCCTTCAAGCCAAATGGTTAAGAACCAAGATTCCAAGGCCATGGTAGCTGTTCAACAAATTGATGGTGTTGGAGGATGGGACTGGAGCTGGAACTTTTTGGCTAAGGATGAGGAAGGGGACAAAGCATTGGTTGCTGAAGTTAAAGAAGAGTATGTTGAATATGCTCTCATGGCACACTCCTCCTCTTCATCAGATAATGAGGTATATGATGATGCTTTCTGTTCTAAGGGTTGTCGTTTAAATACTGAAAAACTAAATAAGGAGATAGTAAAATTATTAGATGAGGCAAGTTCTGAAAGATGCAAAGTATCTAATTATCAAATTGCTCTCACCCAAACAGAAAGGACAGTAGCTGAGTATAAGAAAATGGAGTTTGACTTAAAGGATAAAATAAATATCTTAACACATGAGTTACATCAAAGTAAAGATATTCAAGATATCACAAACAAGGTTAATCTTGATTTGATAGCTAAGTTAGATGAGGCTAACAAAAATAAAGCTAATGTGAGTCTTAAAATCCAGAGATTTGATAAGGCCACACAAGACCTAGGAGAGTGTGTTAGTAAACAAAGAGACTCTAAGGACATGAGTGGGATTGGGATGAAAGATTATACTGGTGTTCCACCACCAGCTGGGGATTTCTATGGTGTCCAATCAAAGGACTTATCTTGGACTGGCTTGCCAGAACTCCAAGAGAAGGAATTCATTCCTCCACCTAGAGTGACTTCCCCAGTTGAAGAGTATAAACAAAAACTGACTGACCTAGATGAGTGGAAGAAAGCTAACCACACTTTGTTTGTTAAGGGAGGTTTGTTGTGTGAAAGTCCAAATGAGCCCACACCAATCACGAGCCATGATCCTACACCTATTAAAATCACACACCCAACCACTGGCAAAGCTGTTGACCTTGGCTCACACACTGTTAGAAAACCTAGTGTTAAGTATGCAGAGATGTATAGGAATACTAGGTCACCAAAAAGCCAAGTTAGTAACCATGGAACAGGCTTCTTTGCTTCTAGACCTAAGACTATGTTTAGAAAAGCCTGTTACACTTGTGGTAGCTTTTCACATTTGGCATACAAATGTGTCAACGCTTCAAATGTCAACGCTGACAAGAACCATTTCAGCACTGACAAAAGTCAACATAGGTCAAACACTGTCAGACCCAAAACCTTTGTGAACAAAAGTTCACAAGTTGTTAGACTAGCCCCATTCTTTACTAGAGGGTCTAACACACATTGTCTAAGACCTTTCCAAAAGACAAACACTTGGTCCAATAGGCAATGGGTTCCTGTAGCAAACCCTAGGTTCAACGCTGATAAAGGCAATCGGGGCGCTGACAAGAACAATTTCAGCGCTGACAAACACACTGCCAAACCTAGGTATTTGCAACCACAGGGAAAGGGGTCTAAAGCTTCTACTAGCTTAACATGGAGACCAAAACAAGACCAAAACCCTAATTCTACTGGTCTTTCTATGACATGCAACAGGTTTCATTATATTTCAAAGGTCATGTCAAGACCAATTGGGGTTAACTGGACTTTTCATCCTAAAAGGGATGAGAATGGGGTTGTTGTGAGAACTAAGTCTGTTCTTATTGAACAACCAGATGAATCCAAGTCTTCTGAGACTTGGGTTCCCAAAGAAAACTAATGTGTTTTCTTTATGTGCAGGGCATTCAAAAGAAGATCAATGACTATGGATATTGGGATAGTGGATGCTTAAGGCACATGACAGGAAAGGAAGACTATCTGACGAACTTCACTCCTATTCAAGATGGTGATAAGGTATACTTTGGAGGGGGCTACGGCACCATCACAGGAAAAGGAACCCTTATCACCAATAATCTACGTTTTGAGAATGTCTTCCTGGTAAAAGAACTGGATTATAATTTGTTTAGTGTATCACAAGTGTGTGATAACAAAAATAAGGTTCTTTTCACTGATACTGAGTGCTTGGTGTTAAGCAAAGATTACAAGCTCCCTGAGGAGAAATACATAGAATTTAGAACACCAAGGCATAAAGACATATATAATGTGAATCTTAATGGAATTAAGATGAATAATAAAATGATTTCATGTTTTTATGCTAAAGCTTCAGTAGACGAAAGTAATCTTTGGCACAGGAGATTAGGGCACATAAACTTTAAAAATATCAATAGACTTGTGAGACTTGGTTTAGTTGATGGTTTGCCTGAAAAGGCTTTCCACAATGACCACTCCTGTGTTGCATGTCTTAAGGGCAAGCAGCACAAGGTCTCATTCAAATCTAAACAGGTGCACTCTAGTTCTAAACCACTTCACTTATTGCATATGGACCTCTTTGGTCCAACTAATATAGAAAGTTTGAAGGGTAAATCATATTGTTTTGTCATTACTGATGATTTTTCCAGGTTTACATGGACTTTCTTTTTAGCCAAGAAAAGTGAAACTGCCCAAATTTTGATTGATTTCATTACCCAGATTGAAAAGAAGAGTGGTAATGAGGTCAAAATTCTTAGAAGTGACAATGGGGGTGAGTTTAGAAATCAGTTACTAGAGGATTTTTGTGCCAAGAAAGGGATTACTAGGCAGTTTAGCATAGCTAGAACCCCACAGCAAAATGGGGTTGCTGAAAGAAAGAATAGAACCCTAATTGAAGCAGCCAGAACCATGTTGGCTGATGCCCACTTTCCTATAGCCTTTTGGGCTGAAGCTGTTAACACAGCTTGTTATGTTCAAAATAGGGCATTGGTCAACAAAATACACAATAAGACACCTTATGAGTTACTTTGGGGAAGGAAGCCAAATATTGGCTTTCTCAAGCCTTTTGGTTGTCATGTAGTTGTTTTAGAAACTAGTGATGCCCTAGGTAAATTTGATGCAAAAGGTGATGAAGGCTATTTCATGGGTTATTCAGTGCAGAGCAAAGGATATAGGGTTTACATTAAAAAGGAAAAACGTATACTTGAAAAACTACATGTTAGGTTTTTAGAGAGTAAACCTAGTGATCCTGAAAGTGGTCCAAATTGGTTGTTTGACTTGGAACCTTTATCTAGAGCTTTAAATTATATGCCTGTTACTAATCCAGACATTGTGAAGGTAACTTCAAGTGTTTTGGAAAAGAGAATTGGTAATGTTTCAGGTACACAGGTTGCTAAGAATGATGGACCACAAGCAGTTGAGTCATCTCCCACACAAGAATATGTTACATTGCCTATATGGACAGATGAGTATTATGCTGCTGCTAGAAAGGATAAAGGTGGTTCTTCAATACCACCAGTTGATAACATGCATGGTCATTCAGGCGCTGACAAGCACAATTCTAGCGCTGACAAGACCAATTCAGACGCTGATGGCTCAAACGTTGACAACAATAATTCTGGCGCTGACAAAAGTAATTCCAGCGCTGACAAGCAAAATTCCAACGTTGACAACACTCATGAGCATTTCGTATCTTCTAATTTTGAACAAGGTGAACCTTCAAGAATAAATGAAGAGGTTCAAGATGGAAGGGAGTCTGAAGAAGATATTAGCAACATGGAGGATGATATTGAAGACAACAGAATTCTTGAAAATGGAATTCCTAGATCTACTTTGAAGAATCATCCTCCCTCTCAAATCATTGGGAATATCATGACTCCTGTTCAAACTAGAAGATCTCACCAGACTCATGATAGCTTCATTGCTAATATCCACAAGAAGGTTGATACCCCTCTTGTACAAGCATGTTTGTTTGCCTGTTTTCTGTCACAACAGGAACCCAAGAAGATTTTTGATGCTCTCAAAGAACCTAGTTGGGTGGAAGCAATGCAGGATGAGCTTCACCAATTTGCTATACAGGATGTTTGGGAGCTGGTTGATTGTCCTAGATATATGAGACCAATTGGGACAAGATGGGTTCTAAGGAACAAGAAAGATGAAAGGGGTATTGTGGTCAGAAACAAGGCACGTTTGGTAGCTCAGGGATATACACAAGAGGAAGGGATAGATTATGAAGAGGTCTTTGCTCCTGTTGCAAGAATTGAAGCTATAAGAATTTTCCTAGCTTATGCCTCTTGTATGAACTTCACTGTTTATCAAATGGATGTGAAGAGTGCTTTCCTCTATGGAACAATTGTTGAGGAGGTTTATGTCATGCAACCTCCTGGTTTTGAAGATCCTGAGAATCCAGACAAGGTTTATAGAGTGAAGAAAGCTATGTATGGACTTCATCAGGCCCCAAGAGCATGGTATGGTACATTGTCCACCTACTTGGTGGAAAATGGTTTTAAAAGGGGCACCATAGATCAGACACTGTTTACAAAGAAGAAAGGTAAGGATGTCTTACTTGTTTAGGTCTATGTTGATGATATCATTTTTGGATCCACAAATCCAAAGATGAGTGAAGACTTTTCCAATCTTATGACAGATAAATTCAAGATGAGTGCAATGGGTGAGATGAACTTCTTTCTAGGATTACAAGTTCAGCAGAAAGAAGATGGTATCTTCATCTCCCAAGACAAATATGTAGCTGAAATCTTGAAGAAATTTGGTTTTTCTCCACATGAAAAGAGTGCTTCCACTCCTATGGATAGGGAACACCCTTGGGGAAAAATTGGAGCTGGAAAAGATGTGGATGTTAGGCACTATAGATCAATGATTGGCTCATTGATGTATCTTACAGCCTCAAGACCTGACATCATGTTTGTTGTGTGTGCTTGTGCACGCCATCAAGTGAATCCCAAAGAATGTCACCTTTTTCCCATATCACATAATCTAAACAGCTTTCACAATGGCACCAAAGTTCAACTCAAACAATCTGACATTGGAGTTCAAGAGCCAACATAATATGGTAGCTTACTTGGACGCTGATAATGATTTGTTCCCTCAGTATTCACAAATGGTGGCATTTTTAAATGCATCCTCCATAAGGTATGCACTTTCTCATGAACCACTAGTCCCTGTCGCACACATTAGACAGTTTTGGAATAATGTAAGTTCCACAACAGCTAATGGAGTGACTACATTAACATCTACTGTTCATGGTAGAACATGGGTGGTCACTGAAGCTTTGGTTCGCCAAGCTTTGCGTCTTAATGACGCTGATGGTGTGACTACCCTTGCCATTGCAACAATAGAACAAGGTCTTAGGGAATTGGGTTATCCTATTCCTGCTAATAAAACTTTAAATAAATATCATAAGCATGAATTTCCCTCAGATTGGAAATATTTGATACATGTCCTTCTTCAATGCTTAAGTCCAAAATGTACTGCTTTTAATGAAATAAACAGGTCCATTGCAAGTGCTTTGGTTTGTATGTCACGTGGGCTTAGGTATAATTTTTCAAAAATGATTTTTGAAGGGATGTGTAAAAATAAGGGAAGTAAAATGACTTTGGCTTACCCAAGATTTTTGCAAATGGTGTTTGATTTACAAGAATATTGTCTTAGGGATCATGACAATTTTTATGAGATCCCTAAACAAAAGAAAGCCATTTTTGACAAAATGATCTCCACAAACAGACCTATACCTCTCACCCAAGCCATGCTTGAAGTAATTCAGGCTGCCCAACCACAACCAGACCATGAACCTCAACTTGAGCCTGTCCCTGAACCATTACCTTCACCTGAACACATGGACGTTGACCAAGCCAATGTCAACGCTGACACTCAACATGTTGGCGCTGACACAGCCAATCCCAACGCTGATGACATCCCTGAACAATCCCAAACACCCCTTAACCAACCCACACCCACACAATCTACCTCATCTTCCACCCCATTACAATCTAGGTTAAATAAACGCCAAAGGACTACTGGAGTGTTCTCCTCTGGTGGTCCTAGCCTTGTTGCAGAGAGAACCACCTCCACAAGTGTGGCTGGTGACATGGATGAGTCTGGGGCTATTGGCACAGGCTTAGATGCTGGTCAAGACAGTCCCAACATCATTAAGACCTCATCCATGCCCTATGATTCTATTTTGGGAGGTCAAATCCCCATTCTAGCTGAGGGCAGATTGGAACCTATGACATTGAATGAATTGACGGCTGCTGTCATTAGCTTGCAAAAGCAAAATGTCAGCCTTGTACAAATTGTCAATAATCAGGGCCGTGAACTCCAAGTATTGAGGGAGCGGGTAACTGTTTTGGAGAATCCTAGTAGCAGGAGTAGGATGGAGGAATCTTCCAAAGGGGAGGATGAAGAGGATGAGCTGATTCATACAGCCAGTGAGAAGAGTTCACAATTTAGTGAATCTTTAAATGTTGCTGAAGCACTCACCAACTTGAAGAAGCACCCTGTCATTGATACATCCAAGGTAACTCCTTTGAATTTGGATGGGTCATTTACAGCAGTGATGGAACATTTTACACAGGGCGCTGTCACAAGTAATCTTGGCGTTGACAAGAGTTTGAACGCTGACACATCCAGCGCTGACAAAGGTAATCGGGGCGCTGATAAAGGTAACTTGGACGCTGACAAAGTTGTAGGTGGTGTTGATGTATTCCAGTCATCAACAATCATCAAAGATGTGTCTACACAGGTATCTTCATCTACTTTACCTACCGTTGATCCAAAAGACAAGGGTAAAGGAATTTTGGTTGAAGAAGAGGTTCCAAAGAAGGATGCAGCCCAAATTGCATTTGATAAACATTTGGCTGAACAACTTTTGGAGCAAGATTTGAAGAGAAGTGGGACATCACCATTTGTTGCCACTTCTGAGAGTGAGGAAGAGAGTGATGATGAAAAAGAAGGAGCTAGCTCAGATTCAAGTGTTCAAATCATTGAAGATCCAGAAAGACTTGAATATGGGGATGAGTTGGCAAAAGAAAGATTGAGTGATTTGAAGATGCAGGTTGATTTTGACCTTCCAGAAATCACCAGAATGTACCATGCTTGGGAAGATAAGGTATTTGACAACCCAGGGATGAGCTTATCAGATTAAATTTGGGGGTTGGAAATTCTTCTCAGGGTACAAGATGATATAAAGGTGATTTTGAAGTATAATGCACAAGAGGTCAAGACTTGGCTTAGAAGAGATAGGAGGCAATTGTATTACAAGTTGCTTAGATGCCATCAACCTGGATGGACATACAAGAAGTTGCTGGCTTTATCTTTTGAGGAGCTAGAGTACAGGGCACATCCTATTTGGAGGCATGTGCAAGAAAATAATGTCTTACAGTTTCTTTCAGAAGAAAGGAAACAGGAGCTTGCTGAGGAAATGCAGATTGAAAAGGAGATGAGGATTGCTCAAAGACCAGTGAAGAAAGGAGATCCTCTCCAATTTCCCAAAGATATGGATGTTTATTATCCAAGTGAAACTGTCATAAGGAAGCATCTCAAGCTTTCTCCATTGGAAGCTTCAAATTTGGTTAATGTAGTATCTCTAGATGCCAGAAATCCAATCATAAGTTTTGATGAAGATGAGTGTGGATTTTGGAAGATTGGCAGATTTGGGAAGGAGGTACACACTTTCACTTCGATTATTTCTATCTTTGCAAGCATAGACAGAGAAGACTTGGTGCATCTATGGAGATTGATAGAGGCCAAGTATAAGGCTGAAGCACCTACTTCAGCAAATGGAATAAGACTATGGCACACATTTTTGACTCTGTGTGGTCCAAGGGAAGCAGATCCTGCTATATGGAAGGATCTTGAAGATGACCTCAGTGGTCTTCATTGGAGGCTTTATTCTACTTGTGGTGTGTTTCATTTGAGCTCTACAAAGTTTTCAGAGTATCTACTTGTGGATGCTGACTATTTCTTGTCCAAAGAAATATTGGAGAAGATGAAGGAGACACCCTTGGAGATTGATTATACTAGTGACGTGACCAAGGACTTAATTAGATATGTTTATCACCAACATAAGAAGTTTTTGTAAGATTCCTCCTAGCCTTTAGTATTTATTCAGAAACTTGATCATTAGAGTGGATATCAAGTTTAGGGGAGGATTGTTGGGAATAAATTATGGGTCAGTTCACTAGACGCTGATAAGAAGAGTTCAAGCGCTGATAAGAAGAAGTTGGACGCTGACAGCCAAGCGTTGACATTTGAAGAAGTCAACGCTGACAGCCTTGAAGACAAGCACTGATGGAATATATCTTCATACGAATCTTTTTGTTTATTTGTTTCTTTATTTGTATATGGTAAAGATAAACTCGACATTGTATTTTCCATTATTACCTTTACCTAGAATAGTTGATTCGTAGCTTATTGTACAAGACTTCTTAATCTATAAAAGAAGATCTTTTAGGTTAATGTTAATCATCAGTTATAATAAGTTTTCATAAGTTAAACCTCTTTCATTGTAATCAAGTTCGATTATTCTAATACAAGTGAAAGTTTGTTTAACATCTTTGTGTTCTAGGTTAAGTGTTAATTCCGCATAACACTTAGTTACTTTATTCATAAGCAAAGGTTTCTCTACGTGTATTACTTGATCTAATCTCGTATACACAAAGCTTAATCGATCTAAGTTTGGGATCAACAAACATGTCCGCCCAATCGTTGGTTCCTTCTTCCTTCTCCAATGTATCGCATTTTGGGCGGTACTCCATTAGTTATTTCTTAATAAAACTTAACTATTGATGTGTGTGAAGATGTGTCACCTACAGCCTCATAACACTCCTTTATATAGCAATGCCTCTTGGCTTAAAACTTATAGTGTCCTGCACTAAAAATCAACACTACCACCAAAAATAGTAACTGGCTCCCAAATTGCATGATTCTTGGCTTAGGTTCCTAAAAGTCTATTTAAAAAAAACACTATCCCCATCCACACATTGTTGCATCATCTATTATTCTACTTTTTCTGTTTATTTTTTGCCATATTTAGACAATACAGAAAAACCCATTTATGGCCAAAGACAAAAAGCAAAAATATTGTTGTTATGGGGCACTGCATATCTTTACCACAAGTGGTGAAAAAACAAAGCACCAACAACAGTTCTATACAATTGGTGTGTTCTGTAATACAAACTTTTCCTACTATTAGACAACATGTTATAACACACACGCACAACATTTTATAGGGATCCATTAGAACCTAATGAAAGAGCATTGGAACATAATGAAAAAACACATTTCACACATAAACAACATTCGTTATATTACAAACAACATACAACACAACTTTAATCAAAATAACATAACACCGAGTTTGGCCGTATAAAAGACATATGACCAACAAATACGGCCAGACTATAGACAATCGGATCCCACACGCCGTTTATTCCAAACACACGACCAACCTTCTTGCTCTAAACATCCGTTCTATCATTAAATGGGTCACAAGGATCGGAAAAAATAATCCAGATCTTGAACGCGCCCATCAGAATCATCCGCCAATGCCTGTAGCTTCCACAACTCCGCGACATCACGCTATTGCATGTCGCCTAGCAGCGAAAGCATTCGACTCGCACGGTGGTCCGGGCTAAGGCTAGACAACTCACTTATAAACTAGGCCCTCTGATCAATATCGTTTTTCTTTCGCGTATGCAAATCTTCAATTTTGGCCCTCCACTTCGTCTCAGCCTCAATCTTCTTCCGCATATAGAAATAGGAAACGATTCCAAAATCACTGGAAGAACAAAGCAATTGCAAAGCATGAAGCACTCCTCGCCAACTCATTTTTTTGGGTTGACTGTTTAAGCCTGTTTATTGCCTACAATGTGTTACACCCAAACAGAATGGCACACTTAAATAGAAAATCTCCAACCCACTGTTGGCATGTCACATTGGGTTTTTTTTATTACTTGCTAGCCAACTAGCCACTAAAGCTTGCAACAGTGAGATTCTCAATAACACATTGCAGGCTAAATGAGTGATACAAGTTCCAGGCAAAATGCCAAGCACATGTTCATAAGAAAAGTGTCCCAATAAAATAACCAAGAGGCACAAATGAATGCTTGCTATGATACATTGGTTCCTGATGGGAAATAAAACACCACCGAGATGCATTCAAAGTAAAAGATGTTCCGAATTTCAAGATAATCAACAACAACATAAACATATGGGAACATACACATAGGTGGCGTTACAACTGCATAGACTACGACAAATACACATCAATTTAAAACAACGAAGACCAAACATAAACTTCCCACACACGCCTAGGAACAACAGTTTATTGAAAACATAGAAACAGACAGACAATCACTAGGTGCGCCCTACAAACACATTCGATGATCACATATTACGGATGAAAAACTCCATATCGGTCACACGATTATCGGACGGTCCCATCAATTCTTGCAGCTGGCGAAGCTCCGCCTCGGCTCTGTCTTTCATGTCCAATAGCAAAGAAACCATGCAGCTCAAAAGCGGTTCAGGGTTAATACTAGATAACTCGCTTATCAAACCATCTCTATCAACAATTGCAGCCCTTTTACGGGCATACATAACTTCAAGTTTCCCCCTTCAATCCATCTCATCAGCCACCTGTTCACGCAGGTAGAACCAAAAACAGTCGCGGTGCTCCTCAGAACCGCAAGCCGTCTGCAAAGCACGCAGCCTTCTCAACCAAGACATTCTTTCGTGACTGATTATCGGTTACTCTGTGCGCGGTGATGTATTGCTAATACATGCCATGACATCCTTATATACAACTACCACAACCCACTGTTACAACATACCATTGGGAGTTATATTACTTTAAAATATACACCCAACCAAAACCTGCAGCCCTTTCATGAGCAACTTGACCCTCATGATTTAACATTGTGTCAAACCTGTAACACAGCCTCCAACATAATTCCATGTGCATGCGGAGTTACAAAAATACAAATTAATAGGCCTTTGACTAAATCCTAATCACAAATGAAGTCTGCCACCAACATAGGTCTTCGAAGTAACTATTACATACATGCCAATACACATATGCCTTTTAATTTCAATTAACTAGATACATTAACAGTTAAATTGTTGTAAATATTGACTTGCTTGCTTATTGTATTTTTGTAAATAGGCAACCCACGAGTGGGATTTTCGTGTAACAACTAGATGTGAATGACCTTGCTCGAACAATAAGGATTTTTACATTCGGTGATGGTAAGAATGTATAACGATTTCTTGAAAAATGATCAGCACCAACTTATTCACTAAGTTTTTTTTTATCCATGTGATGCAGGCGTCCGTTTTGCAAGTGGGAAGCATAGGATTCATCAGATTCATACGAGCAACTTTAGCGTTAGCTACACGTTTTTTGTAAACGATAACTTGATAGGTATAGTAGACTCAATTACCCATGATGTTAATATCAAACCTTCAACTGATGCTTGAACCTTATTCAATTAGACTTTTATATAATACTGTGTACTTACTTAAAATATTTGAACAATGCTTCTTGCCTGCAGCTTGAAGCGATGGCAGATCGGTTGTTCGATGAATGCTCAGTCATATAGTCAGAGTGCTTCCATCGTGAGCTAATTTGATGCGGTGTTGCTGTTGTACAAGCCGATGACCTTGAACGACCCCGGTTAAACCCGAGCTTGCACGTGCCTTGGCGGGGTAACCTCTCGAGGGTGCAGCCATGACGTGTGTATCCGTTTTCCCTGAACATTTTGTCTGACCCTACCATGGTTAATATATTTGTTGTCATACCTGTTACCTTTGGATTTTGCGAGTTCTGATGGCATACAAATTGAAAATAACAAGCATTGCTAGAATGAGTGACGATATTGGCAATGATGAAATCTATATACGTGGATGTTTTGGCAAGCGTGGTTTCCCAAGATCCGTATCTTGGTGGGGCGACCGTTTGGTCGCAGCCATGGCGGTTTTCTGGGTGTCGTTTCCATACCTTCATATCTGAGCCTAACTTGATTTTATCTATGTGGTTCCAACTGTCAGGGGCATCTCCCAAGGTTATCAACAGGTTAATCCCCACCCATGTGAAATAGCAAATGCCAGCGCCATCAACAGTTGAAGAACTTGACGGCCGGATTCAAGCAAAAAAATATGTGTCTGTCTCTCTAACAAAAAAATGCGAATGATTCTCTATATTTTTTAGATGTTGTGTTTAGCTTTATAATGTAAATACTTCTTTGTATACATTTGTCCGCAAAGTGTAGTGTGAGTCGTCTACTTAGTTGGTGTAATGCATTTATTTCGTAATCAAGCATATAGAGTTCATGTAGCATAGTGTAAGAGTGGTCATAGTTTGGATTTGTATGCACAAGTCGGACGTGCATTTTTAGTTATAACATCCTACTTTTAGAGGTTTATGTTATAACTCAACGACCACTAAAAATGTTACCAAAAGCGCCCGCACTTCGCCGCAGCGAAGTGTGGGCTCTAAGTCCTAGTATGTGTCAACACATACAACTTTTTGAGTGACCTAATCAATAAGAGGAGTGTGCAAATCACCTTCACTTTTTTATGGTAATATGTAGCGACAGTCGAGTCGTTCGTGAAAAGTTTAAAATCGAATGAGTAAAAACTTGAAAAGGTGACTTTCAATGAGCTTGAGCTTAAGTTTCAGCTCATGTATTAATTAAGTTCGAGCTCAAGCTTTATATACAAAGCTCGAAAATGATAGTAGAATATTTTAAGTGTTAAATATGTATAAAATGTTATGGCATTTATATATAGGCGAGATTATTAAAGGGCTCAAAATATATATAATTATATATTATGAGTTGACTCAAGTCAAATTTTACTTTTTTGTTGTAAAATCGTATAAACGTCAACTTTTAAACCAAAAGAAACTTGTATAACCGAGCCAAACCCGAGCCTATATAATATAACAGGAGCTAAACTCGAGCTTAAAAAGTAAGATTTCAACCGATCTGAACTCATACTCGAACCTATATAACATATATGAGCCAAGCCCGGGCCTATATAACATAACAAGAGCTAAGCTCAAGCTTGAAAAATAAGATTTTAGCCGATCTGAACTCATACTCGAACCTATATAACATACATGAGTTGAGCCCGAGCTTATATAACATAACATGAGTCGACTTGAGCATAAAAAACAAGGTTTGAACTGAGCTAAGCTCCAGCTCGTACTTTATAAAACTTAAACGAGTCAAGCTTGAACTCTGACAGGCTAAACTCGACTCGTTTCCACCGGTATAAACAAGTAAACGACTCATCGTTTCTATGTAACACAGTTTGGAGATACCCAGGGATGGAGCCATGATTTTGAGTTAAAGGGGGCCGAATGTTTTAGCGATGATAACAACGACTAACGATACATCGATATATTGTATACCTTATAATAGAGGGGAATCACGTTCCCCTAGGAACAGTGATCCCCTCTATTTCCCTCTCACAAAGTATTATTATAAGCTTTCTCATAAAACGGCCTTTCCCTAACCTGGCCCTTCACACACCTTCACACACATACAAACCCCTTTTTTAATCTTCTTCTTCCTGTAGCATCTACTGTAGATCCATATAAAAAATTGTTATTAACCCACGTTCCTAATTACTTTGAATCCCAGCCGTTGATTTTGGTATTTGAGGAGTTACGGGTGCGAAATATGGCCACAACCGTTGATTGGCTCCTAGGGGTTCAGTTATGTGTGATTGTGATCTGGCGGTTGAGATTGCCCCAAAAATTGTTTGGTGGGAGTGGTGTTCATCTAAGGCGCCGCGTGGCAACGACTGTAGCATGCATATATATCCCATGTAACTCGATGTTTTTTATCGTCATTTGCGTTGTTATTGGTGTGGGTTTCCTTCAGCGTAAAAAAATACAGCTTCCTGTGGTTCGTTCTTAGTTGCGCCTTCTCAAAGCTGTTTGGTGAGTTCTTGCCCAGTCCCCCTTTTAAGGTTTTAAAAAAATGGTTACTTTTTAAGTTATAACCTAACTTATGTTTTTCTGTTATGTTTTTATTTTTTGGTTAATATAAAGACACATAACTTATGTTTTTATTTTTTGTTTAATATAAAGACACAATTTTTTATTGCTTATAAAATCATGTTTTAGGTCTCTGTTTTGTTGATGGTTTTGGTTTAGAAATTTGTTGCCCTGCACTTATTGTTGGTCCTCAATGGATGATTTGCTTTTCTTAGTGTAAATATGCATGTTTTTTTTTTTGGGGGGGGGGGGGGGTTACATGTTTTTAGTGTTATGTTTGGCTGTTATAAAATGTGCAGGGTTGGGGTTTTTTGCTAAGTGTGATGTTCCCAATCTGTTAAAGGGGTGTTTTTAGTTTCTAGGCTTGCTAGGGTGCGCTTATTATTAGTTTCCCATGAACGGTTTGTTATGCTATGTTAGATATGTTGGTTGGTTTTTTCTCACTGTTATGCGCCCGTCTTTAATTCGGTTGGAGTATGCTTATAAACACCACTGTTATAAAAATTATTGCATTTTTGTCTACACTTTTTGGTTCAGTTATGTGCATCAGTTTTCTGTTTTGTTGCATATTAGGTAAAAACAAAAAGTTTGAAGCTATATCAAATCCTTGCATCGTTTGAGATGAAATTGTGGTTCAAAAGCTAAAACAATGATTAGTTTCTACCACTCTTATGCTGAGTGTTTTGTTATTTGGAAAAGGAATACGGATATGTGAAAAAAGGAATGCGGGTAATGTGAAATATGATATACTTCAAACGGATGTACTTTTAGTAGAGTAACGATATTTATTTATGAGTTATACTCTCACACGACATTGCACCTTATTAGAGAGTACATAGTAACTTTAGTATATTGTATGGAGTGGTATTATTCGAGCATATACAAGATAAACAAGATACAAAAGATAAGCTTTCTTTCATATGAAATTTGGGGTGGTGATTAAAGGGATAAACGTAGATATGTTGGTTACTTTTGTCCCACTGTTACTTATAATAGCACCCGGGTTTTTTCATGTTTTGGGAACGTTGGTAGTGTCATGTTTGTTCCTTCTGGGTCGCTTGCGTATTCTGCTGATTCGTGCGCTCTGTGTGCTCGACCAGCAGTGGTTATGGTTTGTTCCGAGTGTTCTGCGCGTGCCAGGACTCATACCAGTTTAAGCCCCGCTATAGTAGGTGAGTATTTGATGGACACCCGGTTCTGCAAAACCAATATGTTGCTCCGTATGTCTGTTTCCTCACAATAAAAGATTGCTTTCGTCGTGTTACAGCCGCCTCAACCAGGTACGTTACCGAGCGTCGTATAAGGCTCCTGCCGCAGCCAGCGTTGTGGGCTGATATTATGCGTAACGGAAGCCCTCTTGCCTCGGGCTCCAATTCAGAACAGCCGGAACTGTCTTCGATAGGTAATTAGCTCCGATGCTCGCTATTTGGTTCCTATGCTGAGTATTTCGTTGCGAAGCCCTTTCTTCGCTGCTTACGTCTGTTCTTTCCTCAGCAACGACTCCTGCACGTGAGGATCAACGTAACGCTCAAGGCAGCCCACCTGCAACACCAGCCGCAACGGCTCATGTAAACCAACAGAGTGTTCGGCAATCAGTCCCGCGCCTAAGTGCGCGGCGACGCTTGCTTTTCCCTTCAAGTACAACCTCGCAACAACCTACGTTGGGCGGTAAACGTTTCGCCCGCTTTCTTAACTTACCCTGTTATCCCTTCCTTTTATCTGCCTTTGTGTTGTTTCTTATGGTTGTTCCTCTCTTTCTCTCAGCACCGTTGCAGGAGCTTGGGGCAAACATCGACCCACAAACCCGTAGTCACGGGGTTCCTGGCCATTACCAACGCCTGCACGGTTCACCAACTACAGACGGTGGGCCATCTACTAGCATTGCCCGCCGTCCCCGCCAAACCAACACACCGCTTGTTCGTTCAAACACACCTGCTTCAAACATCCTTAACACAGGTATACACTTGATTCCCGTTCTTGGGTTCATTTATGTGTTTTGGTACGTGTACCTACGTTGCGCAATAACCCGCTTTTTCCCAGATCATGTTGTCTACCGTGACCTTGGCGATTGTACATACGAATGCCAGTTCTGTTGTGCTCTGTTTTGGTATGGAGAACAGTTGAAGTCAACCCGGTACAATGGCCGTCCTGAATATCATGCCTGTTGTGGTGGTGGGAAAATGTATATCCCTCCAACACGACCACCTCCACAGTCTATACAACAGCTTTTCAGCCAACGCCATTTCATGGAAAACATACGTGCCTACAATCAAATGTTTGGTATGACTTCCTTAGGCGCAACAATAGACGAATCTGTGAACCGTTCGCCGGGCCCATATGTCTTCAAAGTATCAGGCCAGATATACCATCGTTTAGGGTCGCACTGTCCTGAACCAGGAAAACAACCACAATTCTTACAGCTATACATATACGATACCCAGAATGAAGTGGCTAACCGGATGGCTCCTTTTGGAGGCGTGTCAGACGGTTATTTGAACGCCTCGATTGTCCAACACCTTATAGAAATTTTGAACAGCACAAACGCTTTGGTTCAATTGTTTCGAACTGCACGGGATAAATGTGTTGATGGCCACATTCCAGACTTCAAGATCCGGTTATACAACGCGGGAGGTGCTCGCGGTTATGAACTGCCAACATCACGAGACATTGGGGGCATTGTGTTTAATACTGGTCCAGATACAAGGACTGACTATGATGTGATTATTGAACCTAGGGGTGGTCCACTGATACGTATTAATAAGCTACATAAGTCGTATATGTCTCTTCAATACCCGTTGCTTTTCATATACGGCCAACCCGGTTACCATAAACATTTGGTTGTCATGCCGCGTGACGGCAATGGTCAAGGGTCAACAATATCCATGAACCGCTATTACAAATACCAGCTTCACCAGCATTTTTGTGACTACGGTTTGCTCTTTAGAGGGGGCAGGCTGTTTCAACAATATGTTGTTGGTGTCTATTGTGCTCTAGAAATGGCCAGACTTGATTTCATACGCACTCATCAAAACGATATTCGGTCCGACTATCTTGCCGGCTTATACGATTCTTTGAACAGAGGTGATCGTGAAGGCATCCAGTGTGGCAAACACATAATACTGCCTATGTCTTTTACAGGAGGTCCTAGATACATGTACATCCATTACCTTGACGCGTTGGCTCTATGCAGGGCGTTAGGGAATCCTCAGTTTTTCATAACCTTCACGTGCAACGCAAAGTGGTCTGAGATCGACCGATTCATGGCTGCTTACCCTTTGTTAAGCACGTCGGATAGACCCGATGCTATATGCAGAGTTTTCCAACAGAAGGTCACAGATTTTGTCAAGTTCTTGAAAGAGGTTCAACCTTTTGGAACAATAACAGGAGGTTCGTCCAACACCATTTATAATACGCTTTCCATTTGACCTAACTACTTTAATTAAAAAAACTCCTCATCTTACAGTATTGTACACCATAGAATTCCAGAAAAGAGGCCTGCCACACTGCCACACGTTGGTTTGGCTGCACGAGAAGGATAAAATCCTAGATCCAGCGCAACTAGACCAATTTATTAGTGCTGAGTTACCTGACCCTGAGTCCGATCCCGAGACTTTTGCAATTGTTTCTGAACTCATGCTCCATGGGCCGTGTGGCGCACCAAACATGAACTCACCCTGCATGAAAGACGGTTCTTGCAGTAAGCTATTTCCCAAAAAATACAACGAGCGAACCTTCTTTGATGACGCAGGTTACGTCCACTATCGAAGGCGGGACACTGGCATACATGTGACAAAAAAGGGTGTGCAACTAGACAACACATATGTTGTCCTATTTAACAGGACACTCTCGCTCGCCTTCAATGCACATATTAACGTTGAATATTGCGGTTGGAGTATGCTTATAAAATACCTTTTCAAGTACATTTCAAAAGGTCCGGATCGGATCTTCGGTAAAGTATCTCATCCTATAGGGGAGGCGTCAACTTCCACCGCTCCTCCACCGGCAGTGTAACACCCCACTTGGATAAATGGACCGTTACGTGTATTTATGGCGTATCATCAAGCATGCAAGGCAATGTATTAAACATTAACTGACCAAACGGAAGTACCGGAATCAAACATCGGTAGTCCAACATAAGCCCAAAAATAAAGATTAAGTACTGAAAGAAAAAGGACGAAACAGTGTCCAAACAATCAAAGTAAAGTAACGAAAAGTGTGCACAAAAATAAAGGAGTCTGGATAGCTCTCATCCAAATGTACGTACTCTCTTAAAAGTCCTAAGATCGTCCCTGTGTACCTGCCGTTTGAAAACATGAAAGGAAACTACGGCTGAGCATAACGCTCAGTGGACGGATATAGCATGAATAAGAAGTACTGAAAGTAATGGAATAGAAGACAACAATGAAGCTATAAGACTGATATGACATGTAGTAAAACTCTGCATAAACATCTGATAAATCTGTTCATATATACTGAAACTAATATATGACTTATTAATTCTGAAAACATGTATTTATTGTATTTTGAATGCCAAGAGCTTATATAGGTCATGAACTGTAACAACTGTTGCATGAATACATAGAGGGGTGTCCTCGTCATGCTGTAGAGGGGTGACCTCTAAATAACTGTACTGGGTGGAGGGATCAGCTCCAATGTGAAGGATGTAGAGCACACACCACATTCACCTGCTAAACTGTAAACTGTAGCCTAGGATGCATCCATACGCCCCAATAATAATACTTATAAAATGGCCAAGCTGAGCTGAGTGGGACGATGCAGGATATCACTCTCCTGCATGTGAGTCACGACACCGGTGCCTCTAGTGTCGTGGTTACGGTACCTCCGTAACTAGTACATAAACTAATCATGCTTGTATATAATGCTCAGGCAATTTATTTAATTTTTAACATAATTTCTGATAAATTTAAACATATACTGGGGAAAACATTTGGCTGAAGATGGGGAAATCCTAATCATGCAAAGAAAGGAAGTCCTTACTGAAAGGACGGAAAATCCGTACCTCGTGTCCAGTAACTGGCCGAGATCAACTGACCGAAAGACTACTCTGATTTCACGCGAGCTACAAGAATAAGGACGCGAATAAGTCGACTGCTATTCGTTTATGAAATTTTTATTTATCTTATTGGCTTCTTATTTATTCACTTTATTTTGATTCTGAAATTCTGTACGTATCCCAACTGGTAAATCTGAAACCTATAATAATGTATTATTTCCGACTATTAATTATGGTACAACGTATTTCTGACGCTATAATATTGCTATATTAAGAACCCCGCTAAAATAGAAAGTTTCTTAATTTAGAAAGTTCTCAATTATGGTATCAGGCTCTGATACAATTATGGTATCAGAGAGCAAGGTTCGACCTGTAGGCTCTAAAATTTGACCTGTGACTAGTAGGTAGTCACCAAGAACTCCCTGTATTTTGGCGTCGTTATCTTCCATGCTACCCATGAATTTTATCAGTCGGATTTTCAAAAGTTTGATTAAGTAAACGGTTGGTACAGGACTGGCCATACTTAATCGCATGTGTTTTTCAGCGAACATTTCGTTTTGGTGAACTGACCATAGGCGTTCACCCTCGCCCGTTTAAGTTTTGTATGGATGAACTGACCATAGGCGTTCATCCTTACTCATGTCAGATTTATGTTTTAGAAATTGTCATTTTGTGAACTGACCCTAGGCGTTCACCAGTATTCATGTCATAATTTATTGGCTATACCTTCATGAATTACATATTCAGATTTATTATCCCATGTCTTGGCAGTTTTATCAACTTATCCTCTTTTATTTCAGATGCCGCCCAGACGCGAAACCGAGAATGACCCTAACGCAGCTGCCATTGCTGCTGCTGTTCAGGCTGCTATACAGGCCATGTTACCCCAAATTCGTGATGAGATCCGAGCTGAATATCAAAATGGACCTCAGCAGAATAACAACCCTCCTGCTCCACCACCTGCCACTTTACCCGCTTGGCTAGATCTGTTTAACAAGCAGAAACCCCGACTGTTTGAGCAGACTGTAGCTCCAACTGATGCAGAAGACTGGATCTACCATATAGAGAAAATTTTTGGAGCTATAGGTTGTGGTGATGTTTTCAAGGTTAGGCTTGCAGTTTACAAGCTGGAGGGTCCTGCTCTGCATTGGTGGAGGTCTCAGAAGCTGTCCAATGGGGGAGATGCTTGGGAGCTTACATTGACCTGGGCACGTTTCAAGACGATGTTCTATGACCAGTTTTTCTCGCATGCGGAGCAAGCTAAGATGAAGAGGGACTTCCACGTTATTCGTCAGAATCATGGCGAGAACAGTATAGAGTTCATACACCGATACCTCAGGATGGCTGGATTCTTAGGGGAGGCTGCGGGTACCGTAGAGGAGCAGGCGAAGCAATTTCGCTGGGCTCTTCACTCTAGGACTGCAGATAGACTGATGAGTGCCACATTCACTAATGTGTCACAAGTAGCTAATGGGATGTCGAGATGCTTTTCGAGAGAGATGAGCTCGAGAATGTAGAGCATCCGGAGAAGAGGTACATCTCACCCAACAGACTTAAACAATTTAGCCCATTATTGCTTGTCAATTTATATGTTATGACTTATCTAATTATAATCTTACAGACACAGAGGAGGAGACCGGTCCCAATCGACTACTCCGCATCAGAACTACAGGAACCACGGTCAGTCATATGACCGTAATCGGTCAGATAAGAGGAGCGGCGGTGATAATTACCGCGGCAGCTCCAACTCAACTGGCAGCTACAGGTGATTCTTAAGCCCCAGAAATACTAAACTATCGTGTAAATCAGATCTTAAATTTTTGTAATTCCAACAGAGATGCTGGACAGGGGCGTGACCAAAACAACAGGGGTCAGCAGGTTGCCCGACCGGCAAATTCTGGTAATTTTAATTTCAGTCAGATAGCCTTATTTCAGGTTAAGATATCAGAATCGTGACACGTGTTTTTCATCATAAATCAGGTTCTCAGCAAACCAGAGCTGCTTCTACCGGGTATACTTATCCCACTTGCATCACATGTGGAAAGAAACACACGGGACCGTGCCGTCGTGGTACAAGTGGTTGTTTCCAGTGTGGCCAGCCGGGCCATCTGAAGAGAGATTGCAAGAGCGGGAATACTACTGGTACCTCAGGCCAGATTTCTCAGATTTTACCTCCACCGCCACCGATACCACCAACTACTGGTCGTGTCTATACTACTACCCGTGAACAAGCAAATAAGACCACAGGTACCATTACTGGCGTTTTGTTTATACACGGACAAGCTGCTTGCGTACTTTTCGATACAGGCGCCACCCACTCAGTTATATCTACTACATATGCTGTTAAAATAAACATGACCCCTACGCCACTAGACAGTGTACTTAGTATATCTACCCCTATGCGAGACTCTGTACTCATTACCCAAGTATATAAGGATCTCCCTCTTGAGTTTGATGATAAAATCCGTCCAGTCAGTGCACTTCCTTTAGATATGTGCGAGTTCGATGTTATTCTGGGTATGGATTGGTTGTCGGTTCATCGTGCCACTATAGACTGTCATGCTCACCGGGTTATCTTTGGTAATGTCCAGACACCAGAGTATATTCACCAGGGTTTCCTACCAGGAAAACATGTTCAGATCATTTCAGCTTTACAGGCTCGTACCTTATTATACCATGGTTGTGAGGGTTTCCTAGCTACAGTCCATGACACGACTTCTGAGGCACCTTCAATTCAGGATCAGCCAGTGGTGTCAGATTTTCCAGATGTCTTCCCAGAGGAACTTCCAGGTTTACCTCCCATGCGAGAGGTAGAATTTGGTACCGATCTCATTCCAGGTGCAGAACCAGTATCTAAAGCTCCTTACCGTATGGCTCCTATAGAGCTTAAGGAACTGAAAGATCAACTTCAGGAACTTCTAGAAAGGGGTTTCATTCGTCCTAGCGTGTCACCTTGGGGCGCTCCAGTTTTGTTTGTCAAGAAGAAGGATGGTAGTATGCGTTTGTGTATTGACTACCGTGAGTTGAATAAGCTCACTATTCGTAACCGTTATCCACTTCCTCGTATTGACGATTTATTTGATCAGCTTCAGGGTGCCAAGCACTTCTCAAAAATCGATCTACGATCAGGTTACCATCAGCTGTGTGTAAAAGAGCAGGATATAACCAAAACTGCTTTTCGCACGAGGTACGGTCATTACGAGTTTGTTGTTATGCCATTCGGTCTCACGAATGCGCCTGCAATATTTATGGACTTAATGAACAGAGTCTTCCACGAATTCTTAGACAAGTTTGTGATTGTATTCATCGATGATATCCTTATCTTCTCCAAATCTAAAGAGGAACATGAGGATCATCTCCGTACAGTGTTGCAGATTCTCAGACGAGAAAAGTTATATGCTAAATTTTCCAAGTGCGAGTTTTGGCTGAATACAGTGGCGTTTCTAGGCCATATTGTTTCCACAGAAGGAATAACTATGGATCCTGCAAAGGTGGAGGCTATCACCAAATGGCCAAGACCGACATCTGTCACAGAGATACGTAGTTTTCTTGGGTTGGCGGGTTATTACCGCAGGTTTGTGGAAAACTTCTCACGTTTGGCATTACCATTGACCCAACTCATGCGAAAAGGTGAGAAGTTTATATGGACCGAGGAGAGAGAAAAGAGTTTTGAGGAACTCAAGCATCGATTGATCTCAGCACCGATACTTACTCTTCCATCCGGTACAGGTGGTTATCAGATTTACAGTGACGCATCAGGAAAGGGCTTAGGCTGTGTACTTATGCAGCACGGGAAAGTCATTGCTTATGCTTCGCGTCAACTGAAGCCGTATGAGAAAAATTACCCTACTCATGATCTAGAGCTCGCAACAGTCGTTTTCGCCCTTAAAATCTGGAGGCATTATTTATACGGTGAGTCGTGTGATATCTTTACCGATCACAAAAGTCTCAAGTATATATTTACACAGCGAGAGCTGAACATGAGACAGAGGCGATGGTTAGAACTGCTAAAAGACTATGACACTAATATCCAGTATCACCCAGGCAAAGCAAATGTAGTAGCAGATGCCCTTAGCAGAAAGTCAGGTATGGTAAATGGCATCAAAGTTCAGGAAGAAATTATTCGGGATTTGGAGCGGTATGATATTGAGCTCTTAGTGCGCGGACAGAGGGGATACTGGGCTAGTTTGAGGGTAGAACCAGACTTACTCTCTAGGATTAAAGCCGCCCAAGAGGATGATGGTGAAATCTGGGCGATTATCCAGAACATCGACCGGCAGACCGAATTTCGCATCGATGACGATGGTATCGTATGGCAGGGTACCAAACTCTGCGTTCCGGAAGACCCTGCTCTCAGAGAAGCCTTATTGACTGAGGCTCACATCTCTCCGTTCTCTATCCACCCGGGTTTCACAAAAATGTACCACGATCTTAAGCAGCATTTCTGGTGGAGCGGCATGAAGCAGGATGTCGCAACATTTGTGTCTAAATGCTTAACCTGTCAGCAGGTTAAGATAGAGCACCAGCGTTCCAGTGGTCTTCTCCAGCCATTAGATATTCCAATGTGGAAATGGGACAAGATCTCTATCGATTTTGTCACTGGACTACCACAGACTCAGCGGAGACATGATGCAATCTGGGTAGTTGTCGATCGTTTGACCAAGTCAGCACATTTCATTCCTATTCGTAAAGATTTCGCAGTCAGTAAATTAGCGAAACAATTCACCGAGGAGATCGTACGATTACACGGTACACCTTCTGAAATTATATCAGATAGGGATCCCCGTTTCACTTCCCACTTCTGGGAAGGTTTGCATAAAGCTTGGGGAACTAAGCTCAAGCTCAGCACAACTTTCCATCCACAGACGGACGGTCAGTCAGAGCGTACCATCCAGACCTTAGAGGACATGCTACGCGACTGTGCATTAGAATGGACAGGACACTGGGATGACTATATTTGCTTGGTCGAGTTTGCCTACAACAACAGTTGGCATGCTAGTATCAAGCGTGCTCCATTTGAGATGTTATACGGCAGGAAATGCCGTGCCCCTATTTGTTGGGATCAGGTTGGAGAACGCTTGATTGAAGGACCAGAATTGATAGAATTGACCAATGAAAAGGTCGCCATCGCTAGGGCAAAACTGCAAGAAGCGCGTACTCGCCAGAAGAGTTACGCCGACAAGCATCGCAGAGATCTATCTTTTCAGACTGGGGATCGTGTGTTCCTCAAAGTATCACCCGCACGCGGTGTCAGACGTTTTGGCCTCAAAGGAAAGCTCAGCCCTCGTTACATCGGACCGTTCGAAATCCTTGAACATATCGGTGAAGTGTCATATCGATTGGCGTTACCGCCTCAGCTTTCACACGTTCACAACGTGTTTCATGTATCATTACTCAGGGGGTACAACTATCATGAGCTTCACAAAGTAAATTATCCACTCGATCAGATTCGGGAGGATTTATCTTATATTGAGGAACCTGAAGCAGTTTTAGATCGCCAGGATCGAGTTATGAGAAGGAAGACCATTCCTTTCGTCAAAATACTGTGGAGGGATCATACCGAGCGGGAGGCCACTTGGGAAACAGAGAAGTCTATACGGACTTCTTATCCTCACTTTCAGTTTTGATTCGGGTATGTCCTTTCAGCTTCTATGTTTTTCCAGTCTATTAGCAATTTCGGCTTGTACTCCAGTCAGCTTAAATACCTTATAATTCGGGGACGAATTCTTCTTTTTAGAGGGGAAGAATTGTAAAACCCAGTACGGCCGTATTTTTAATTCGGGGACGAATTATTCTTTTTAGAGGGGAAGAATTGTAAAACCCGTATTTAATTGGGAAATATAAATACGCGGGTTATTTATTTAACCATTTACGTAGAAATTATCAACGGAAACAAACGCAAGAAAATTGTACAAGTATTATTATATATTAGTTTTGTTAAAAAAAAGAGTAAATAAAATAAAAGGCTAGGGGGGCCGGTTTTGTTTAAATGAAAAGAGGAGATAATGGGCTTTAGCCCATTTTGGCTACACAAAAAAAAACGGGACTTAACCCTCATTCTATTCTAACCGTACAAAAAAAAAACAAATTAGGGTTTTGGTTTTGGCCGCCGGAAGAAAAAAAAAAAGAAGGGGTGTCGGAATCTTGTTCTTCAACCAGGTAATTATGATTTCCATATGCATCAATAAGGGGGTCGGGTTGTTTTGGTAAAGAAAACCGAGACCATGGCAGGTCTCGGTGTGGTATGGCTGTGGCCGGCCGAGAGCAGCAGCCCCATTCGGGGTGCTGTTTGATTTGGGTGACATCGGGGCCTGGTGTGAGCAATGAAACCGAGATCTAGGATCTCGATGACCCCATCTTTGCCCAGCCGTGACCCACACAGGGGCGGCTAGGGCCAGTTTTCGACCTAAGGGGGCGTTTGGGGGCTGTAAAACATAAGGGTGCGTTTGGCTTATATAAACAGTGGGAAATCATATCATAACAAGGGGAACAAGTGTAAAAACAGTGAAAAAAATGGGACAGGAAAACAAGAAATATTAAATAACTTTAGCGACTGTTTTTGCGACAGTTTTTCCTGTCGCAGAATGGTTACATATATGCAGTTTATAAGGGACAGCTTTAGCGACAGTCTTTCTGTCGCAAAACTGTTAGATATAGGCAGTTTTAATAAGGACAGAATTAGCGACAGTTTTAGTGACACAAAATTCTGTCGCTAATTCTTCTTGACAGATTTTTGTATATTATGTTGATTCGGTTAGTGCGACCGAGATGGGCTCGGTAGGCTCGGGACATGATTATAAACCATAAAATAAATACTTTTATATTATACCTTTTTAAATTAAATTGTTTTATAAATATTTTATAAGTGTATTAAATTAATTTAATTCATTTCCTAAAATATAACCCCTTTTAAATATTAAAAATTTAATACACTTATAAAATATTTATAAAACAATTTAATTTAAAAAGGTATAATATAAAAGTATTTATTTTATGGTTTATAATCATGTCCCGAGCCTACCGAGCCCATCTCGGTCGCACTAACCGAATCAACATAATATACAAAAATCTGTCAACAAGAATTAGCGACAGAATTTTGTGTCACTAAAACTGTCGCTAATTCTGTCCTTATTAAAACTGCCTATATCTAACAGTTTTGCGACAGAAAGACTGTCGCTAAAGCTGTCCCTTATAAACTGCATATATGTAACCATTCTGCGACTGGAAAAACTGTCGCAAAAACAGTCGCTAAAGTTATTTAATATTTCTTGTTTTCCTGTCCCATTTTTTTTCCACTGTTTTTACACTTGTTCCCCTTGTTATGATATGATTTCCCACTGTTTATATAAGCCAAACGCACCCTTATGTTTTACAGCCCCCAAACGCCCCCTTAGGTCGAAAACTAGCCCTAGCCGCCCCTGTGTGGGTCACGGCTGGGCAAAGATGGGGTCATCGAGATCCTAGATCTCGGTTTCATTGCTCACACCAGGCCCCGATGTCACCCAAATCAAACAGCACCCCGAATGGGGCTGCTGCTCTCGGCCGGCCACAGCCATACCACACTGAGACCTGCCATGGTCTCGGTTTTCTTTACCAAAACAACCCGACCCCCTTATTGATGCATATGGAAATCATAATTACCTGGTTGAAGAACAAGATTCCGACACCCCTTCTTTTTTTTTTCTTCCGGCGGCCAAAACCAAAACCCTAATTTGTTTTTATTTTTTTTTGTACGGTTAGAATAGAATGAGGGTTAAGTCCCGTTTGTTTTTTTTTGTGTAGCCAAAATGGGCTAAAGCCCATTATCTCCTCTTTTTATTTAAACAAAACCGGCCCCCCTAGCCTTTTATTTTATTTACTTTTATTTATTTATTTTTTTTTAACAAAACTAATATATAATAATACTTGTACAATTTTCTTGCGTTTGTTTCCGTTGATAATTTCTATGTAAATGGTTAAATAAATAACCCGCGTATTTATATTTCCCAATTAAATACGGGTTTTACAATTCTTCCCCTCTAAAAAGAATAATTCGTCCCCGAATTAAAAATACGGCCGTACTGGGTTTTACAGGCAGCAAGGGACGAGATACAGGATTTTGTGGATGGGCGCTTCATATGTCCACACGAGGCGTTTTGGCGCATATTTGATTTCCCGATACACAGCAGAGAACCTGTTGTACAGATATTAGCCGTTCACCTAGAAAACATGCAACAAATCAATTTCAGGGAGAAAGACGATATCGCCGAAGTTGTAAATCGGCCCGACAAAAAAAACACTTTGACTGAATGGTACGTGTATAACGCAACACATCATGACGGGAGACACCTAACGTACTTAAAGTTTCCTACTGAATTTGTCTGGTACTCAGATGCCAAAAGCTGGCGCCGTAGGGTTGTCCGCACCAAGCATTCATTTGGAAGGCTCGCGTTTGTACACCCAAGTGCCGGTGAGTTGTTCTATTTACGGATGTTGCTATCACACATGAAAGGCTGCGTATCACCCGTCGATGTTCGCACCATTAACAACCAAATCTACCCAACATACCGTGCCGCCTGTCATGCTTTGGGCTTGCTTGGTGATGATCGCGAATGGGACATCGTTCTAGAAGACGCTGCTGGCAACGCGTCTGCATCTGAAACCCGAGTCCTATTTGCACAAATGCTTATCTTTTGCAAGATTTCCGACCCTCGGAAACTATGGGAAAAACACTGGATTTCCATGTCCGATGATATATGTAACCGTGTGTCGGCACAAACTGGAATACCGCGTTATTTTGTGAATGATAGCGAAAAAAGGCTACATACTATACGACATAATTTGTATTCTAAGTGACTATGGGAGGACATTGCGTGAGTTTGGTCTTCCGGACCCTCCACAGTCCCTGCTCGACGATCTTAAAAACAAACTCTTGATGGAAGAAAAGGGCTATGTTGATCCCAAACTTAGATCGATTAGCTTTGTGTATACGAGATTAGATCAAGTATAACACGTAGAGAAACCTTTGTATATGCTTTGTAGATCTAAGTGTTATGCGGAATTTAACACTTAAACAAGAACACAAGATGTAAACAAAACTTTCACTTTGATTATGAATGTCGAACTTGCTTACAAATGAAAGATGTTTACGAATGAAAACTTATATAAAACTTGATATTAAACATTAACCTAAAGGCCTTCTTTTATAGATTAAGAAGCCTTGTACAATAAGCTACGTATCAACTATTCTAGGTAAAGATAAACATAGAAAATACATTATCGTTTCTATCCTTACTAGAAGCATTCTAGAATATAATAAACGTATAGCTTATATCTTCCATCAGTGCTTGTCTTCAATCTGTCAACGCTTGACTTTAACTTGTCAACGCTTGAGCTGTCAGCGCTTGCTTTGTTCCTATCAACGCTTGTTTTGTTCTTGTCAGCGCTCAAGTGATCTGGCCTTAATTTATTCCCAACAATCCTCCCCTAAACTTGATATCCACTCTTATGATCAAGTTTCTGAATAAGCATTAAGAACTTGGAGGAGTCTGACAAACCTTCTCACATTGGTAATGAATAAATCTGATCAAATTCTTTGCCACGTCACTTGAATAATCTATCTCCAGCTGAGTGTCCTTCATCTTTTCCAAAACAGCCTTGGATATGAAATATTGAGCATCCACAAGTAGATACTCAGCAAACTTTGTAGAACTCAAATGCTATACACCAGCAGCTGAATATAACCTCCATTGAAGACCACTGAGGTCATCTTCAAGATCCTTCCATATTTCAGGATCTTCCTCATTTGTCCCACACATTCTTTTAAATGTGGTCCAAAGTTTTATTCCATTAGCTGAAGTTGGTGCTTCAGCCTCATACTTGGTCTCTAGTAACCTCCAAAGGTCCACCAAGTCTTCTCTATCACAACTTGCAAATAAAGATATGAGAGTGGTAAAAGTGTGTACCTCCTTGCCAAATCTTCCAATCTTCCATAATCTACATTCATCCTCATCATAACTCACAATTGGATTCCTAGAATCTAATGGTAACACTTGCACCATATCTGAAGCTTCTAATGGGGAGAGCTTGAGGCTCTTTCTAATAACTGCTTCACTTGGATATAGTGAATTCATATCTTTTGGAAACTCAAGTTTAAATCCCTTCTTCACAGGCCTGGGAATCATCATAGCTTTCTTGATTTCCATTTCTTCTGCAAGTTGCTCCTTTCTTTCATCTGAAAGAAGTCTGAAAGTGTTTTCTTCCTGCACTTTCACCCAAATAGGATAAGCCCTATGTTCCAACTCATCAAATGTCAAAGCCTTCAACTTCTGATGTATCCATCCAACTCCATGACATCTGAGCAACATAAAGTAGAGCTCTCTTCTATCCCTTTTCAATTCTGAGAGAATATTGCTTGCCTTGTGCTTCAAAATCACCTTACAATCCTTCTGAACTCTAAGAAGAAGCTCCAAACCCCATATTTGATCTGAAATGGTCAAGTCTGGATTATCCATGCAGCTTTCTTCCCAAGAATTTTACATCTGAACCACCTCTGGCATGTCAAAGTCAACCTGCAAATTTAAATCTCTCAACTTTTTCCTAGCAAGCTCATCACCATACTCAAGCCTTTCTGGTTCTATAATCATCACACTTGAGTCTGAGCTAGCTCCATCACTTTCTTCTTCAGAAGTCACAACAAATGGTGACTTTTCCTTTTCACCTTGTTCCATCATTTGTTCAGCCAATCTTCTATCAAATTCAACTTGGGCTGCATTCTTTGGAACAATTTCTTCTACCAATTTACCCTTACCCTTATCTGATGGTGCAATGGTTGGTAAGGTAGATGGTAATACCTGAGTAGAAACTTCTTTGATGATAGATGATGACTGGAATACATCACCTTCATGTGCAGGTCTGTCAACGCCCAAATTTCCTCTATCAGCGCCCAAAATACTTCTATCAGCGTCCAAATTTGTCTTGTCAACGCTCAAATATTTTCCCTCAGCGCCTTGTGTAACCTCTCTCAACATAGCTGTAAATGATAAATTTAGATTGGTTGGAGAGATTAAGGACGTATCAAAACCTGTTTGTTCCTTCAAAGTTGTAAGGGCTTCAGCAACATCCATTGATTGACCATCTTGGCTGCCTTTATCACTCAGATTTCTTTGATCTTCCTCCCCTTTGGAAGACTCCTCCATACCCCTCCTAGCATGAGCACTCTCCAAAACAACAATCCTCTCCCTCAATTGCTTGAGTTCAAGGCCTTGTGAGTTGACAATTTGTACTAAGTCTGCATTTTGCTTTTGCAAGCTAATGCAGACTGCCGTCAATTCCAAAAGAGTCATTGGTTCCAGACTGCCTCTTCTGAAATGGGGATTTGACCTCCCAAGTCAGGTTCATTGGGCATGGATGAGGACTTAATTATGGTGGGACTACCTTGGCCAGCATCTAAGCCAGAACCAATAGTCCCAGCCTCATCCAGGTCACCAGCCACACTTGTGGTGGTGGTTCTCTCTGGCTTCATGGATAGGACCACCAGAGGAGAACACTCCAGTAGTCCTTTGGCGTTTTATCAACCTATATTCAGGTGGTGTGGAAGAATGGGTAGATGTGGGTTGGTTAAGGGGTGTTTGGGATTGTGATGGTTGTGTGTCAGCGTTGGAAATAGGCACATCAACGCCAACATTTGATGTGTCAGCGTCAAAGGGTTCTTGGTCAATTTGCATTTGTTCAGGTGAGGGTAAAGGTTCAGGAATGGGTTTAAGTTGTGGTTGAGGGTCAATTTGAGGTTGGGGGTCTGGTTGGGGTTGTGCTGCTGCAATAACAGCAAGCATGGCTGGGGTTAAAGGTAAGTCTCTAAGAGGTGGTGAATTCATCTTTGTAAAAATAGCTTTCTTTTGTTCAGGGATCTTATAAAAATCATTGTGATCCCTTGAACAATAACCTTGAGCATCAAAAACCATTTGCAGAAAACGGGGATAAGCTAAAGTCATTTTTGTCCCCTTGTTTTTACACATCCCTTCAAAAATCATTTTAGAATAGTTATATTTTTGCCCTGTTGCAATGCACACAATAGCACTTACAATGGATCTATTGATCTCATTGTGTGCAGTACATTTGGGACTCAAACATTGAAGGAGGATGTGGATGAGGTACTTCCAGGCTGGGGGAAATTCCTGCTTATGGTACTTGTTAAGAGTACCTTCATCAGGAAAAGGATATCCCAAAGCCCTGAGCCCTTGTTCTATTTCATTTATGGGAAGGATGGCTATACCATCAGCATCATCAAGATGCAAGGCCTGGCGTACCAAGGCCTCAGTAACCACCCAAGATCTCCCATGAATAATAGAAGTCAATGTGGTCACTCCATTAACTGTTGAGGAACTAACAGTGTTCCAAAACTGCTTAATGTGTGTGACTGGAATGAGTGGTGCATGAGAAAGAGCATACCTTAATGGGGATGCGTTCAAATACGCCACCATTTGTGTGTATTGAGGAAACAAATCATTATCAGCAACAAGATAAGCAATCATGTTGTGTTGAGACTTGAACCCCAAATCCAATTCTGCTGAGTTAAACTTTGGTGCCATTGATGAAAGCTGTTAATTTGAAGTGTAGAAGATGAAGGTTGATAAGAGAAAAGTGTTAGACAAGAATTATAGATACCCTGTTTAAAAATAGGAGCCAAATTTATAGGAGATAAAGAATGCATGTGATTGGCCCAAAAATAGGCAAAGATTTTCAAAAACTAATCATGAAAATATTGAAAAAGTTATAAGTTATCTCATGCATTTAATGAAAGTAACAACTCCTAAAATTACGGCTTGAAAATATGTCAAAAAGTAACAACTGGGTAGGTCCCATTGAGTGTCAACGGTCAAAGATAACCCATCAACACCCAACGGCTATAATCTTGTCAACGTTCGCCTAAAGCCATGTCAGCGTCCAATCTGGTCACAACAACGCTTGGAAAAATATTGTCAGCGTCCAAAAATAAAATTGTTTTAAAAAGTGAAAAATGACCTTAAGAAGTAATTTATCCTAGAGAAGATAACCAAAAGCTGATAATTATCATAGGGCGGAAAGCACTGTCTAGTTATGCACACTTGCATAAGCAAGATAGACATAACAGTCCTCTAGTGTCCCTTGCTAACCAAAATTCTTAACAACCAAGTTACCTTATAAAATCCTTGTTACTCCCAGGTAAATCCCATATCAAAATCATTCCCAAGTCTTCCAACAGACCACAACCAATTCTAGGCCAAAAATGTCTTGGCAGCATGCAAAGTTGATATACTATGCATGCTATAGTGCCTCATGGTTTAGTAAAACTAACCCATACTCACCTGTGGACACAATCTAGAATTGTGATAAGAGTATCATATGGATACCCAAACATCCTAAAGGTTCCTAAAACCTCCCCTTAAACAATGATACAAAGAGTTTGCTAAAACCATGCATGAACATAAAAAAATTTTATGTCAAGATAGGAATGAAACATTCCAACCATCATCCATAAATAAAAACTTGTCCAAATGCTTTTCCTTTGATCCATAAGCAACTCTGTATCCAATGGTATACTGCTAACACCATCTGCACATTTAGATTGAAAACCACAAAACTAACATTGTTGCTGACAACGCCCCGATAATACACAACAGCGTTGAAGGAAGCTTTGTCAGCGTTAGACAATTATATTGCTGACAACGTTGCAAAAACACTTATCAGTGTTCAAACAACCTTTGTCAGTGTTAGAAAAATATAGTGGAAAATCTAAATCATCAATAAGACCAATAATAATAATGCATCATCCTGTACATACTTTTACAAAAAGAATCCAAAACACATATTAAGTGAGATTAACCATTCCAATACTTGTTACCAAGTATTGAAATCTTCCAGCATCAAAAGGTTTAGTTAATAAATCTGACACATTTTCCTCAGTGTCAACCCTATCTGGTTGTATTAAACCTTTCTCAAAGCAATCTCTTATAAAATGGTGTCTAATTTCTATGTGTTTAGTTTTAGAATGATGTACAGGATTCTTAATGATGCATAAAGTACTATTATTGTCAACAAATATCTTAGTATGCATGAAATTATACCCATAGTCCAACAGCTGGTTCTGAATCCACAACACTTGACCACAACATGCTGCTGCAGCCACATACTCTGCTTCAGTTGTAGAGTTAGCCACCACTGTTTGTTTCTTGCATTGCCAAGATATTAATCTGCTCCCAAGAAACTGACATCCACCAGTTGTGGATTTCCTATCAAACTTATCACCTCCATAATCACTATCTGAATATGCAATCAGCTCCAATGGTGAATCCTTTGGGTACCACAAACCAAGACTAGGGAAACATCTTAGGTACCTAAAGATCCTCTTCACAGCATAAAGGTGACATTCTTTGGGAGTCACTTGATGGCGTGCACAAGCACACACAGCAAACATGATATCAGGTCTGGAAGCAGTAAGATACATCAAGGATCCAATCATAGACCTATAATGCCTGACATCAACATCTTTCCCATCTCCAATCTTTCCCCAAGGGTGTTCTCTATCCATAGGAGTAGTAGCCCTCTTTTCATGTGGAGAAAAGCCAAACTTCTTCAAGATTTCAGCAACATATTTGTCCTGGGAGATGAAGATACCATCTTCTTTCTGCTAAACTTGTAAACCAAGAAAGAAGTTCATCTCCCCCATAGCACTCATCTTGAATTTGTCTGTCATAAGCTTGGAGAAATCCTCACTCATCTTTGGATCAGTAGACCCAAAAATGATATCATCAACATAGACCTGCACAAGCAACACATCTTTGCCTTTCTTCTTTGTAAATAGTGTCTGATCTATGGTGCCCCTCTTGAATCCATTGTACACCAAATATGTAGACAAGGTACCATACCATGCTCTAGGGGCTTGATGAAGGCCATACATAGCCTTTTTAACTCTATACACTTTATCTGGATGCTCTGGATCCTCAAAACCAGGAGGTTGCATGACATAAACTTCTTCAACAATGGTGCCATACAAGAATGCACTTTTAACATCCATTTGATAGACTGTGAAGCCCATGCATGAAGCATAGGCTAGAAAAATTCTAATAGCTTCAATCCTTGCAACTGGTGCAAAGACCTCCTCATAGTCTATCCCCTCCTATTGTGTATAATCTTGAGCCACTAACCTTGCCTTGTTTCTGACCACAATACCTCTTTCATCTCTCTTGTTCCTGAGAACCCATCTTGTCCCTATAGGTCTGACATATCTAGGACAATCAACCAGCTCCCAAACATCCTGAATTGCAAATTGGTGAAGCCCATCCTGCATTGCTTCCACCCAACTTGGTTCTTTGAGAGCATCAAATATCTTCTTGGGTTCTTCTTGTGACAGAAAACATGCAAACAAACATGCTTGCACAAGAGGGGTATCAACCTTCTTGTGTATATTGGCAATAAACCCACCAAGACCTTGGTGAGATCTTCTGGTCTGAACTGGAGTCATAATATCACCAATGATCTGAGATGTGGGGTGATTCTTCATTGTGGAAGTGAGAACCCCTCCTTCAAAAAGTCTGGTGTCCTCAACCTCATGCTCCATGTTGCCAATGTCTTCTTCATCAGACTCTCTTTGATCAACAGGAATCTCTTCATAAACCCTGGAAGGTCCTCCTTGTTCAAAAGTGGAAGAGAAAAGATGTGCAAAGGTGTTGTCAACGTCTAAACCTTGTTTGTCAGCGCTTGGGCTAACAACGCTTGAACTGTTGTTGTCAACGTCTGAGCTATCAACGTCTGAATTGGTCTTGTCAGCGCTAGATTTGCCTTTGTCAGCGCCTGAAGAACCATGCATGTTTGTATCTGGTGGTATTTGGAGACCACCATTATCTTGTCCAGCAGCAGCAGCAGCAGCAAAAGCATCTGTCCAAATGGGAATTGTTACATATTCAAATGTAGGAGATGCCTTTTCTGCTTGTGATCCAACCCTCTCATTAACCTGTGTACCTGAAACATCAACAATTTGTTCCTCCACAACATTTGAAGCTACCTTCACAATGTCTGGATTAGTGACAGGCATATAATTTAAAGTTCTAGATAAGGGTTCCAAATCAAACAACCAATTAGGACCACTTTCAGGATCACTAGGTTTATTCTCTAAAAACGTAACATGTACTCTTTCAAGTATACGTTTTTCCTCTTTAAGATAAACCCTATATCCCTTGCTCTGCACTGAATACCCCATGAAGTAGCCTTCAACACCTTTTGCACTAAATTTACCTAAGGCATCACTAGTGTCCAAAACTAATACATGACAACCAAAAGGTCTGAGAAAACCAATATTAGGTTTTCTTCCCCAAAGCAACTCATAAGGTGTTTTATTCTGAATTTTGTTAACCAATGCTCTATTTTGAACATAACAAGCTGTATTAACAGCCTCAGCCCAAAAGGCTATAGGAAAATGAGCATCAGCCAACATTGTTCTGGCTACTTCAATTAGGGTTCTATTTTTCCTCTCAGCAACCCAATTTTGTTGTGGGGTTCTAGCAATACTAAATTGCCTAGTAATTCCTTTCCTGGCACAGAAATCATCTAGCTTCTTATTCCTAAATTCACCACCATTATCACTCCTAAGCATTTTAACCTCATTGCCAAACCTCTTTTCAATCTGAGTGATAAAATCAATTAGAATATCAGCTGTGTCACTCTTCATAGCTAGAAAGAATGTCCAAGTAAACCTAGAGAAGTCATCTGTAATAACAAAGCAATATGACTTACCATTCAAACTTTCTATATTGGTTGGACCAAAGAGGTCCATGTGTAGCATATGAAGAGGTCTAGAACTAGTATGCACCTGTTTGGACTTGAATGAGACCTTGTGCTGCTTGCCTTTAAGACATGCAACACAAGAGTGGTCATTGTGGAAGGCCTTCTCAGGCAAACCATCAACCAAACCAAGTCTCACAAGCCTATTTATATTTTTAAAATTTATGTGCCCTAGTCTCCTGTGCCACAAATTACTTTTATCTACTGAGGCTTTAGCATAAAAACAAGACATATTATTGTTCATTTTAATCCCATTCAAATTCGCATTATATATGTCCTTATGCCTAGGTGTTCTATACTCAATATATTTCTCATCAGGGATCTTAAAATCCTTGCTTAACACCAAGCACTCAGTATCAGTAAACAGAACTTTATTTTTGTTATCACAAACTTGTGATACACTAAAAAGATTGTAATCAAGTTCTTTTACCAGAAATACGTTCTCAAAACGCAAATTCTTGGTGAGAAGGGTTCCTTTGCCTGTGATAGTACCATATCCGCCTCCAAAGTAAACCTTATCACCATCCTTAATGGGAGTGAAGTTGGTCAAATAGTCTTCCTTCCCTGTCATGTGCCTTGAGCATCCACTATACCAATATCCATAATCATTGACCTGTCTTTGAATGCCCTGCACATAAAGAAAACAAATTAGTTTTCTTTGGGAACCCAAGTCTTAAAAGACTTGGATTCATCTGGTTGTTCAATAAGAACAGACTTAGTTCTCACAACAACCCCATTCTCATCCTTCTTAGGATGAAATACCCACTTAACCCCAATAGGTTCTGTGATGACCTTTGAAATGTAATTAAATCTATTGCAGGTCATTGAAATCCCATTATCATTAGGGTTTTGATCTTTCTTGGGTCTCCATGTTAAGCTTGAAGAAGCTTTAGACCTCTTACCATGTGGTTGCAAATATTTAGGTCTGGTCACGTTTCTGTTAGCGTTGGAATTGGTCTTGTCAACGCTGAAATTACCCTTGTCAGCGTTGAACCTAGGGTTTGCTACAGAAACCCATTGCCTATTTGACCAGGTGTTTGTCTTTTGAAATGGTCTTTGTCCATGAGTGTTAGACCCTCTAGTAAAGAATGGGGCAGGTCTAATCACTTGCGGACCTTGCTGCACACAAGGTTTGGGTCTGACAACGTTTGACTTCCTAACAACGTTGACTTTGTTCCTGTCAGCGCTGAAATTGTTCCTGTCAGCGCTGGCTTTGGGAGAGTTGACACACTTGTATGCCAAATGTGAGAAGCTACCACAAGTGTAACAAGCTTTTCTAGACACAACCTTAGGTCTAGAAGAAAAGAAGCCTGTTCCATTATTGCTAACTTGGCTCTTAGGTGACCTAGTATTCCTATACATCTCTGCATATTTAATGCTAGGTTTTCTATCAGTGTTTGAGCCTAGGTCAACAGCTTTACCAGTGACTGGGTTTGTAACCTTAATGGGAGTTGACTTATTGGGACTTTCACATAGCAAGCCACCCTTAACAAACAAAGTAGGGTTAGCTTTCTTCCATTCATTCAGGTCAGTCAACTTTTGTTGGTATTCTTCAACTGGAGTGACAACTCTTGGTGGAGGAATGAATTCCTCCTCTTGGAATTCTTGCAAACCAGTCCAAGATAGGTCCTTTTGCTGGACACCATAGAAGTCACCAGCTGGTGGTGGAACAAAAGAGTAATCATTCATCCCAATCCCAGTCATGTCCTTAGGATCCCTTTGTTTACCCACACAGTCTCTTAGGGTTTGAGTTGCTCTATCAAATCTTTGAATTTTAAGGCCAGCATTGTCTTTATTCTTAATGGCCTCATCTAATTTAGCCTGTAACTCACCATTAACCCTTTCCATGATGTTTCTAATATCCATACTAGCTTCTAACTCATGTTTTAAGATATTTATTTTATCTTTTAAGTCAAATTCCATTTTCTTGTATTCAGAAACGGTTTTCTCAGTTTGAGTGAGAGCTACTTGGTAATTAGACATTTTACACTTTTCAGTACTCACATCACTCATTAATCTTAACACTTCTTTGTTAAGTTTCTCAGTGTTTAACCTACAACCTTTACTACAAAAAGCATCATTGTATACCTCATTATTAGATGAAGAGGAGGAGTGTGCCATGAGAGCATATTCAACATGCTCTTCTTCTTCAACTTCAGCAACCAAAGCTTTATCCTCTTCAACATTCTTAGCCAGAAAGCTCCAATCCCATCCCGTACCATCAATTCCTTGAACTACAACCATAGCTTTGGAATCTTGAGCTTTAACAACTTGACTTGAGGGTTTACCAGCATCAGATCTTCTAGGAGATCTGCATTCCCTCATGAAGTGCCCCATACGATGACTGTTGTAGCATTCAACTTTGGATTTATCAAATCCAGCTGTGTCTTTTGCATTGAAGATCATCTTCTTCTTAAACCTTCTGTTCCACCTATTTGCTCTTATACTAGCAAGAGCGATGTTCCACTTAATGTCCATCTCTTCCAAGTGCTCATCACTTATCTGCTCAAGGTCCTCATATGTAATCACTGAACCATTGGGCAAAGAAGCAATATAAGCACAGACAGTATCCAAATCTAAACCAGCAGGTTTAACTCTTGGGGAGTCACTCTTGAATGTGTCAGCGTCTAAATAGGAGACGTTGACAGGACTTGTTGCAGCGCTGACATATGATGATCCAGTAACTGGATGCATGTAAGAGTCCTTCTGATTGAATTGACCTTCACTATGAGAGAAGAATGCCATGTTACTGGTGGTAGACTTGCTTCCATGCTCTAAAAGTGTTTCATCTTCCAGTAACCTTAGTTTGTTGTAGATGTCATCAAATGTGGAACTTTTGTAGGTATTATTGGCAAGAATAGATCTTGCCTCAATCTTCCATGCCTCACCAAGACTTTTAAGAAAGGTAGCATTAATGTCAACATCACTAAGTTATGTTCCCATGAAGGATAACTTGCTTGTAATGTCAAGCAATCTGCTTCTCACACTACTCAACTTCTCATTGGGTTGAGCCTTGAATACAACATAATCATGCATGAGTTGCTTCTTCTTCTCTTCCTTGGTGTCTGCATTGCCACCATATGCAACTTCAAGAGCTTCCCAAAGGTTTTTAGCAGATTCATAGCCTCTATATTTATGCTGGTTCTCTTGTCCCAAAGAGACTTTCAGAATATTTAGGGCTTTCATGTCGACCCTTTTCTTTGTTATGTCATCAGCAGACACAGCTCTACCATCTCCAGGTTTTTCTTTCTTATCTTCTTCAGAACATCCAGCAGTAGCTGATCTTTGAGAAATAGCATCTGCAATCTTTTAGGCTTTATCGAATGTGTTTCCATATTCGATAATCTCCCAGAGTGTGTAGTCATAGATCCCCAGATATTGCTCAAAGTTGAATTTCCACAAATCAAAGTTGGTTGCATCAAGCATGGGAATCTTGATATTTGGTAAGGGTGAAGAGGAGGAGGTTATTGCTTCAGACATGATGTTGTTAGGGTTTTTGAGAAAATTAGGGTTTTGGTGATTTTTAGGGTTCTTGTGTTCTTTAAGATCAAAAGTTTCTCAACAAGCTCTGATACCACTTGTTGATCCCAAACTTAGATCGAGTTAGCTTTATGTATACGAGATTAGATCAAGTAATACACTTAGAGAAACCTTTGTATATGCTTATGAATCTAAGTGTTATGAGGAATTTAACACTTAAACAGGAACACACTATGATATAAACAAACTTTCACTTTGATTAATGATATCAAACTTGCTTACACTGAAAGTAGTTTACGAATGAAAACTTATTTTAAACATTATCCTAAAGGTCTTCTTTTATAGACATAAGAAGCCTTGTACAATAATCTACATATCAGCTATTCTAGGTAAAGATAAATATAGAAAATACATTGTTGTTCCTATCTTTACTAGAAGTAATCTAGAATACAATAAAGTGTATAGTATATCTTTCCATCAGTGCTTGTCTTCAATGTGTCAACGCTTGACTTTATCTTGTCAACGCTTGAGCTGTCAGCGCTTGTTTTGTTCTTGTCAACGCTTGTTTTACTCTTGTCAGCGCTCAAGTGATCTGGCCTTAATTTATTCCCAACAGTTTGATGATCTTGGAGTTACATTTGGTGTTCATCAAGTTCTTTTCTTCCAAAAACAAGATATACTCTTGGTTGGTAAAGAAGATCATCCTCTCCATTTTCTCTTGTTATTTTTGTAAAAATCAAATGTATTTTCTTTCTTGTTGTATATGTATATGATGAATATATGATGATAAAAATGTTGTGTGGGGATCAAGTGTTGATAAATATGCTTAAAAAGGTTAATAACCATAAGAAACAAGGATAAAATCATAATTAATTTGTTGGCTGTATAAAAAAAGTATGTAACCAAAACTTGAACTGATAAACTTGCATGGTAGAATCCATTTACAGTAAGTACAAGATGTTATACACATGTGAGAGTTGGCCATGCAATGGAATCATTAAAATGAGTGAGATATGATCAAAACAAGATGAGTGTGCTAATCTGAATAAGCTGTTTTGTATGGACTTTTAAGCATAGATAAACTTAAAATGAGCAGTAGCTATAACTAAGTTAATTGTATCACATAATATGGAGTTCATGCCATCCAAAAATGAGCTTCTAATTCATTGTAGAACTCTAGATATGATAAAAATGGTGAAGATGAAAATAAAAATCAGATTTTGAAGAATTAATGTTTATTACTATTATATAAACACTCAAAATTATATTGTATAAAATGTGAAATTAAAAACCACTAACTTATGAATTTCATTTATATAAATATGTATAAGGTTAAATAAATGGATAAATTATAAAAATGATAGTGGAATAATATATATAAGTTATAAAGACTATAAACTTGATTTTTACGACTTTTTCGGCTATTACCGTAAAACTAACATTTTTCGCCAATTAAAACTTAGACGATCAAACCCGTCTAATATAAAGTTTTTAAAAGTAATATACTGATATATAAGTATCTAATACAAGTAAAAACCGATAAAACCCGAACTATAGGACATACGGACATTAACGAGCTAAAGAACTTATACGGACATTAAAAACCGATAAGCATATTGGACTAATAATTGGACTAAATAAGTTAAACACTTATAAAAAGAACATATTGGGCCTAACCCATTTGGGCCCAACATGTAAAGTGTCAATACTGATAATATAAGTATAAAATGGATTAAAACAAGTTAAAGAACTTATACTAAGCTTATTGGACTTAAAATATGTAAATAGGTAAAACTAGTAAACTAGTAAAAAGTTACCAATACGAAACGCTAAAATAAGTAAACAAGGATATATAAACCCACTTGATCATCATCATATGTACAAAATCATCATATGTATATTGTTATTTTGATAAAGTCATTGGACAAGAGTCTAAGACCGATTATTATTTATATAGGTTTCCGTGACCGAAGCACGCCCGTAGCCGATAATCCGCCTTTCATTATCAACGTGAGTTCATAGCCTCGCACTCTTTTAAATGTTTTATAAAATGATTTGTAAACCCGCGAGGGAGATAACATGCTAAATTTTTGATAAAAATAGAACACAAGTAGTCCCGATGGTATGCTTAATGATATGGACCCGAATGATGCTATGACCCTATAAACGAGATAAAAAGGATTATTAGTAGTTAGGTTATGTCACTTAAAGTCCCATTAGCATGAATTGTGAACTACCGGGATTTGGTAGAAGCTTATGCATTTGATTGTACTATTTGGGGACGATCACCCCAGTTCGCGCCTTGACGGTTGATCCCCGTCGTACCACATTGATTGGTAAGCGAATTTATGTATGAGAAGATTTCATAGCGTGATTTTTGTGACGACACGCTAACTTAGATGGGCAAATTGTTTGTCGGGTTCGCGGCCCGTTCTTTTCATAGTAAGGTAACAATGTCATGCGGCTAATAATAATCCTAAAATGTATCCTATACATAATGTAATCCAATAACGACGCTAATAACGATGAATATATTACCTATAATGGTAATATTGAGGCTACGGTCTCATGGACGGTTTAAGATGTATGCTTGATTTATATATTGCCTGACTAGCAATACGAGGACTTACTTCCGATATTATACTTGTGTTCTGATTTTAACGATTTTTTTATATAACGGTTTTTATTAAACTCTATGAATTCACTCGGCATTCGCTGATACGATTTTTGCATGTTTTTATCTCAGGTGCTTGAAGGTAATCCGGATGGAGATCGACTCTGATGGCCCACATAATATTAAAAATGTTCATTTAATCTATGTTTTGTAAACTTAATGACCTGTATAATTTGGGACCTATTGTACACTTTAAAACTTTTTATCGAATGAATGTATGTTGAACCTTGTACAACCATTTTTATGTGTTGTCTATGATTGGAGTTATTGTGCTATCCCATAACACTCTGAAAGACCCTTCCGCTGTACCGATATGAAAATTTAGAGTGTTACAGTTTGGTACCCGAACTCTCGTTATAGAGAACAGAAGATTTTAAAAACCAAGGTTTTGAACAAAACTTTTCAAAATCTTTTAACTATGAACATTTGAGAAAATATTTGAAAAATCTTTTGACTATAACGGTGCCAGAGATCTCCGACGTTACCAACAAGCCCTATTGAGAAGATATATATTTTGATATACATAATTTAATTTATATATATCTATATATCGTGGTTTCAATATGTAATTGTTTAAATAGTATGTTATCCTAATACGAGATATATATAAATGCAGATTGTCATGGCTGACCCTAATATTCCTGTAGAAAACCATGCTATTCCCGAACCTAATGTAGATGATGATCCTTATTTAGACTTAGTAGATTATGATATGGAATGATGAGGAGGAACCATTTGAGGATCCCGAGCCCGAGATAGGACTAGGAGATCAGATTTCCCCTCAGGTTGATATGGTAGAGAATGAGATTGATAATGTTGATATAGAGAATGATGATGAGATTGGGTTAGATAATTTAGATGATGAGATTGAAGACGAGGATGTCGAGGAGGATGTAGGTATAGACGATGAGGTTGGTGATGATGAGGAAGCCGAGCTTATTTACCCTTATGATGTTCCAGAGGGCGAGCCTTTACCCCCACCAGTTTATTTGTCTGATTCTGAGATTGAGCTACCTAGGGATGAAATGTCTGAATCATCTGAATCTGATTCTGAGTCAGAGGAGGATGAGGATGATAATGCACCTGACGGTACTGATGGTATTGCTACTTGTAGACGTGAGATAGGAGAGTCGTCTAGTACTCGAGAGGCTACTCATATTGATGGTCTTGCACCATGGGCCTTGAGACGTGATCTAGATGCTTCCCGTGTTAAGAGTAGTATGACAGAGATTGGATTAGGTGTTGTTCAGACTCATGTTGCTTATTTGGAGTCGAAGACTAAGGTTGGTGAGAAAGAGCGGGAATTGCTTAGTTTGGATTTGACTGATGTAGAACGTGGTTTGAATGAGGCTTTTAGGAGGTTATCGGTGTTAGAAAGTGGTGAATTTGCTGCAATGAAGAAAAAGGTAAATTCTATGGAAATTCAGTTAAATGTAGCTCGTGCGATGCGTGAGAAAGCTGAAAAGGAGTTGAATATATATGTGGGTTGGAATAGTAGATTTTATGCTGACATGGTTGAAAGAGGAGTGATCCGTAAGCGCCCAGCTGAAGATGTGTCTAGTGATCGTCCGACAAAGATACAAAAGACGATGGATGATGGACCATCTGGCGGTTCTCAGTAGACCAGTCTGTATTTAGTAGTGACCTTTGTATCTTTTGTGCTTTTGTAGGTTTGACTGAACCGACTTGTTAGTAGTAGACTTGGCACGAATTTTGAGTATATATAGTGCTAGAACTTTGATATGGGATGTAACTAAGACAAGGCTTTTGTTTCAAATCGAATGAAATATGTATCTTGTCTTGAATTCCATATTGTGCCTTATTTGTATCTTGATTATGAATTCAATCCATATTATATGAATCCTTGTTGGGTGAATGCTTAATACTTTAAAATTGTGAAATTATAGAACTATGCCGCCCAAGAAAGCTGTAACTAAGGATGACGTACGTAGGATTATTACGGAGCAAGTTACCGCATCTATGACTGAATTTATGGCAAATGCTAGAAATGAAGCTGGCGGTAGTGGAGCTGGCGGTAGTGGAGCTGGCGGTAGTGGAGCTGGCGGTAGTGGAGCTGGCGGTAGTGGAATTGGCGGTACTAATGTAAATGTGAATGCTAATGCTGGAGGAAATGTAGGAGGACTTGGAACTAATGCACCTGAAGTTGGTGGCTGTACTTATGTGACGTTCATGAAGTGTGAACCTCTACCTTTTAATGGAACTAAAGGTGCTGTAGGATTAAGCCAGTGGATTGAGAAGATTGAGTCGGTGTTTCGGATTAGTAAGTGTAAGGAGGAAGATAAGGTGACTTTTGCTATGGCTACTCTTAAAGGTCGTGCGTTGACTTGGTGGAACGGGAGAATTGCTTTCATGGGTCTTGATGCTGCTAATGCTACTCCTTGGGCTGAAATTAAGAAGTGGATGACTTTGGAGTTTAGTCCTCGTAGTGTGATCATTAGGTTAGAACAAGAGTTGATTCATTTGAGAATGAAGGGTGTGGACATTGATAGTTACATAAACCGATTCCATGAGTTGGCCTTGCTATGTCCTCGATTGGTGGAACCCGAAGAGATCCGAATTGAGCAATATATTAAAGGGTTGACCAGGAATATCCGGGGGGACGTGACATCATCTAAACCACTAACCATTGATGATGATGTTCGAATGGCTTACCAACTCATTGGACAGATAATCCAGGATAGGGAAGATGAAGCCCGTGTTGGTGAGAAAAGAAATGGAGACGGTGATCGTGTAGATAGAGGTGATAATAGGAAGAATTTCAATCGCCGTCAGAACCAGAGAAAGGGGAATGCAAATGCTCTTACCAACAACACACCGCGCAACGATGATAGATGTCCTAAGTATGGCAACAACAGGCATGCTGGCGACTGCTGGAAGTGCCAAAATTGTGGAAAGCTTGGACACAAGGTTGAAAGGTGTAAGAAGGGAACCATTTGCTTCAACTGTAATGAGGAAGGTCATAGGAAATCGGAATGCCCCAAGTTGAAAGCGATTGTACCTGGAAGAAACCCCCAGGGTGGTGTCTATTAACTTGGAACAATTGAGGTGAAGAAAGAGGATCCGAATGTCGTTACCGGTACGTTTTTACTCAACAATCATTATGCTGTTGCTTTATTTGATTCAGGTGCTGATAGGAGCTTTGTATCCACTAAATTTAGTGCCCTTATTGACATTGAACCTGTTGAGATAAATACCAGTTACGAGGTGGAATTGGCTGATGGTAAATTAGTGAAAACTAATAAGCTATTAGAAGGATGCTCTCTAAATCTCTTGAACTATTCCTTTCTGATTGATTTGATGTTGATAGAATTAGGTAGTTTTGATATTATTATTGGTATGGATTGGTTGTCGTTGAATAATGCTACTATTTTATGTGGAGAGAAGAAGGTTAAGATTCCTCTTAGGAATAGGACGTTAGTAATTGATGGTAATCGAGGTGAATCTCGTTTGAAAATCGTTTCATGTATTAAAGTCCAAAAGTACATCAGGAACGGTTGTGAGTTATTCTTAGCTCAAGTGACCGGGAATGAGTCTAGGGAGAAACGATTGGAAGATGTACCTATTATTTGTGAATTTCCTGAGGTATTTCCTAAAGATTTACCTGGACTTCCACCGATAAGGCAAGTAGAGTTTCGAATCGATTTAATTCCTGGTGCTGCACCGGTGGCACGTGCGCCTTACCGATTAGCCCCTTCTGAATTAAAGGAGTTATCTGAGCAACTTAAGGAGTTGTCTGATAAAGGTTTTATTCGACCGAGCTCGTCGCCTTGGGGAGCTCCAGTCTTGTTCGTTAAGAAGAAGGATGGATCTTTCCGTATGTGCATTGATTATAGGGAACTGAATAAGTTGACAATTAAAAATCGATATCCTTTACCTAGGATTGATGATTTGTTTGATCAACTACAAGGATCTAGTGTGTATTCTAAGATAGATTTGCGGTCAGGATATCATCAACTTCGCGTCCGTGAAGAAGATATTCCTATAACTGCATTTAGAACTTGTTATGGACACTATGAATTTCAAGTAATGCCATTTGGGTTAACTAACGCACCTGCGGTTTTCATGGATTTAATGAATCAAGCGTGCAAGCCCTACTTGGATAAATTTGTGATTGTGTTTATTGACGATATTCTAATCTATTCTAAGAATGAAGATGAACATAGAGAACATTTAAGGATTGTTTTGAATTTGTTAAAGGATGAAAGGTTGTATGCTAAGTTTTCAAAATGTGATTTCTGGTTAGATTCTGTGCAATTTCTTGGTCATGTGATTAACAAAGATGGAATTCATGTTGATCCGGCAAAGGCTGAAGCCATTAAGAATTGGTCTGCACCGACAACGCCAACGGAAGTGCGACAGTTCTTAGGATTGGCTGGCTATTATAGGCGATTCATTAAAGAATTTTCTTTGATAGCTAAACCCTTGACTAAGCTTACCCAGAAGAATAAACCTTTCGTTTGGGGAAGTGAGGAAGATGGAGCATTTCAGACATTGAAGCAAAAATTATGTAGTGCTCCAATCTTATCATTACCCGACGGGAGTGAAGATTTTGTAGTGTATTGTGATGCATCTCTTAGAGGCTATGGAACTGTTTTGATGCAGCGAGAGAAAGTGATAGCTTATGCTTCTAGGCAATTAAGGAAGAATGAGGAGAATTATACTACTCATGATCTTGAGTTAGGAGCTGTAGTCTTTGCTCTTAGGTTGTGGAGACATTATCTGTATGGCACCAAGTGTACGGTATTCACCGATCACAAAAGCCTACAGTATATTCTCGATCAAAAGGAATTGAACATGAGGCAACGAAGATTGATAGAGTTGTTAAGTGATTATGATTGTGATATAAAGTATCACCCAGGAAAAGCCAATGTTGTTGCCGATGCATTAAGTAGGAAAGATAGAGAGCCTATCAGGGTACGTTCTCTAGTCTTGACCGTGCACAATAATTTGCCTGAGCAAATTAGAAATGCGCAATTAGAAGCTTGTAAGAAAGAAAATTTTGTTAATGAAGGGTTCCGAGGAGAAGGAGATCCTTTAGAGGTTAGAGCTGATGGAGTGAAATGCTTAAGAGGTCGTATGTGGATACCTAAGTTTGGAGGCTTAAGAGATTTGATTATGTTAGAATCCCATAAATCTAAGTACTCTATTCATCCAGGATCTGATAAGATGTACCATGATTTGAAGAAGTTGTACTGGTGGCCGAATATGAAAGCTGACATAGCTATGTATGTTCTTTAATGCTTGACTTGTGCTAGAGTTAAAGCTGAACATCAAAAGCCATCAGGACTACTTCAACAGCCAAAGATTCCTGAATGGAAGTGGGAGCGAATTACGATGGACTTTATCACCAAGCTTCCTAGAACATCATCTGGAAACAACTCGATTTGGGTCATTGTCGACAGACTGACCAAATCAGCACACTTCATTCCGGTTAAAGAGCAGTTCTCACTGGAGAAGCTGACTCGTATATACCTTGAGAATGTTGTATGCAAGCATGGAGTGCATGTATCGATCATTTCAGATCGAGATCCTAGATTCGCATCGAATTTTTGGAAATCTCTCCAAAGATTTTTGGGAACGAATCTCGACATGAGCACTGCTTATCACCCCCAGACTGATGGGCAGAGTGAAAGGACGATACAAACACTAGAAGATATGTTGAGAGCTTGTGTGTTAGATTTTGGTAAGAATTGGGATAAACATTTGCCATTAGCAGAGTTTTCATATAACAATAGTTACCATTCTAGTATTAAGGCTGCACCGTTTGAAGCTTTATATGGTAGGAAGTGTAGATCTCCTGTATGTTGGAGTGAAGTTGGGGATACCCAGCTCACGGGACCGGAATTGATCCGGGAGACTACGGAGATGATAGTTCAGATTAAGAATAGGTTGTTGACTGCCCGTAGTAGACAGAAAAGTTACGCGGATGTGCGGCGGAAGCCAATGGAGTTTAAAGTGGGTGACCAAGTAATGCTGAAAGTATCGCCATGGAAAGGCGTTATAAGATTTGGAAAGCGAGGAAAATTGAATCCCCGTTATATTGGACCCTTTAAGATTTTATCTAGAGTAGGTCCGGTGGCTTACAAACTAGAGTTACCCCCAGAACTTCATGGTGTTCACAACACATTCCATGTATCTAATCTGAAGAAATATCTAGCAGTGAGTGATGAGAAAATTTCATTAGATAAGGTTCGAATAGATGGGAAGTTGCATTTTATCGAAGAGCCCGTAGAGGTTATGGATCGTGAGGTAAAGCAACTGAAACAAAGTCAGATACCTATTGTCAAGATCCGATGGAATTCAAAGCATGGACCGTAATATTTGAAACATGGTTGTAAATGATAAATTCAAGTTGGTAGGAGAAACTAAGGACGTATCAAAACTTGTTTGTTTCTTCAAAGTTGTAAGGGCCTCAGCAACATCTAAAGATTGACCATCATGGCTGCCCTTATCACTTAGATTTATTGGATCTTCCTCCCCTTTGTAAGATTCCTCCATACCCCTCCTGGCACTAGCACTCTCCAAAACAACAATCCTCTCCCTCAATTGCTTGAGTTCAAGGCCTTGTGAGCTGACAACTTGTACTAAGTCTGCATTTTGCTTTTGCAAGCGTACGCAGACTACCGTCAATTCCATAAGAGTCATTGGTTCCAGTCTGCCCTCTTCTAAAATGGGGATTTGACCTCCCAAGTCAGATTCATTGGGCATGGATGAGGACTTAATGATGGTGGGACTGCCTTGGCCAGCTTCTAAGCCAGAACCAATAGTCCCACCCTCATCCATGTCACCAGCCACACTTGTGGTGGTGGTTCTCTCTGCTACATGGCTAGGACCACCAGAGGAGAACACTCCAGTAGTCCTTTGGTGTTTCATCAACCTATATTCAGGGGGTGTGTAAGATGGTGTGGAAGAATGAGTAGATGTGGGTTGGTTAAGGGGTGTTTGGGTTTGTGAAGTTTGTGTGTCAATGTTGGAAATAGGCACATCAACGCCAACATTTAATGTGTCAGTGTTGAAGGGATCTTGGTCAATTTGCATATGTTCAGGTGAAGGTATGGGTTCAGGTATTGGGTCAAGTTGTGGTTGGGGGTCTGGTTGAGGTTGTGCTGCTACAATAACAGCAAGCATAGCTTGGGTTAAGGGTAGGTCACGATGGGGTGGTGAGTTCATCTTCATAAAAATAGCTTTCTTTTGCTCAGGGATCTTATAAAAATCATTATGATCCCTTGTGCAATATCCTTGAACATCAAAAACCATTTGTAAAAAACGGGGATAAGCTAAAGTCATTTTGTTCCCCTTATTTTTACACATGCCCTCAAAAATCATTTTTGAATAATTAAATTTTTGCCCTGTTGCAATGCATACAATAGCACTTGCAATAGATCTATTGATCTCATTGTGTGCAGTGCATTTGGGACTCAAACATTGAAGGAGGACATGTATGAGGTACTTCCAGGCTGGGGGAAATTCCTGTTTATGATACTTGTTTAGAGTACCTTCATCAGGAAAAGGATATCCCAAAGCCCTTAGCCCTTGTTCTATTTCATTGATGGGAAGGGTGGCTATACCATCAGCATCATCAAGATGCAAGGCTTGGCGTACCAAAGCCTCAATAACCACCCAAGGTCTCCCATGAACAATAGAAGTCAATGTAGTCACTCTATTAACTGTTGAGGAACTGACAGTGTTCCAAAACTGTTTAATATGTGTGACTGGAATGAGTGGTGCATGAGAAAGAGCATACCTTAAGGGGGATGCGTTCAAATACGCCACCATTTGTGTGTATTGGGAAACAGAGTATCATCAGCTTCAAGATACGCGATCATGTTATGTTGACTTCTGAACCCCAATTCCAAATCTGATGGTCTAAACTTTGGTGCCATTGTTGAAAGCTGTGAAATTTTAAGTGATGAAGATGAAGTTGATAAGAGAAAATTGTGTTAGACAAGAAGTATAGATACCCTATTTAAAAATAGGAGCCAAATTTATAGGAGAAGAAAATGCATGTGATTGGCCCAAAAATAGGCAAGTATTTTCAAAAACACAATCATGAAAATATTGAAAAAGTATAAGTTTATCTCATGCATTAAATGAGAGGTAACAACTCCCAAAATAACGGCCTAAAAATATGTCAAAAACTAACAACTGGGTAGGCCCCATTGAGTGTCAACGGTCAAAAATAACCTATCAACGCCCAACGGCTATAATCTTGTCAACGTTTGCCTATAGCCATGTCAGCGTTTAATTTGGTCACAACAACGCTTGGAAAATTCTTGTCACCGTCCAAAAAATAAAAATGTTTAAAAATGAAAAATGACCTTAACAAAGTAATTTATCCTAGAGAAGATAACCAAAAAGCTGATAATTATTATAGGGCGGCAAGCACTGTCCAGTTATGCACACTTGCTTAAGCAAGATAGACATAACAGTCCTCTAGTGTCCCTTGCTAACCAAAACTCTTAACAACCAAGTTAACTTACAAAATTCCTTGTTACTCCCAGGTAAATCCCATAACAAAATTATTCCCAAGGCTCCCAACAGACCATAACCAATTCTAGGCCAAAAATGTCTTGGCAGCATGCATAGTATATCAACTTTGCATGCTACAGTGCCTCATGATTTAGTAAAACTAACTCATACTCACCAGTGGACACAATCTAGAATTGTGATAAGAGTATCATATGGATACCCAAACATCCTAAAGGTTCCTAAAACCTCCCCTTAAACTAAGATACAAAAGTTGCTAAAAACATTGCATGAACATAAAAATTTATGTCAAGATAGGAATTGAAAATTCCAACCATCATCCATAAATAAAAACTTGTCCAAATGCTTCTCCATTGATCCATAAGCAACTCTGTATCCAATGGTATACTGCTAACACCATCTGCACATGTAGATTGAAAACCACAAAACTAACATTGTTGCTGACAATGCCCCGATAACGCATGACAGCGTTGACGGAAGCTTTGTCAGCGTTAGACATTTATATTGCTGACAACGTTACAAAAACACTTATCAGCGTTCAAGCAACCTTTGTCGGTGTTAGAAAAATATAGTGGAAAATCTAAATCATTAATAAGACCAATAACAATGCATCATCCTGTATATACTTTTACAAAAAGACTCCAAAACACATATTATGTGAGATTGACCATTCTAATACTTGTTACCAAGTATTGAAACCTCCCAGCATCAAAAGGTTTAGTTAGTAAATCTGACACATTTTCCTCAGTGTCAACCCTATCTGGTTGTATTAAACCTTTTTCAAAGCAATCTCTTATAAAATGGTGTCTAATTTCTATGTGTTTAGTTTTAGAATGATGTACAGGATTCTTAATGATGCATAAAGTGCTGTTATTGTCAACAAATATCTTGGTATGCATGAAATTATACCCATAGTCTAACAGCTGGTTCTGAATCCACAAAACTTGTCCACAACAAGCAGCTACAGCAACGTACTCAGCTTCAGTTGTAGAATTAGCCACCACTGTTTGTTTCTTGCATTGCCAAGATATCAACCTGCTCCCAAGAAACTGACATCCACCAGTTGTGGATTTCCTATCAAATTTATCACCTCCATAATCACTATCTGAATATGCAATCAGCTCCAATGGTGAATCCTTTGGGTACCACAAACCAAGACTAGGATAGCATCTTAGGTACCTAAAGATCCTCTTCACAGCATAAAGGTGACATTCTTTGGGAGTCACTTGATGGCGTGCACAAGCACACACAGCAAACATGATGTCAGGTCTGGAGGCAGTAAGATACATCAAGGATCCAATCATGGATCTATAGTGCCTGACATCAACATCTTTCCCATCTCCAATCTTTCCCCAAGGGTGTTCTCTATCCATAGGAGTAGTAGCCCTCTTTTCATGTGGAGAAAAGCCAAACTTCTTCAAGATCTCAGCCACATATTTATCCTGGGAGATGAAGATACCATCTTCTTTCTGCTGAACTTGTAAACCAAGAAAGAAGTTCATCTCCCCCATAGCACTCATCTTGAATTTGTCTGTCATAAGTTTGGAGAAATCCTCACTCATCTTTGGATCAGTAGACCCAAAAATGATATCATCAACATAGACCTGGACAAGCAACACATCCTTTCCTTTCTTCTTTGTAAACAGTGTCTGATCTATGGTGCCCCTCTTGAATCCATTGTCCACCAAATAGGTAGATAAAGTACCATACCATGCCCTAGGGGCTTGATGAAGGCCATACATAGCCTTTTTGACTCTATACACTTTATCTGGATGCTCTAGATCCTCAAAACCAGGAGGCTGCATTACATATACTTCCTCAACAATAGTTCCATAGAGGAAGGCACTCTTGACATCCATTTGATAGACAGTGAAGCCCATGCAGGATGCATAGGCTAGAAAAATCCTTATAGCTTCAATCCTTGCAACTGGTGCAAAGACCTCCTCATAGTCTATCCCCTCCTCTTGTGTATATCCCTGAGCCACTAACCTTGCCTTGTTTCTGACCACAATGCCTCTTTCATCTCTCTTGTTCCTTAGAACCCATCTTGTCCCTATAGGTCTGACATATCTGGGACAGTCAACCAGCTCCCAAACATCCTGAATTGCAAATTGGTGAAGCTCATCCTGCATTGCTTCCACCCAACTTGGTTCTTTGAGAGCATCAAATATTTTCTTGGGTTCCTGTTGTGACAGAAAACAGGCAAACAAACATGCTTGCACAAGAGGGGTATCAACCTTCTTGTGTATATTGGCAATAAACCCACCAAGACCTTGATGAGATCTTCTAGACTGAACTGGAGTATTAACATTACCAATGATTTGAGAAGGAGGATGATTCTTCATGACTGAAGTAAGTACTCCTCCCTCAAAAAGTCTGGTATCTTCAACTTCATTCTCCATGTTGCCAATATCTTCTTCATCAGACTCTCTTATATCAACATAAGGATGACCTTCTTCATATGAATTGGAAGGTTCACCTTGTTCAAAAGTGGAAGAGAAAAGATGTGCAAAGGTGTTGTCAACGCCTGAATCTTGATTGTCAGCGCTTGGGCTAACAACGCTTGAACTGTTGTTGTCAACGTCTGATCCATCAACGTCTGAATTGGTCTTGTCAGCGCTAGATTTGCCTTTGTCAGCGCCTGAAGGACCATGCATGTTTGTATCTGGTGGTACTTGGAAACCACTGTTATCTTTACCAGCAGCAGCAGCAAAAGCATCTGTCCAAATGGGAATTGTGACATATTCAAATGTAGGAGATGCCTTTTCTGCTTGTGATCCAACCCTCTCATTAACCTGTGTACCTGAAACATCAACAATTTGTTCCTCCACAACATTTGAAGCTACCTTCACAATGTCTGGATTAGTGACAGGCATATAATTTAAAGTTCTAGATAAGGGTTCCAAATCAAACAACCAATTAGGACCACTTTCAGGATCACTAGGTTTATTCTCTAAGAACCTAACATGTACTCTTTCAACAATACGTTTGTCCTCTTTAAGATAAACCCTATAACCCTTGCTCTGCACTGAATACCCCATGAAGTAACCTTCATCACCTTTTGCACTAAATTTCCCTAAGGCATCACTAGTGTCCAAAACTACTACATGACAACCAAAAGGTCTGAGAAAACCAATATTAGGTTTTCTTCCCTAAAGTAACTCATAAGGTGTTTTGTTCTGAATTTTGTTAACCAATGCTCTATTTTGCACATAGCATGCTGTATTAACAGCCTCAGCCCAAAAGGATATAGGAAAGTGAGCATCAGCCAACATTGTTCTGGCTGCTTCAATTAGGGTTCTATTTTTCCTTTCAGCAACCCCATTTTGTTGTGGGGTTCTAGCAATACTGAATTGCCTAGTAATTCCCTTCCTGGCACAAAAATCATCTAGCTTCTTGTTCCTAAATTCTCCACCATTATCACTCCTAAGCATCTTAACCTCATTGCCAAACCTTTTCTCAATTTGAGTGATAAATTCAATAAGAACATCAGCTGTGTCACTCTTCATAGCTAGAAAGAATGTCCAAGTAAACCTAGAAAAGTCATCAGTGACAACAAAACAATATGACTTGCCATTCAAACTTTCTATATTAGTTGGACCAAAGAGGTCCATGTGAAGCATATGAAGAGGTCTGGAACTAGTATGCACCTGCTTGGACTTGAATGAGACCTTGTGCTGCTTGCCTTTAAGACATGCAACACAAGAGTGGTCATTGTGGAAGGCCTTCTCAGGCAAACCATCAACTAAACCAAGCCTCACAAGTCTATTTATATTTTTAAAGTTTATGTGCCCTAGTCTCCTGTGCCACAAATTACTTTCATCTACTGAGGCCTTGGCATAAAAACAAGACATATTTGTATTCACTTTAATCCCATTTAAATTCACATTATATATGTCCTTATGCCTAGGTGTTCTATACTCAATATACTTCTCATCAGGGATCTTAAAATCCTTGCTTAACACCAAACACTCAGTATCAGTGAAAAGAACCTTATTTTTGTTATCACAAACTTGTGATACACTAAACAGATTATAATCCAGTTCTTTTACCAGGAAGACGTTCTCAAAACGTAGATTATTGGTGAGAAGGGTTCCTTTGCCTGTGATAGTCCCATATCCACCTCCAAAGTATACCTTATCACCATCTTTAATAGGAGTGAAGTTCGTCAGATAGTCTTCCTTGCCAGTCATGTGCCTTGAGCATCCACTATCCCAATATCCATAGTCATTGATCTGTCTTTGAATGCCCTGCACATAAAGAAAACAAATTAGTTTTCTTTGGGAACCCAAGTCTCAGACGACTTGGATTCATCTGGTTGTTCAATAAGAACAGACTTAGTTCTCACAACAACCCCATTCTCATTCTTTTTAGGATGAAATACCCAGTTAACCCCAATTGGTTTTGTAATGACCTTTGAAATGTAATTAAATCTATTGCAAGTCATTGAAATTCCATTATTATTAGGGTTTTGATCTTTCTTGGGTCTCCATGTTAAGCTTGAAGAAGCTTTAGACCTCTTACCTTGTGGCTGCAAATATTTAGGTCTGGTCACGTTTCTGTCAGCGTTGGATTTTGTCCTATCAACGCTGAAATTACCCTTGTCAGCGTTGAACCTAGGGTTTGCTACAGGAACCCATTGCCTATTTGACCAGGTGTTTGTCTTTTGAAAAGGTCTTTGTCCATGAGTGTTAGACCTTCTAGAAAAGAATGGGGCAGGTCTAATCACTTATGGATTTTGTTACACACAAGGTTTGGGTCTGACAACGTTTGAATTCCTAACAACGTTGACTTTCTTCCTATCAGCGCTGAAATTGTTCCTATCAGCGCTGGCTTTGGGAGCGTTGACACACTTGTATGCCAAATGTGAAAAGCTACCACAAGTGTAACAGGCTTTCTTAGACACACTCTTAGGTCTAGAAGAGAAGAAACCTGTTCCATGATTGTTAACTTGGCTCTTGGGTGACCTATTATTCCTATACATCTCTGCATATTTAATGCTAGGTCTTCTAACAGTGTTGGAGCCTAGGTCAACAGCTTTACCAGTAACTGGGTGAGTAACCTTAATGGGTGGTGATTCATTGGGACTTTCACATAGCAAACCTCCCTTAACAAACAAAGTAGGGTTAGCTCTCTTCCACTCATTTAGGTCAGTCAGTTTTTGTTGATACTCTTCTACTGTTGTGACAACTCTTGGTGGAGGAGAGAATTCCTCTTCTTGGCATTCTGGTATACCAGTCCAAGACAAATCCTTTCTAAGGACACCATAGAAGTCACCAGCTGGTGGTGGAACCAGAGAGTAATCATTCATCCCAATCCCAGTCATGTCCTTATGATCCCTTTGTTTAGCTACACACTCTCCTAGGGTTTGGGTTGCTCTATCAAATCTTTGAATCTTGAGGTCAACATTATCTTTATTCTTAATGGCCTCATCTAACTTAACCTGTAGGTCTCTATTGACCTTTGTCATTATATTTCTAATATCCATACTACCCTCTAGCTCATGTTTTAAGATATTTATCTTATCTTTTAAATCAAATTCCATTTTCTTATATTCAGAAACGGTTTTCTCAGTTTCAGTAAGAGCTAGTTGGTAATTGGACAATTTACACCTTTCAGTGCTCATATCATCATTTAGTTTTAACACCTCTTTGTTAAGTCTATAAGTGTTTAACCTACAACCTTTGCTACAAAAAGCATCATCATATACCTCATTATCAGATGAAGAGGAGGAGTGTGCCATGAGAGCATATTCAACATGCTCTTCTTCTTCAATATCAGCAACCAAAGCTTTGTCCTCTTCAGCATTCTTAGCCAGATAGCTCCAATCCCATCCAGTACCATCAATTCCTTGAACTGCAACCATGGCTTTGGAATCTTGAGCTTTAACAACCTGACTTGAGGGTTTACCAGCATCAGATCTTCTAGGAGATCTGCATTCCCTCATGAAGTGCCCCATACGATGACAGTTGTAGCATTCAACTTTGGATTTATCAAATCCAGCAGTGTCTTTAGCATTGAAGGTCATCTTTTTCTTGAACCTTCTATTCCACCTATTTGCTCTTATACTAGCAAGAGCCATGTTCCATTTGATGTCCATCTCTTCCAAATGCTCATCACTTATCTGCTCAAGGTTCTCATATGTAATCACTGAACCATTGGGCAAAGAAGCAATGTAAGCACACACAGTATCCAAATCCAAACCAGCAGGTTTAACTCTTGGGGAGTCATTCATGAATGTGTCAGCGTTTGAAAAGGAGACGTTAACAGGACTTGTTCCAGCGCTGACAAACGATGATCCAGTAACTGGATGCTTAAAAGAGTCCTTCTGATTGAATTGACCATCACTATGAGAGAAGAAGGCCATGTTGTTGGTGCTAGGTTTGCTTCCATGTGCTGAAAGAGTTTCATCTTCCAATAGTCTTAGTTTGTTGTAGATGTCATCAAACGAGGAGCTCTTGTAAGTATTATTAGCAAGAATAGATCTTGCCTCAATCTTCCATGCCTCACCAAGACTTTTCAGAAAGGTAGCATTGGTGTCAACATCACCAACTTGTGTCCCCATGAAGGACAACTTGCTTGTGATGTCAAGCAATCTGCTTCTCACACTACTCAGTTTCTCATTGGGCTGAGCTTTGAAGACAACATAATCATGAAGAAGTTGCTTTTTCTTTTCTTCCTTAGTGTCTGCATTACCACCATATGCAACTTCAATTGCTTCCCAAAGATCCTTAGCAGATTCATAGCCTCTATATTTGTGCTGATTTTCTTGTCCCAAAGAGACTTTCAGAATATTTAGGGCTTTCATGTCAACCCTTTTCTTTGCAATATCTTCAGCACCTACAGCTCTACCATCTCCAGGTTTTTCTCTCTTATCTTCATCAGGACATCCTTCAACAGCTGATCTTTGAGTAATGGCATCCTGAATCTTTTGAGCCTTATTGAATGAGTTTCCATATTCAATAATCTCCCAGAGTGTGTAATCAAAGATCCCCAGATATTGTTCAAAGTTGAACTTCCATAAGTCAAAGTTGGTTGCATCAAGCATGGGAATCCTGATGTTTGGTAAGGGTGAAGAGGAGGTGGTTATTGCATCAGACATGATGTTGTTTTTGGTGTTTTTAGGGTTTCTGAGAAAATTAGGGTTTTGGTGTTCGTGTATCGTTCTGGTGTTCTTCAAAGATCAAAAGTTCCTCAACAAGCTCTGATACCACTTTTTGATCCCAAACTTAGATCGATTAGCTTTGTGTATACGAGATTAGATCAAGTATAACACGTAGAGAAACCTTTGTATATGCTTTGTAGATCTAAGTGTTATGCGGAATTTAACACTTAAACAAGAACACAAGATGTAAACAAAACTTTCACTTTGATTATGAATGTCGAACTTGCTTACAAATGAAAGATGTTTACGAATGAAAACTTATATAAAACTTGATATTAAACATTAACCTAAAGGCCTTCTTTTATAGATTAAGAAGCCTTGTATAATAAGCTACGTATCAACTATTCTAGGTAAAGATAAACATAGAAAATACATTGTCGTTTCTATCCTTACTAGAAGCATTCTAGAATATAATAAACGTATAGCTTATATCTTCCATCAGTGCTTGTCTTCAATCTGTCAACGCTTGACTTTAACTTGTCAACGCTTGAGCTGTCAGCGCTTGCTTTGTTCCTATCAACGCTTGTTTTGTTCTTGTCAGCGCTCAAGTGATCTGGCCTTAATTTATTCCCAACAGGCTACAACCGCCAATTGTTGATGGAAGAAACTGCACAAGCATTACCAAAGCTCAACAGCGCTCAACGACAGATTTTTGACTCAATTCTAACCGCTTCCGCAGAAAACAGACAAGAATTGATCTTTGTGTATGGCCACGGAGGAACCGGCAAAACATTCCTTTGGAAAACAATCACTGGCGCCTTGCGCTCCCAAGGGAAGATTATACTGACTGTTGCCTCCTCAGGCATTGCGTCCCTATTGCTTCCAGCCGGCAGAACATCACATTCTAGGTTTAAAATCCCCCTTGAGTTAACTGATGAGTCCACCTGTCACATAAAAAAAACACACAGCTTGGTAGACTGTTAACTGACACGGATGCCATCATTTGGGACGAGGCCCCCATGAATAATCGTCGGTGTTTTGAGGCATTGTACAGGTCTCTACGGGATTTGGTCGGTAAACCTGACCACGTTTTTGGGGGGAAGACAGTCATTTTGGGTGGAGACTTTCGACAGACCTTACCTGTAAAAAAGGGTGCGTCGAGAATGGAGCTTATAACCTTATCCATTGCCCAGTCAGCCCTTTGGTCTCACTTCAAAGTTCACACACTCACAGTCAATATGTGCCTAATGCGAGGGGACCTAAGTTTGCTAGAAAGGGAAAAAGCAACAGAGTTTGCAACGTGGCTGCTGGCGGTTGGAAATGGTGAAGTTGGAGAACCAGATGAGGAGGAACCAGAAAACGCAAGCTGGATAACCATACCACCACAGTATTGTGTGTCTGATGATACTGGGGTGGGTCTTGAAAATCTAATCAGCTTTATTTATGATGACGAAAGCCTAAAAAACCAACGGCCAGCAATTTCCAGGAAAAAGCGATTGTTTGTCCTAAAAATGAAACAGCTGATGTTATAAACGAAAGAATCCTCTCGCAAATCCCTGGAGAAGTGACCACATACCTAAGTGTGGACCAAGCGTACCAAACCGGGGGCGACACATCCAAAACAGACATGTTATACCCACCTGAATTCTTAAATACTTTACAATTCCCGGGATTTCCACCTCATGAGTTACAATTAAAGGTGGGGTGTCCTATCATGTTGCTTAGGAACACAAACTTGGCAGGCGGGCTGTGCAACGGCACCCGGGTGATTGTGAGATCCCTGGGTCCCACGTTGATACAAGCTCAGATCATAACCGGGACACGGGTAGGGGAAAATGTTTATATCCATCGAATTCCGTTGAACCACCAAGATCTAAACCTCTCTTTCACCTTTAAACGCAGACAGTTTCCAGTTAAGTTATGTTACGCTATGACTATAAACAAAAGCCAAGGTCAGTCACTATCTAAAATAGGAGTATACTTGCCGGAACCCGTATTTAGCCATGGTCAACTGTACGTTGCTCTCTCAAGAGCGACTTCGCCAAACGGGTTAAAGATACTTATTCAGAATAATGACACCAAACCGAATAACTGCACCAAAAATATTGTGCACAAAGATTTTCTCAGACAACTATAAACATACGATTGACCGATACGTTTTTATACTTATTTGAGTATTTTGCTTTAGATAATTATACGACATCCCATACTCTGTTACATTATTATGCTTTAGCAATACATGGACAACCATAGAAATTCAAAATTTATAGTAATCCGCATACCATCGTTCCATGTTACTTTATTAGCTGCTATTCTCAGGTCTTGCTTTTTATATAAAAACTTACCACCTATAATTTTACACGCACATACCAAACGTTAGTTTTTCATTACTGCTACCTAACATGTGTTTTACTTTGCGTGCAGCGACATATTCTTTATGGCCGGTGCAAGCAGCACTGGTTTAGCTGTCGTCCCAACACCTATTTCAGAGCTCATTGTTGGGAAGAGAGGCTGTGTACTGGAAGCAAAAATCTACCGAAAATGGATGCACAAAAGCCTCCCAACCAAAATCGACCCAATTCCAAAGGAGCTTAATTTTGTTGTATGCTAATTGACAAACGGGTAACTATTTTTTTCTTTCCCTGCTTACGATAAACGTGTTGTTACAAAGTTAAGCCCACGATGATCTTTTTTTCAGGGTGACGCGATAAATGCGATTATGGATGCAGGAAATGCTGTGTACTTTGATTCCTTGCTCACATACGAGAAAGTCTACCGAATCAGCGGTTTCTTTTGTGAAAGAACCAACACGTACCGGCAGACACTCACACGAGAAACTACTCTACGGTTTGGAAAGATCACCAAGTTCGAACACCTACAAGGGGAAGAACAACTGTACCCAACCCATTATTTTGAATTCCTTTCGTACAAACAACTCAGCACAAGGGTGCCAAGAAAAAACGAACAGAACAAGATGTTTTACCCTCCTTTGGCAGGTACATCCACCTGACTTTTCTCACTTTTTTTTAACGCTCTCTGACAAAGTTTCCTTTCCTTTTGTAAGATTACTTTGGTTGCATCTGGTCAATCGGAGACTTGCCTGCTCAAGGGAACATACGCCGTAAGATTGACGTAGAGAACACCGAGTAAGCAGCCTCTAACTATTTCTATTTACCATAACGTTACTTCTTATGTTACGCCCGCATCCATTCTTTGTTCAAACACTTGAAAAAACGCGCAGTGGGGTGGTTATTGAGTTGACTCTGTGGGACACGCTTGCCTTGCGGTTTGACAAAGACACATACGAGAAAATCGAGCCCCCAGTTATGCTTGCAATAACATCGTGTCGGGTCGGAGAATACAAAGGTTCGCTATGCCATACATATTTATATCAATAACATAAAAAAAAAATTTAACAAATGCTCACTTAATGCAGGCGCGCTTGAACTTTCTTCGTCCCCTGCTTCATTCTATTACATCAATCCTAGAACACCCGAGGTTGATGAGGCCCGTGCCAAGTAAGCATCTAGAACATTTCCCCGTGCGACTATTCTTACACGTTATTACTTGCTTAGAATGACAGATATAACCATTGTTACAACAACAGGTTCATGGAGCATTTCAAGACAGCCCCCATGTTACAAGTTTCGAAATACCATTTCAAGGGATCTGAGACCAGCAGAAAACCAAACCTCCACCCGTTGGCTTCTTTGTTGCTCCAAAACCCCTCTGGCTACAAGGTATGTACACGCACGGATGTGTGGTTTATATAATACAACATCATTGGAAACTTAGCCTAACCACTTGCTTTTTAGGGGATTCAATTCACCGTTGACGCAACTATCACGGCAATTGTGCAAAACAGAAATTGGTACTATGTGGTTTGCAACATATGCGGAAAATGGCCAATGGATTTTGGTGACACATACGTGTGTGAAGACGATGGGGAATTAGACAGCCATGATTTCAAGTATGAAAACACTAGCTCACGCTATCCGTTAAACTACTATCATTTGCCTTTAACTAACATGGAAATAACCGGGAAAACAACATCACAGGTACAGCTTCAGAGCACGGGTGGATGATGGAACCGCAAAAGCAAATTTTACATTCTTTTCCCAGTCTGGCCTTCAAGTAACGGGCCACGAATGTTCTGACTTGGCCACCAAATACAGGGGCGTAGATCCCACCACAATTCCACACGAGATAATTACCATTGTTGGAAGAACCCAAAAATTCGTGATACGATTTGCTCAGGGTACAAAGAAAGGCTCAGGCGAGTTTACCGTTGACAGTGTTTCTACGAAAGTACCGATGCTTGAAGCTGCCGATCAACCCGCCGTCGGCACCACATCTCTGACTGTATCTCTGTCGACTGAACAGAAACAGTTGACTGGCCCGGGAACTGACAGCGAAACAACAATAGAAGGCGCCGATCCAATCTGTTCCGGTATGTTTTTTACCATCCATTTTATGCATACGCTCTTACCTCTGGTCTTCCTAAAACTCTCATAAAATGACAGCGAGCGAAGCCATATCCGAAGAAAACAAGCCTTTCGCAAAAAACAAAGACATATCCGAAGAGAAAAAAACTTTGCCGAGCATCGATGCCAGACCAGATGACACACCACGCACCCCCGCACAGACTGTGAAAAAAGCGGAAACAGGTATGTCTATGGCGATTACTGCCCTTTAACATTTCCCCTTAACATCTATCGGTTATTTAAGATTGCATATCCTTCCTAGAATACCGCTAACCTTACTAAACCGTTATGTGCCATATTTTTAAAATTGAACATCGTGCCAGTAAACAGATTGAAATACGTGCCCGGTCTTTCATTACAACAACCTTTTAAAAGACAACACATTACAATTAGGAATACATTACCCGCTGACCCACCCAAAAGCGGTGGGCATGCTACAGAAACACAAACAAGGGTAAACACACCGCCCTTGCTTATTGTACAGAAGGCGGTCACACCGACCCTTCATATCACACGGCAGTAAAAAAAACACACCAAAAACAAACAACAAACTTAAACGTAGGTGGAACGCCGCTGCAGGGAACCCACTTTATTACACTCACACACAAAGACCCATTTTCACACATCCAACTTGAGGCATCAGCCAACCCGATTACCGGTCAACCTTGCCAAGTATTCTTCTTTTTCCCGTATGCGCTTTGCAGTCGCCTCAATCTCTGCCTCCAGTTTTTCACGGAAACGACACTCCGTGCCCATGCTTTTGGTTAAATACGCCACCATCCGGTCAACGACCCGGTCACCTCTGACTGTCATAAGCTCCTGTCGTAAATGCTCACGAGCCATGACCCCCACATTTACATCCTGATACAAGCTTTCAACCTTCGCCTTCCAAGTCGTCTCATCTGCAATGTCATTGGTAACATAGCATACAAACATATCAGTCCAGTCGGCAGACTGGGCTTCGGCCTGTAACGCAGCACACCTACAGAGATAAGACATTTTTGCTTACCTTCTTTATATCCTAATACAAAAAACACCACAAGAATGAGAATAACAGCCTGGGTTTCACCCCCTTTAAATACATGAACATCCAATCGCCTTTCCAAAAGGATACAGGAAAAAATAAAGCCTACATACCACCAAATCCGCATTTTGGGGGGAAAAGAAATTTGCTTTATATGCCCAAACAAACAAACAGCGATACACAGTTACACCACTCACCATTTACTTGGCTATCACCTGGTCTTTCCAAAAGAAGGATAAAAAGCTAAAGCCTGCAAACACCATTATCCACATTTGGTGCCAAAAAAATGTTTCTTTATATGGCCAAACACACATGTTTCAACAACTCTTAATAGTTCCTTGCTGTTCCCACTTACTTTGCTGCTTTTACCCATTACGTTTGATTAATATTCGTTTCATTCTGCTTATTTCACCACATGTATGCACACAAACATCACAACTTAAACTGAAAACATTCATTCAATTAAAATACAACCACCTCCAACTTAAAACACTTAATATTACAAAGACATATCAGATCAAACGTCCTAACATACCACAGACACACATGACAGCCACAAAAGACACAAAACAGAAACAGTCGGTAGCATTTTGGGTGTGCAACAGGACCTCATCCGCCCACCCCTGACACGACTCACAGCTACCCTTTATTCATATTTACAAAACACACCGGCCTCCACTAACCATCCACAACACCACATGTCACCGATCACAAGCAACGCATGGAGAACTCCAAATCACGCACCCGCGCATCCGACAAATCCATCAATGCTTACAAACGCACGAGCTCTGCCTCATCACGGCCTTGCATGTCCACCAACAGGCATACCATTCGGCTGACAACGCCGTTTGGGGAAGTACTGGACAGCTCGCTTATAAATCTGTCCCTTGCTACAATCGCACGCCTCTTCCGCCCAAACAAGCCCTCAAGGTCTCTCCTCCAAACGGTCTCCTCTTCCACACGCTCACTCAGACAGTGAAAAAAACAGCTTCGATAGTCATCCGAACCATTCTTCTCTTGCAAATAGGCTAAAATTTGTCTCCAGGCCATTCTGCTTACAACTTATTTGTTGTTATGTTTTTTAAGTTGTGTTACCAGTAAGTTTGCAATAACACTTATATAAAGAATGCAAACCAACTGTTGCCATACAACATTGGATGCCAAACAATTTTTTAATAAACATGCCCAACCAAAACTGCTGCATCTTAGCCTAGCAACAGCCTTATGTGTTATGTAACACCCAACACACACTCCAACCAACCCACTATCCATATGCAGCCACAGTAAGCAAGTTAAATAGATGTTTGACTGGGTTTTGGCCACAAAAGAAGTCTGTCAACAGCAAGTAAAATGTGTGTTCAATAGCCTTTCCTGTGCATGACAATACAATCCATATACACATGCCATTTATTTAAAAAATGACTAACACATTAAGAATCAATAGTTCAAACTAACTAATTCTGTGTTTGCCAAACCAGGTACCCCAGCAACCGCTGTTGTTTGCCAAGTCGCAGAAACAATTGTCGAGGCCTTCAAGACTTCAGACCAATCAGCAAAAACAGGCTCCTCCAAAAGAGTCCTGTTCACCGACTTAGAGCAGGCATCAAAGAAGGACAAGAAAAAATAGACCAGCAACAACAACAACGCATTCCTCTTTTTGCGAAAAACGCTTATTGTGAAACCTTTTGTGATGTATCTATTGTATGCTTAACTACTTGACTTAGTCCTCACCCGTAACGAACAACTATAACGGTGTCTTTTGGTTAATGTAATGGCTAAGTTAGTTTCTGTACAAACATAACATGACATCCTTGTAGAAAACGGTCTCCTTTGCGCCGCGGCGGAGCGCGGGCAAAGGTCCTAGTCTTATAAAAATACTGAAAGTAAGCAATTTGACTATTAGTTTTGGTTATCACCAATAGCGAACAATAATACACACTAAATTTTGGCTACAAATTCTTCATACGTACACAATTTTATATCAATATATGATTGTATCTGCTATTATATATTAATGTTGTTATATTTTATCGGGGAAATTTTTTTTTATAAAAAAAAACAAAAAATATCAATGTTGTTGTGATTTAAAGAGAATGTGTGACCCATTGAGTTTTCTATCTATAGCATGCATTCTAAGTATATATGAATAAGTTATTTTCTTTCGTACACAAAGAGGCGATCAAAAATTTATGTTAGTCATAATGAGTTAAGATCTATGTATCTTTACTCCTTTATAAAGGAAAAATGTGAATGGTTGAAAGTTGAAAAATAGCATGGTTGAAAATAGCATGGTTGAAAATAGCATGGTTGAAATACGTTTACCCTGTCACAATTTCATTACTTTAATATTGCCATGGACTAATACCTTTATTACCCTATCTTGGAAACAACGAAATACGTTTATTACCCTGTCACAAAATAATACCTGTACATCTTCACCTTTTTCATCTTTTTCTCATCTTTTTCTCTATCTCCTGTACATCTTCACCTTGGAAACAATGAAAATAATACCCACGCTTATCTTGGAAACGATCAATACATTTATTACCCTGTCACAAATGGAGTCATCAGTGTACAATTACAATCAATATATCTATATATATTGGAGTCATCAGTGTACAATCAAAAGAATCAAACGAATCAAACGAATCAAACGAATCTTATCAAATGGAGTCATCATCGGATGTGAAACAAAATCTTATCAATTCTGAGGTTTGGTTTAATTTTCATATGATTTATTGTCTTTTATACTTCAAAAACAATAATTTTTCTTCTTTTTCTGGTTATATTATATAGATTGACTTGGAAATACAAAATGCTTTTGGGCCAATGGAGGTTGAGGTTGAGGAAGACCCTACTGTAGTGGATCTTGAGGTTGAGGTACACACTGCTTATTAACAATGTTTCTCTCTGCCTAATTGCGTTTAGTTGTTGTGCTTTTGGAGCTGTGATGATCCAATACTTAGATCAGATTTGTGTTTGGAGTGTTTGGCAACATTGACTCTTTAAAAATTTACTCGTTTCTGAAAATGTATGGTTATGTGAATAGGAATAGAGAATCGACTCTTAAGGAAAGGTGCATGGTGTTTGGATGTGCTTCTATAGATGTTGTATTGTTATAGTTAGATGGGGTATGTGTTTGGGTGTTTGGCAACGTTGATTATTTTTAGGATTTTATGTAAATGGTTTTTAATTTGGTTTTTTGCAGTTACATATTAAGTGATTATTTTCTAATGAAAATGGCGAACATGTATTTGGGTTTCATTTTGGATTTGTATTGTTGAAATTTTGGGTGCAAACCCTTGGATATGGATTTTGATAGGAACAATGTTCGTGGAGTTATGGACCCCCAATTTGTTTATAAAGAATAATGTTCTTGAAATTGATGAGCGAGTTAGTAGATCAGATTTCTGTTTGAGTGCTTTGGAATATTGATTTTGTAAGGATTTATATGTAATTGCGCTATAATAGTTTTGTGTTTGAAAATTGATTATCTGAAAGTGAGTATACTATATGGATGCGACTTCTGTTGATATGAGATGTATGTTTGAGTGTTAAATGTTGATTATATGCAATGTTTTTTTACCCTTAATGTTAGATAGTTAATCCAGTTTGACTGTAACCTGAACATTAAGTTGAAAAGCTAAATCAGATAATCAATTTCGAATAGAAATGGAGAACATGCCTTTGGGTTTAAATTTGGATTTGGATTGTTGCAATTGATGGTGCTAACGTTGGGATAGGGATTTTGATAGGATATGGATGATGGTTGATTATTCTATTTTTCTTGTCCCTCGCCAAACTTGAGCTATATCGTTGGTCTTTGTTGAGCTAGATCTGATGACACACTGTTTTCTCAGGAGATAAGTGAATATGAAGGTCAGGAGCAAATTCAGAAGCTATGTAAGGAGTAATAACTTTTTCATGTCCTCTATCACGATAAACAGTCATTTAAGTCGTTCTCTAACTATATATACTCAATGTAGTTAATATCGTGGAACTTGATATATACGCAGGCATGGTCTCACTAGCTTGTTCTCTCCTTATAAGTGGATTCTCATCCAAGGCCCCGTCTTTGTCAGTTTTTTCCTAGTTGTAAGTTATAAAGTTTATATCCGTTGTTATACAACAGTTAATGATACATTATATGAAGAAAAGTACCAAACTTATAGAAGTAAATTACTTTTCAGATTCAGAACATGGTGGCAAAAGTTCCATCTTTTAAAACGGGTGGGGCGTCTTGGTTCCTCGATCTTACAACAGCTGATCCTTTCTGTATACTTCCTTGTTTGGCTGCTTTTACACTATGGGTAAACATAGAGGTAAACAACGTCATCTAAACCTCATTAGCTAGCTAGGAGTTTACCACAAACTCAACAAGTATTTTGGTTCATGGCATTTTATATGTGATCGAATTTTATACCTTAATGATACTTTTATGTTGTGTTCCTCAGCTTAACACACAAGAAGGGATGGAAGGCAATCCTACTGGTGTAACAATGAAAAATGTTCAAAGGGCTTTAGCTGCTCTAAGTGTTCCCTTTACTACAGCTTTTCCAAAGGTGCATATCACGACACTTGCTATATATTTCTTTGAAATTGCTAAGTGTAGCCTTACGGGCTACGTTTAAAATATCCAGACACGCATTGACTGTGTGTAACTTCAATAATAGTTATCCACCCTTGGATTTAACCTCAGCGACTTTATGTACCACCAATTATGCATATTTGCGTTTCTTAGCTAAATGTAGCCCTTATGGTTATGTTAAGAAAAACCCATGTCTTTTTAACATATTCTTGGTCTGAAAGCTTGTTTTAAACTTGCATTTACAACGCAGGCTCTCTTAATGGTTAATATGGCAAAACGGGAATAATCTTATATCTCAATACTTGTGCAGGCTCTCTTTTGTTATTGGATCACCTCCAACTTGTTTTCCCTTGCATATGGACTAAGTAAGTACCTCAATGTATCCTATCGATCTATTGTTAATATCATTTACATGGGCCATGCAGTTTATATTGTTTATAAACACACCGAACTCCACTTAACATATATTTTTACACTCAGCTGATTGTATTCAGCAATTAAAAGACCCGCTGTGAAGAAGTGGTTGAACATACCAATACCTCCTCCTCCATCTCCCCGAAGCCAGTTAAAACCAGCTTTCTCGTTCTTCGAAGAATGGAAAAAGTATGCTGAAGCAGCAGCATTGCAACAAGTAAAAGAAACAAATTCGAGTGTCACAAATCAAAGTATACATCCAAGTAAGAAGACAACTTCAGAAGAGCATAAATATCAACGAGTATCATCATCATCATCATCCTCGGTTGACAGCAATAAGATAACCAATCTAGAGAAAAAAGGCAAACGAAGAAAGAAGAACAACAGGAGGTGAGAGGTAGAGTTTACTGTTTATTTTAATGATCTGATGGAACAAGAACAAATCATCAGACGACTATTTTCTTGTCTAAATTTTTATACTTGCTTCATGTAGTTATCTTAAACCACCTTATGTATATAGTAAATGCATATATATAACTTAAGTTTCTACTCGAGTAGTTCAGTATAGTTTAGTTTCAGGTGTACGTGCCAAATTCCATCTAATACCATCAGTCGGGCTATTTTTTATACAGGGCCGCATTTATACGCTTGTAGTCCTGTATGACAGCAGGAACTTTCAGCCATGAATAGCATATTAATCGAATTAACTCTTTACTGTAACAGCCGAACAGTAGCATAATTTTTTTGTCAAATCCAACAGGAAACCACGGACAGAACTTGACAAGTATTATTGGAGGGGCCAAACTACATTGTATTAGTTTTAGGGGGGCTAATTTACACTTTCTTTTAACATTTGTACTAATAATAAACTGTGAGTTGCATAACACGTACACCGTTTTGTTCACGACATAAAAACCCGAGCATAACTTGTTTGAATACAAGCCTTGTTTTTGAACTCGGAAATGGCTTCTAAATGTGGGTATTCACAAACGTGGTTTACTTTACAATTCTAACCAAGTTTAATGAGATGTCATAATTTTGTATAGAGATCTCTATGCTAAAGTGGCATCGTATTGCACACTCTAATATCGCATTGAGAATGCTCTAATGTTATGAACTATGTTTAATTCTAAACCCCATCAAACCAAAGTACTTTTTAAGAATAATATTGTACTAATTAATAAACTTTAGATAGTAAATAAATCCATAATTATATTTTCATTTAATGAACGTGTATGTAACAATTTCGAGACAAATGGATTATTTCACGTATTCTTTGGAACGACATTATTATTAAGCATCTTCTAGCAAGAGATTAGCGGGCAAAAAGAAGAAGAAAGACACTTACAACCGATTAGTACAAGGCGCGATTGGGTCGAAAATTCAATCCATCCAAATAGATACAAGGTTATTATTCCTATGGTTTATCCATAAATGAGATTCGATCATAACATCTTCACCAAGTGTGTCTTTTCACGGTGATTTTGAGTCAAATAAGTTTTTACTATATGGAAAACGTTCAACATAGACTATTACTTGCGTTTGAAAATTGGATGCCCGATTATCCTTTTAAGGAATCTCGATCCGGCAAATGGATTATGTAATTGTACGAGGTTGATATGCAAACGCTTTGATCCTAATGTTATCGGTGCTGAAATTGCTGTCGGGCAGCATGCTGGAGTTAAAGTGCTCTTGCCAAGAATTCCTCTAGCTCCATCAGAAGAAGATATGTTCCCTTTCAAGCTAAAGAGGACGCAATTTCCTGTCCGCCTTTGCTTTGCGATGACAATCAATAAAGCTCAGGGGCAAACAATTCCAAATGTGGGTGTCTATTTGCCTGACTATGTTTTCTCCCATGGCCAATTTTATGTAGCATTCTCTAGAGGGATATCACGATCAACAACCAAAGTTTTAGTGAAGCCAGTTAAGCAGTTTGCCGAAGAAGGAGTGTACACCTCAAATGTTGTATACCAAGAAGTTTTGCGCGATGATTAACAGTCGTTACATTTGATCATTTGTTGTTTGACGTTTAATTTTAATAACTACTTTTTAATATGTTGTTTTGTATTAGATATTTTATTTAAAACTGAATTATCACATGCTAGCACATTTTGCAATTATACTTGAATCTTACCACGATGTAATGTTTCGTTAGTTATCTGCCGCTAGGCAATTCCGCCGCTATGCGCGGGTACTCGCCTAGTACTCTTAAATTAGCATAAACCTATTCAATCAATTATAATCATTCATTTTTTAAAAAACTCACTTCTCATCACTTTAAAAAAAACTAAATATCTCACAAACGGTAAATCGTCAAACGAAAAAAAATACACCATTTCAACGAGAATTAATCATCTTACTATCGAGGGGCACATGTATATACTCTCGACGAACTTTTTTCGATTTTTTTTCTTAAGTCACGTCTTAGAGAAATCATATATGATTTGTCACGAAACATATATGATTTTCTGAAAATCATATATGTTTCGTGACGAATCATATATGATTTCTCTCATATGTGACTTCAGAAAAAAAAAGTCGAAAAAAAGTTCGTCGAAAGTATATACATGTGCCCCTCGATAGATAGATGATTTAATTCTCGTCGCGATGATATGTTTTGTTTTACGTAACGATGAACAGTTTGTGAGATATTTAATTTTTAAAAAATAAGTTTTTTTGTTAGATGATAAAAATGGATAGTTGTGATTGATTGATTGATTGAGTTTATGCTAAATAAAAGTATATGTTGAACTTTTTCATAGTCATAATTAATTTGTAAGAATGCATGTTATAGATTGTACCCTAAGAATTTCATTAAAAGTGACTTTAAAATATGTAATATGTAATCATGTAAGCAATAATATTAGCATTTTTTGTATGAGGTATTATGTTAAAACAATCTTATTAATACAACAATTTGGCTAATTGTGTTGTTTTAATTTAACACGAGGCAATGTTCGAGTCTTCTATTACCATATAGAGTTCATACATAATTACATACTATCTACTTTCTCTTTTTACTACACCTCTCTGATTTTCTTTTCTCTTTTTCAACGATAATCTACCCATATTTAATTATTTATCATTATGTATACCAGTAGTAAAATTTCAGATGCCTAGCTCGACCATGTCCAATGAGTTAGGTTGTTGGCAGAGGATAGATTGAAGACATCACAAAACATTAGCCGGAAACCAAGTTAGAAGTTGAACTAGCTAGGAAGGTTGGGGGTGGCCCAACACCCGTTAGTCACTCCATTAGCTCTGCCTCGGAAGATACGGAACCAAGGATCATTTTGATGTATAGTGTATTATGGGAACGAGATGTACTCATATGGCTCTCGCACGAGTTTAGTTACTACTATCTCTCGTACATATAGTATTTGATCGCTATATACACCGTAATATAGTACTTTGTTTTTAGTACTATGTCTTTAGGTTGAGGATGACGACAAGAACATCATATAAATCGTCAAAGATAGGTAGGGACGGAGTGAGGGTATTTCACAGGTCCTAAAGAACCTTATAGTTATTTTGATGTAATGTTAATTTTTTTAAAAAAACAATGTTTTTGAAAAAATGTATGTTAAATATATTTGATCTATTAAAATATATTATTAATATTACAATTTAAATTTTTCTGTACACTCAGTAATATTTAATCTAGGCTTACAACCTTTTGTTGTTCTTAACTAAGGACAATCCAATAGAATTATGCCAATTCGTCGTCCTTAACTGTTTTGTATCACATTGTTGAGCTAAACAAACCGGGCAAAAATAATATTAGGATCTTGTTAAACTCTTTAAAAACACGTATAAGTTAAATTTGGAAGACAAACTAAATCCAAATGATACGTTTAAAGTAACAAAACAAGAGTTTAGGACAAATTATGCATCACATTGTTCATCCTATGACAACTTTTGTTGTTTAATAAAAGATGATTATCATCATGTTAAAATAATAAACAACGTGGCTGTCATAATTCGTTGACAACTAAATACAACCAAAGTCTTTAATTATATGTTTTTACATTTTTATGGTTAGTCCTTATATTCTCAAGTAATGCAACTTTATTATATATGGTTTTGAACTAATAAGTCTATTTGGACCAAGTTACTCGGGTCAATAAACTTATTTGGATCAATTTGAATTGTTGTGAATTGACATGAGTTTTAAATAGGTCAGATTCGAGTTTATATTTCTTAGCCCTAACCCAACTTGACTCAACTCGACTTGACTCGAACCCGATCAACACGACTTGACTCGATTCGACTATCACTTTATACAATGAAAATATATTTAAATAAGCCACTTTTTAGACTTTTTACTTATATTCGGGTTGACTCGAACCTAAATTGACCCGACTTGAATTAACCCGACCCGAATTGACCCAAACCCAAGTGACCCGAATTATAATTAGGTTCAGGTATGAATTTTTTAGTCTCAACCCGAGTTGACCCGACCTGAGTTGACCTAAATCTGACCGGATCAACTTGAATCACACCCCTTATACATGGATGTAGTTTTTCTTTTTCATGTTGTTTAAGAATAACGTGTGTATTTTACTCAAAGGTACACAGTTTTACTAGGTTAATATCAAAATTGTTTTCGATTCATTATAGATTATCCTCAAATATGCACACGAAAGGATAGATGCCGCCGCACACGACTTCTATTTAAAAAAATCAAAATTTCAAATTTATAAAAAACTTCTCCTTAATTGACAAACGTAATAAAACTTTCTAAAATTTTTCGCTCAAAATCACAAAAACCCCGAAACGACCCGATTCATCACTAACTCTATAATTTGTTTATGGTTTAACAAAAAGGTGTTCACAGCTCATAATGATACAGTCCGTATGATATTGTGTACTTGTGTTCACAACTCATAATGTAGCGATATGATCACATGATTGATCCACGTTTGAAGGATGCTATTATTATATAATCATGGATGGCGGCTAGGCACAACGCATGGGGGTCGCGACCTAGTTTTTTCGGCCGGCGACCTATTGCGACCTATTTGTCACAACCCGGCGACCTAGTGCGACCTAGTTGAAAAAAAAAAAAAAAATTTTTTTTAAACACAATAAATTTAATAAAAAACATTACATTAATTTAAAAAAAAAAATATTACACAATTATTCGAAATTAAAAAACATTACAATAATACTAGTAATTTAAATTATAACGTTCCTTGATTCTGTCCTTCATTCTTTTGGTGGCTCAGTTGTATCAATCTGTTTCTTTTTCGTAGCACGTCTTGAGGGCTTCTTAGGTTTGATTGGGGACATTTCTTCCACATCGTCTTCAAGGTTGTATGCACCATGAAAAGACCCGTGTCCCGAACCTTGACCCATAGATTGATCTTGGCTAGGCCCGTCACCCACATAGTTGTCTTGGTTGTATATCATATTCTCAAATTGTGCATCAACCTCAAAACGATTAATCGGAGAATACTGTTGGTTTGGATAGGAAGTAGTGGAAGAATCCATAGTAGGCCGATACACACCCGAAGGCGATTCGTAGTTAGGTTGTTGGTTATCACGTTGTGGGGGATAAAAAGGACGGTTTGAATAATTAGGTTGTTGGTGTGATTGATATTCAAAACCGGTGGGTCTAAACCGGAATTGTGGAGACACACCGGATAATCGAAAATTCGAGTCCGGTGTCACATGTGGAACAGATTCTTGACGAACTCGGGATTTTGGGGTTTTGTTTTGGGGAGTTCTCTTGCTAGACATTTTTAATGTGTGTTGAAATTTGTGTGTGAAATGTGAAATGTAAAAAATATTGAAAGAATGTATTGATTTATATAGGCTTTAAAAAAAATTTGAAATTTTTTCTTTTTTTTTTTAAATGTAACGGTCATATTCAAACGGTCAGATTTTACACAAGTTTTTGAATGGGTCGCGGTTAGGGTCGTTTTGGCCTCGATTTACACCGGCGACCGAATCGCCACAACGCGACGATTCGGTCGCGACCTAGACTCGACCGAAAAAAATCCGGAGCGTTGTGCCTAGCCTTAATGAGTTAATTTATGTACACATGTGCATATGTTAAAGTGCTTATAGAAATTAATAAAGAACAATTATCGTAGCACATGGAATAGTTAAAACAGCTTGTGGATATTGTGTTTGGTAGCAAGTATTTTAGAGTGTTTAAGAATGATAATTGATAAGTGGTAAACAGTTTAAATGAAAAGTTTGTTTGTCAACACTTCAAGAAGCATTTTAATATTGTCTAACTGTTGGAATTTATAAAAACCTTTTACCATATTAACACATTAATAATCACGAGTACGCAGCGGAATATAAGATCACGTATAAACAAGTAATTAACATAAACGATAAAGAAACGCGTACATTTTAGCGATGGATTAAACACCTTTATCGAACCACCAATATAAACGAAAACCCAAAGATCAAACAATGATCTCTTTATAAGTACGCACACAATACGTTATAGCAAACATTTAAGTATGCTAGTACCAAGTTGTTATAAAGCTGATTTATACTTGATTTCTTTAAAACAAGTAGAACCAAAACTAATAATTGTGATATTAGTTTTATCGCAACACACCCAAACAAACAAGGAAGTTTAAATCGTTTTTTACTATCGTAAAAAATAATATATCTTAATGACCTAAGGTCATTCAATATATATACACCATGCATAATGCTTGTCGGTAGTTCCACTTCAAATAGGAAAACAAAACTGTAACTTAGACAAAAAGATTTTATTGCTTACTTTCCTAATTTGTTTTATATACAAACCTTTATTCGTTAACGTTTAACTATCGTTTGTAAAATCCCGTTAATTAACTAATTAATTACTGTTTGCAATAGCCTATCACTAATTAATATATTGCACATAATATATTAACGTATAATTGTTTTACGTATTAACGCGTGTGTCTCCTTAGGCTCAGGACGACTTTCAGACATATATTATTTACGTGTACATATTCCTTCAGCTCCCACTTGGACATGTACAATAATATAATATAATAACATCGGTTAGCGTCTAGCAACACGCCAATGCTCCCGGAAGTTCTTGAGTGTAATTTTCCATAAAGTACATTTAAATGACCTAAACATTTACAATCCCTTTGTTTCTCAAATGTTGTGTTAATAATGGATATGGATCAAAGTCATTCCATTTTAACTATTTTGTTTCTCGCATTACATAATTAATTTAGATTACCAATCTAATCGAGACAAATCTAGATTATCATTGGGTATGGCCATACAAACATCTAATTAATTAACGTGGGGCCCAGTAGCATTATTCTTCAATCCTAGTTGAATGAACAAATTCTATCTTGACTACACGTGCCTCTTACATGCTTCAAGATACAAATGATTATAGTCTTTATTACTACCTTATTCAGGATAGCGTTAGAACTATAGCAAAAAGTACCATCCACATATATAAAACCTGCTTGCATCTCAAGTCAAAGGATTTAGTAACGTAAATCATTTACAAGTTTCACTTAAAGACGTCGATCCATAAAGTGATTGACTTGTTAGTAGGAGATGTCCAATATACAACTTTTGAATATCGTATGAGTTGGTGAACCGTTCTTACATATTCTACGAATATTACCATCTCTCATATATGTCTTAATTCAATTATATTCCCATATAATCAATCGACATAGACAATTTAGAATAACATATTATTCAAGGATTTAAACATGCAAAAATAGGACCAATAAATATTAAAGAAAAAGAATATATCCAATACTTCAATTCACAAAATAAATATTGTTTAACAATATCCTTTATTCAAATACTAAAAGATCAATGCATGATATCCTTAGTTAAAAAATCATGCCTCAAGATATGACGATCATACTTGTTGTCAAGGTATATATTTCATAAAACTCTACTAGGTTTGATCTTTAGAATTTTGAGAATACTTATTTCAAATTCACAATTGTGAAAATCTCTGAACATATATAATGATTGTTATTATGTACGTTTCTACATATGAACACACAACAAAATGGGAGTATTGTTGTTGTACATCCTATAAGGTGTGTGAGTTCAACAAAACACCTTATTGAAAACAATCTTCTTTAATAGCTTCATAAACTATAAATTATTCTTTATTATTTTAATATGTATTGCAACATTGCGCTCAATTGAACATAACTAATCCACATGGTCATCATCAAAGATGAAATCGTGCCATGATTAGTATTGAGTGTTATCTCAATCAATCTATCATCCATGTCTAGAAACATCACTATGATATATTATAATCCATAAACTGTAAATTAATACTATGATAATATTTGGTGTCTTTCTAAACTCTAAGTTTGTTGACAATGATAATTACATCTTATTATCATATAGAATATTCATTACTTGAAACAATTCAAGTTAGTAATAATCATTCTATCCCAAACAAATCTTATCATAACATTTGTACTAATCATCTAAATAATTTTCTCTTTAAGCAATCGTTGTTGTCAAATCTTCTTGTACTTAAAGAAGTTTTACAACTATACATACACACAATATGATTTACATAATGAATCCCTTAAGTTTTCATCTTATGTCAACTCTCATCAAATGAGATATATTCATTGAGACTTTCTAAATGATATTTCATGTTGTGTTGGATTTTATTAACCACAAATGTTTATTACAATAAACATACAATTAAAGGTCATACGTTTATTTTCTAAACCCTTTCATATGAAACCTTATTCCAAGCTAAGGTTTAACATCTTGCTTACATGGAATATTGCTTTCCATATGTTATACATCATATGTGATTTAAGAAATAAACATAATACTCCCACTAGCTTTTAGATGTACTCACAAGTTATCTTGGATCTAATTAAAAATCAAAACATTGATTTAATAATTAGACTTGAGATATATTCCTTAGATGCATGCATTAATCCATACTTGGATTCTTGCATTATGTACACTACATAAAGATTATTGTAATTTATAAACTATTTGATTACAATCGTCCTCGCTAATGTAATCATACAAAAGAGTTTAAATATTACATTGTCATATTTATCATTATAAAACTATCATGACAACAAATCATCTTTATTAAATTAATACATGTAGAACTTTTTTATCACATATTATGCATTAATCATGTGTACAATATTGTCCATATGATTCTTTCACTAAAGAAACTTATATTCACTTCACAATCTAACCGATTAGTTAAAGATTAATCAAGTTTCCAAAAATTGATTATCTTTTATGGACTTGCATCTACTCATTCATAGTTTTATTCAATAATGACATTCAAGATTCAGTAATACATCTATCTGGTTAATAGGGTCACCATGATCCTCTAACATACATTCTTTAGTATTGACATATCAATATATCATTCAAGTACTAAAGACATCCTTGCGGATCTATGAATGTGAGTTCTATCATCACGATGTTCAACACTTAATGTTCCTCATCATTATGACATTCGCTAGTATATTTAGAAGGTTGCATATTTTGTTATTTATCTCTTAAAGATCTATAAGTCCTCCCACTTGCTTTTAGTAATCATAGACTATTCTTCAAATACTTAGCATGTAGGGCAACAACAAATTGTTATCTTTTAGGACACGTCACAAAATACCTTGATAGTTCTTGACAAATTCAGAACTTCAATTTAAAGACTCAATGTGATTCATCACATTCCATAGCTTGATGGTGTCTTAGTTTCCTTCTAGGTCCGAGTAATATTAAAGTATATACTTTGTATACTCAATTTCTAAACATTGATAACTTTTGGAGGTAAAGTATTTCAAGTTATCAACATCAAATAATTCTAAAGAATTTGATTTATCACTCAAGACATTCTATGAGTATTTGAGATTGTGAGACTATATCACAATTCTTAAATAACTTAAGACTCCTTAGGTTAAATACTTATCAATTGTGTCAAAACAAAATTGAAATTATATAATATATAAAACCTAATGCATGCTCTAATGTATATATTTTTAAATAGTTCAATAACTCTATATACATTATTTATCCTTTGAATAATTCAAATACTTCATGTTCATTAACAAGAAGACATAACTAGTAAACTATTTACTTTATGTTATAAGTCTTTTGACAATTAAAGACTATATGCTTATGCTTTACAAGAGACATAAACATTCATAAAATAACTATGAACAACTTCAATAGTTATTTCAAGTTAATTGGTTACTTCATTTATATTATTGTGCATTCCAAGAAACATTCCAATAAATATAAACAAATTAGTTGAAGTAGCTTGTTATTCATATCATGACATTTTCTAAACAAGACAACATACATTGACAATTAAATGTATAAGTCTTAATAGAATATTAGATTCATATCTCGCGGTCAAGAAACCGTTGTCATATTGTTATGTGTCATATTGTTATGTGTTGTACCTTGCACACAATAAAGATTTCTCCCACTTGTGCACGGCACAACATCACGTACGAATATAAACAACCATGAAACGCAATAGTTTATGTGAACAATATGATCATGTCATGTATATTTGAATAACTAGTAGAATGTCAACCATATAGTTTTATAAGAAATTCTGCATAATTATTATATGAAAAATACTTCAAAAGTGATAATTATATAAAATATGATGCATTTATCCTTAAAACTATGGTTCTTCATATTTTGAAAGTAAATTATTATTTCAAGGCAAGCTAGAAATAATATGGATTACTACGAAGGTAAACAAGCTTGTAGCTCCCACTGAATTAGACAACATTACATTAATGTATTTCGCAACGCTCCCACTGGATTTGACAACATTACAAATGTTACTTCACCAGTAAATAGCAAATATCGATTTATTTACTTCCCTACTCGCTTTAATACCCATAAGTAACAATTACTTATGTATTATAGAGAGTGTATGAATTTCTACCATGTAGATGAGAGACTATCTATCATACTTTCATTAACTTGAAAACTGGCATGCAATTTTCTCCATATTAGGCCTACCATTCAATAAGGGTATTTAGTACCTACGTTGGGTTAAAACATAATAACTAGGATAAATAAAGCTAGTTATTATAATCAAAATAAACAAACAAAACACTTGTTTTGTTCTATCGATTATAGCCTTAAGGGGATCGACATGTAAAGAACAAAAGAAGTATTGCTTGCCTAGAGATTGCTAAGAGACTTATGAGTTTGAAAGATGCTCAAAAACTCAAAAAGATTAATGAGATCTACCTGAAACAATAAGTTGTGCAAATCTACTTAACCATTTAAGTTCACTTAAAGATTGGTAATTACAATAATCCAATCACACCTATTAATAGCTTTTCCTTGCACCGAAAAAGGATAGGTATATGTCTCTTTCTTTCTTACAAGAAAACGAGACTTTGTTTGTCAAACAAGCATTAGTTTATGGAACTTTGTTGCAATAATACTTTTAAAAGAATCACAAAATTCAATTTTAGTATTTTCGATAATTTTATCCTTATAGAAAATTAAATACCCATGTTTATAAATAAACAATTAATTTTCTAAAAGCTAGAATCCACCAAGACATACCGCCACTGCATCAGTTGATCTGCTAGTGATGATGATATTCAAGGGGTAATTGACGTTCAATAATTGCATCCAATACAACTTCTAGAATTATGGGACTCAACTTTATATACATCACTTGTTACAATCAAAAGTGAAAAAGCGAGCATGTTTATCCCATCTATTACCACGAGTTAAGGTCTCACCTATCTTAACTTGCTTAAGTCGTCCAACCAAAAACCATGATTATATAGCACCGACGTCTCACAATCAAGTGTATTATATCACTTTGGGTTACAAAATCACCACAGTCTAACGTATGGTGAAAGAGTAAGTGCAAGTGCTTTTACACGTTGGATGGCAAATAAACTTATTTCAAAAGGGTATAAATTTTGACAATTTTAAAACATGTACAAAGAATCATGCAACATCTTTGTATCATGACAATTTAACAAATTTACTCAATTCGTTAATTATAGACATCACTTATTGAACTCACAATTCAATTGTATAAATAGTGATATCATAAAAATTGACGATTCAACATGTATTCTATTTAAAGAAGTTTAATTTTATCACAGAAAAAGATTAAAGAATGATTAAAAATCATTCAAACCCTAGACCATTCGCGGCTTCCTAAATAGTATGCAAGATAAGGAGACTACAAGTAGTCAGGTATTATAGGGCAATGGTATCTACAAGACCGAAGTCTTGATGAGTCTTCCCGAACCTTAGCCTTGCAACTAGATAGTACTTTTGCAAATTACGTCATTAATAAAATTTTACAACTTTAAAGTAGAAAACAAATTATAAACTTGATTCTTGCTAATCACGGCGTGAGTTAGATTTAAAACCATGTAAGGGCGACTCATTTGTTGCCACATATGATCGTGCAAGAACAAGACTATAATAAATCAAATTTCATATAGTTTTAGTCCGGTTTATTTTTATTTTCCGAAAAACCTTTTGCTTGAACCATGATACATAACAATTATAATCAAAAGCAAAACAAATAAACATTAACCTAAAACATATATCCAATTAACAATTAATCACATACTTCATACACACCACATCTATCATGACTTCAATTAAATTGATTAATCAAGAACACATGATCCATGGTAAATTTGCATGATTCCCATAGATCGAACCATAATTTAACAATTAACAACGTGATAAATAACGACTAATTAACAAGTAACAACATATTTATCAACAAAAATTGCATACAACTTAGGGTTTGTCTAATTAATTTTATTAACCCTAATTAGGGTTTATGAAAACCTAATCATCAAATAAAATAATTCAAACGCCATCATAGTAAGTTTACACAATTTTATCTCTTTCGTTATTTTTAATGTAATTAAAAAGCTATACGAACGGCTCGTGATGCCACTGTTGGAATTTATAAAAACCTTTTACCATATTAACACATTAATAATCACGAGTACGCAGCGGAATATAGGATCACGTATAGACAAGTAATTAACATAAACGATAAAGAAACGCGTACCTTTTAGCGATGGATTAAACACCTTTATCGAACCACCAATATAAACGAAAACCCAAAGATCAAACAATGATCTCTCTATGAGTACGCACACAATACGTTATAGCAAACAATTAAGTATGCTAGTACCAAGTTGTTATAAAGCTGGTTTATACTTGATTTCTTTAAAACAAGTAGAACCAAAACTAATAATTGTGATATTAGTTTTATCGCAACACACCCAAACAAACAAGGAAGTTTAAATCGTTTTTTACTATCGTAAAAAATAATATATCTTAATGACCTAAGGTCATTCAATATATACAGTGACGGAGCTAGGATTTAGTGCTCGGGTGGGCCAAAAACGACGAGCAATGTTAAATATATGACAAAAAATTCAAACCGTATTACAGGCCATGAAAATCACGTTGATTGATATTCAAAAAACCGTTCTTAAACCATAAACACGAACAATGGAACAAATATGTTACTATGTACATATATAAGAATTTTGATTACATTATTTGTACAACTATACAAAGATTCTATTAAACCATAGGAAAAATTACCAAAAAGGTCCATTGCTCATTATAGTCTTCCCAAAAAATACCTTAAATTTTCTCTTTCTAGAAATAGTCTATTTTTTTGGGTAACAGGACAGCTGGGTGCAGAATGCGCCAAGTGTCATCTGTTTTTTTGGAACGGCGATTTTATTAAAGCAAACTAGCAAGGAGCTAGAATTACAAAGAAATAAGATAAGGGGTTTTTAGCCAATCGGTCCAAGAGAACGTGGCTTTACATCTCGACTTACACCAAAAATATGAAAAGGACATAACATTGTCGAAAATAATACCCTTCTTAAGCCCATTGCTGTCAAAGAGGGTCTTGTTGCGGAAGTTCCAAAGAGACCACCACATACCATAAAAACACCTTCTAAAGCCGACTTCAGATTTGTTGGGAGACGAACCGACTTGAACCACTCTAGCCAATCTTCATAAGACGAAACCCCCGAATATGGAATATTCCACCAGCGAGCAATCTTTTTATAGATTTGGACCGCCACATTACATGAGAAGAACAGATGCTTGGTGTTTTCGACGCCTCCCTCGCATAACGGACACAAAATAGAACCAATATCCATGCCACGACGCGACAAGTTAAATCTAAGAGGTAATGCGTCCATCATAACCTTCCAAGCTGTGATGTTTACTTTAAGAGGGACACACTTAACCCATCTTGTTTTGAAAGACGTCGTAGAAGCCCTGAACTTATCAATTTCCTTTCTAACCGAAGCCACAGAAAAGTCTCCATCATTATTAAGGGACCAAATGTATCTATCATTTTGAGGAGACAAAGCAATGTTATTCACAATATCCGTTACTGCCAAAAGATGGTCATACTCCGCACCAGTCCTAGCAGGCCTACGGAAAGAAGCATCAAAAGTATGTGCACGAACCTTATCTCGAATGGTTGCGTCTTTACTGTTGTCGAGAGCATACGCGCGAGGAAATAAGTCTTTGAGAATCCCGACCTCACTCCACCTGTCTTTCCAGAATTTAGTGTTCCCGCCATCTCCAACTTTGATTTTGAGAAAGTCGAAAAAGTTGAACCCTTTAATTTTAAGAACTTCTAATTCTTTAACAATGGATATCCAGCACGAGTATCGCCCCGTTCTCGTGTTTTTACCCATGCTGCCATCGTCCCCGTGTATAGCTTGAATGACTCTCGACCATAAAGACTTTCTTTGAACGTATAACCTCCACACCCACTTTAATAAGAGCGCACGATTTAAAGCATAAAGTCTAGCCACACCAAGGCCGCCCGTATCTTTCGCTGCCAAAACAGAGCTCCACTTAAACCAAAAAGCTTTCTTATTACTAGTGTCTCGGCCATTGAAGAAATCTCTTCTGATGTTCTCCATAACTTGTAACACGCGAATAGGAGCCTTGTAAATGGACATGTGAAATATAGGAATGGAGCCAAGAACCGACTTTAGCAAAGTGAACCGACCCCCGATCGAAAGAGTATTCATTTTCCATTTGGAGAGTCTTTTTTTAACTTTCTCAATCACCTCTTGCCATGTCGAAAAACGGTGCATGTTCCCTCCTACAGTGGTGCCCAGGTATTTAAACGGAGAGCTAAGGACCAAGCACCCTAATTTATCAGCAGTTTGGTTAACAATACTCGAATTCACGTTCACTCCCATGATTTTGCTCTTACTCATGTTAATTTTAAGCCCCGAAGCTTGGCGAAAACACTCTAAGACCATAGTAATTGTGTCAATATTCCTCTCGCTCCATTTACCAATGAAAACAGCATCGTCCGCAAAAAAGAGGTGTGATAAGTTCACCGAATCATTGATGTTAATGCCTTTAAACAGACCCACGTCGATAACCCGCTGAAAAGAGATATGAAGTGACTCCATGATGAGAATAAACAGAAAAGGCGATAGAGAATCACCTTGTTTGAGGCCTTTGAAAAACTGAAACTCCGGAGTAGGGCTTCCGTTTACAAGAATGGAACCACGCGAAGACTTGAGACAGTTCTGAATCCAGATCCTCCATTTGTTACCAAAACCAAACTTCGCCAAAACCTCGTCCAAGAACTCCCATCTAACGGAGTCATAAGCTTTTTCAAAATCTACTTTAAATATGAACGCCTTTTTATTCTTAGATTTGCACCATTTAATGGTTTCATCTAAAATAAAAGGACCATCCATGATTTGCCTTCCCGAAACGAATGCTGACTGGACTTCGTGAACGAGGTTGTCTAAGATAGGAACCAATCTGTTTGCTAAGATCTTAGTGATGATCTTATACAAACTACTTATAAGACTAATAGGCCTATAGTCGTTGACCATATTAGCATTAGGACACTTCGGGATAAGGGTTACGAAAGAGGAATTACAGCCACGGGAAAACTCTCCATGAGTAAAGAAGTAGTTGACTGCCCTGAAGACATCATTTTCTATAAGATCCCAGAATTGGCGATAAAACCCGAATGTAAACCCATCCGGCCCGGGAGCTTTCTCCATACCACAATCCTACACAGCCTGTTTGACCTCCGCGCGGGTCACGTCGGTCTCCAAATCAGAAGCCTGCTCTTGAGTAATAGTATATGGGAACTGAATATCGAAATGAATACGCTTACCAACAGGCCGATCAAACCTGTTCTTGAAGTGATTGAGAAATTCCAACTTTACTTGCTGCGGATGGTCAATCCAAGAACCATCTTTCATGACCCCTCGAATGCTCATCTCCTTTCTCCTCTTATTAAGAATTCCATGAAAGAAACGAGTGTTCTCATCGCCTTCAACCGACCATTGAATTTTAGCTTTCTGGATGTATTCTGTAGCTATAACTTTGTTGATTTCATGAATGGAATTAACAATCGTCGATCTTTTAAGGGCGATATCACCAGTCCCATTACCACTATCAATCGTGATATCAATCAACCTGAGCTCTTCCTGAAGTTTACTTAACTCGGTCTTTGCTTTGTGAGGGTGCCCTAATCTCCACTCTCTGATTTTAGACTTCAAAAACTTCAATTTGTTCAAAAATTTGCGCATGTCGTTAGAAGGGTCCACAGGAGCTGAATTCCAGGAATCCTCAATGAAATTCCTAAACCCCTCTAATTCTAACCAATGATGATAGAATTTAAAGGGGATAGGGCCATAATCCACAGCGGTTTCACGAAGTAGAATAGGGCAATGATCGGATACAAACCTGTCCAAAGTGATAGCATTAATGTTGGGGTATGAATTACTCAGATTTTCAGACAAAAAGAATCGATCCAACTTGCTCATCTTCGTTGCAGATTTATGACACCAAGTGAATGCATTCCCACATAATGGAACGTCGATCAAACCCGCATCTGAGATAAACTAATTAAAAACTCCCGAGTCCCGAGCATTGAAAACAGAGCCAAAACGTTCCGACTGGAATCTCACCTCGTTAAAGTCACCCATCATAATAACTTCCCCTTCCCATCTCGTAATCAACGAGCACAAGTAATCCCAAAGCATGCGTTTCTCTCTAGATTCTTGAGGGGCATACACCACAATAAGGAGAATATGAGAGTTATTTTTTAACCAAACTCCTTTAACAATCACAAAATAATCCGACACGGTAGACTCCTTCTTACAAAAACAACTAGGATCCCATGTGCATAATATACCACCCGAGTTCCCGACTGAATCGCTGTGGACATAATCAAATGCTGAATTTCCCCAACACGCTTTCACTGTGAACGTCCCCATGGTTTCCATTTTGGTTTCTTGTAAAGCCAAGATACTAATTCTATGTTTACTGCATAACTCCCGAACCCAATCTTTTTTGGTCTTTTGGGCGAGACCTTGTATATTAAGAGAAATACAATTCATTGATGAACCACATCCGCTCCATGTGATTCAATAATCCTGCTTACATCATTTTCGCAACCCGCCATTTCGTATCCCATAGCTTGTCCAACCTTGATAATTTCCTCCAAGTTAGACAATATAGAACCACCCTTTTTAGGAGCACCAGATGGTTTAAAAAAACATGTACTGCCTGATTGCGAACCAATGGTGTCGGGTGATTCCTGATTACAAACGCCCTCCTTTTCAACATGCTGTGTTTTGGTTGGAATCGGTCTGCTCTCGTCTTTATTAACCGATTCTTCTCTATTTAACTCCGGGGTGTAACCAGGCGGATGTGACTGGCTAACGTTGTCAGGGTCTGTGTCTTTTGCCTGGTTATTTTCATTATCCAATATGTCATAAATGTTAAAAGGGTCCTCTGAACGCAATTCCTTGTGGCCAATTGTCTTATTAAAAACAGTTTCTTCGACAGCTTCAGATTCACTGTGTTCGTTCAGTTCATTCAGTTCATTCTCTCCTGGTAAATCCCCATCAGGATCCAAAGGCTCGTCGTTGTCTATACTCTCCTCGTCTGATTCCTCATTGAATTCAGGGGTCCAACCCGGAACTTCTTTGGCGCGGATCCAAAAAATCTTTCCTTTGTGGATAATTTTAAAAGAGGCAAATACATTATCTTTCCTCTTGGTGCGAATACAAAGTCTCTTGGAATGAAAACAGGAACTCTCCCCTATATCTTGGGGCAATATGTCAGAATTGCTCTATTCTTTGGACACTTGTCAAAATCGGAATGGTTGTTGCCCTATATTCTTTGTTTGTACTTTGTTGCCCTGTACCGTATCAAGAAAAACATGTTTTTAGACTTAATCACGAATTGCTCAAAATTGAATGACTCTTTTGATAATTATCCCTAAACCATATATATATAACACATCTAAATTCCAAAAACATTACAATAAAAAAGGTTATTAATAAAACAAGGTGGGCCAAATCCATTTTAGTGTGTTCATATACATGCACAGACACACAATTTTTCAAAATGTTGGGGTGGGCCTTGGCCAACCCAAGGTATAAAGTGGCTCCGTCCCTGAATATATATACACCATGCATAATGCTTGTCGGTAGTTCCAATTCAAATAGGAAAACAAAACTGTAACTTAGACAAAAAGATTTTATTGCTTACTTTCCTTGTTTGTTTTATATACAAACCTTTATTCGTTAACGTTTAACTATCGTTTGTAAAATCCCGTTAATTAACTAATTAATTAACGTTTGCAATAGCTTATCACTAATTAATATATTGCACATAATATATTAACGTATAATTGTTTTACGTATTAACGCGTGCGTCTCCTTAGGCTCGGGACGACTTTCAGACATATATTATTTACGTGTACATATTCCTTCAATAACTGCTCCAATTTCAAATGCTTGTTGGAGAAGCATTTCGGAAACGTTTCGAGCAGTTTATTTATAAAATTACATTTATGTCCTTTTAAGTAATTTTACATTTTCTAACCATATTTTACCGTTACGTTACCAAACACCTTTTAAAACAAACAATTACTGCTTACTGCTTTTGTTAACTGCTATTGCTTACTGTTTACTGCTTCATACTCATGCTCCTACTACTGCTTGTTGTTACGTGTCGCCAAACACACCTTATAGAAAATTCATTTCAATAAGTATGAATATAACTATCCTTTTAATAATTTCAAGTTGCAAGTCTTCTATAAATTTATTATGCAGGGTTAAAATTTGTCTCGTTAATAATTATAGACATATATATATATATATACATGCATATATACGTATATATTTTTCATAAAAATTTCTTCTCAAAAAAATTCAATATGTAATTTCGCTCGAAGCTCGATAATCTTTTCCAAATTTAAGATCGGCCTTGCGACTATACTTGCCTTGGTTCATATACCATCCATTTCGTATGTCACTTCATTTTATGGGTGTGTTTGGCAAATTTTGTATAAGTTCGAAGTGGATCGTTGGAGCTGAGTTTTTAGAGCATGTTGTTGAAACACATGTTAAGGTTATGTTTGGCGCGTAAGCTTACAAGAGCTTATCGGAGCATGAGCTTATCTTTTTTTTAAAATCTTGTTTGATTGACATAACTTGTAATAGCATGTGAAAAAAATAAGCTAAACTAAGTTGTTACTAAATGAAATGTTTTTTAGACTAGCGTTTAAAAAAAGCTTCAACCTCACCTCCAGCAACATTTTCTCCAACTCCTGCTAGTATTGCCAAACATATCTTAAAGCTTTTTTAAAACGTCAGTTTTAGAACCATTTTATTTAATAACTTATTTTTTCACATATTATTACAAGTTATATCGACTAAACGAAACTTATTTTTAAAAACAGCTTATACTTTTAAAAAAATAAACTCATACTCCAACAAACTTTCGTAAACTAACGCGTCAAACATGACTTGTATATCAAAAACAAATTTCTTTATAGATCAAAAGGATTCTCTTAAATAAAGAAAAATGAACATTTTTAACCCTCAAGTCGATGAGAATTGTTTGTGATTTGTTTTAGCACCTACCATTATAATATAAGATTGTTCTTATATAAGTATTTAATTTAACTAAGAAACAAAAATGTCAAACACTAATAAATAATGATTTTTATATTTCAACACGCTTACCCTCATTTATCATATTGATCAAGTTAGAGTTGTGAAACACTTGAATATTTGTTTATTATAGAAAAGTTCTTACAACTAAAAACATGTATATAATTGACGTCAATGCATAAAGTATGGGTCCTTCTATATTTGTGACCAAATAAAAGGGTGCAAACCAATTACAATGTAATTTTTTTATATGAGTTATTTAATTAGCTTCTTAAAGATAATAAAATTTATAAGCCCGTTTTTGTATGAGTTATTTAATTAACCTTTTAAAAAAGAAAATTTATGAGTCCGGCTTTTTTTCTCATGAAAAAGATAAATAAATACACCTTACAATCCTAAACATAAACAATTCTAAATGCTATATAAAAGATTCATCATAAAATATATCCCACATGAAATAAAAAAAAGGCTCTCTCACTTATTTTAAAAATTTTGATGATGAGAAAACTTACATTAAATTTTGTGATGAAGTTTAGACGAAATCTTGCTTTAAAATTAAAATAAAATCTAACAAATATCTTTAGAATTACTTGGAAACTTTTTTTATTTTAAGATTTGATAATTTTTTGCAAGTGTAAAGCTGCAAAATAGTCTAATAGTAGGGATGAGCTCGGGACCAATTCCGTCCCGATCCCGTCCTAATTTAGTTCTCCCGATTTTTTCCCGATCTAAAAAGTTATGTACCGATCCCGTACCCGAACGGGATTCGGGTATCGGTACCGGTACGGGTATCGGTACCGGTACCGGGAAATCGTGATTTTCTCGTTTTTTCGGGGAATTTCCCGATTTGGTACCGATCCCGTACCGAATTAGTGGCCCCGAATTTTTTTTCACCTTATTTTGTAGTCCCGATCCCGTACCGAACGGGATTCGGGTATCGGGAATCGGTACGGTTCCGGGAACGGTTCGGGTTCAGATTCGGGATTCGGGTCAAAATGCTCATCCCTATCTAATAGTAAGGCATTATATAGTAGGCTTATAAGCTTATTAGCTTATATAAGCTTATAAGCCCAAACCAAGTGTTTGGTTAAACTTATATAAGTAGGCTTTTAAGTTTATATATGAGTATTTTGAGAAGCCAAAAAAGTAAGGCTTTTTTATAAATGTTGGGCTTATATAACATACCTCAATATAAATTACAATTTTATCCCTCATTTATAATAACTAACATTTATATTTTTTTCAATATCCTCTGATCAAGCCTTTTATCCCCATATCCTCTGATCGTGAATTATGTAAGTTGGCAATAGGTTTCATCATGATAACATTAGGATGTTATTACTATATATATTAATCAGTGAAGGAAACGGTGTCGTTTCACTTTTGCCATTGTCGTTTCCTTTTATAACATATGTCGTTTTGGACACCTACCCAAATTAAGTCAGTATCAAATGATTAAGTATGAGAACAAATTTGTATACTATACCTCACACTATATAACATTTTACAAAAGTAACCTCAAACTTTTAACTTTTATATATATATAAATTTTAATTATCAAATATAAAACGCATACTTATCGATTCATTTTGAAAAAAAAATACTATAGAAAAATCGTCAAATTGTAAACTAAATGAGGGAAATATTGTAACGCTTCTGACATACGTATCATTTTATAGAAAATATAAAAAACTTAATATATTTTTTAGAAAATTCTTTTGAAAATAGTCCTTACGGTTTTTTTCCTTGCAAAGCAAGTCATTGGCGCGGACGGTATTTAGCATCATCGGTCAACTGCAAAGTTAACTTTTATATATTTATGTCTTTTTAATAGAATAAATTTGATTTATCAAATATGTGGCACAAATCTGAAGATTCATAAAGAAAATATCAGTGAGACGAACAAAACAAGCCCGATATTACAAACTTTTAACATACATATAATTTATAAGAAAATGTTTTACTCAAATGTATATTAAGAAAAACAACAACTAACGAGTAAATATATACAAGTTTCATGAAATATAGATATGTAAAAGTAGAAACGGTCAGAAGGCTAATTATAAATAAATTTATGAAATTTTAGTTTCGACAAAAATTCCCAATGCAGCAGCAAGTCTTCAGAGGTGTGGAGTGGCGGCCAGATGGAAGGCGGTGGTAGTGAGAAGTGACACATCTGAAGGCAAAAGGCTATTATTGTGGGAGTTAGGAGAAAAAGCTACCTTCACAAAGAAAGGAGTAGTATATATACAAGAGGATGAAAAAAGTAAATCCAGACGGCCGGCCGTAGCCGACAGCCAGAGAAACAACAACAGTAGATCTGTTGAAGAAAGTTTCGGTTTTATGCGTTTTGCTTTTCTTGAAAGGCAAGCCATTGACATGAACATTCTTTTGCATTATCGATCAACTGCAACGTTAATTGTCACTCTTTTTAATAACAAATTTTATTATCAGATACGTGGCAAAATCTAAAGATTTCTTAAAAAAATATATATCTGCGAAAATATCTTTGAATTACGAACAAAACAAGCTCTATTTAGTGCTCCCGATTTCGTCCCGATCCCGTACCGATTTAGTGCTCCCGATTTTTTCCCGATCTAAAAAGTTATGTACCGATCCCGTACCCGAACGGGATTCGGGTATCGGTACCGGTACGGGTATCGGTACCGGTACCGGGAAATCGTGATTTTCCCGTTTTTTTTCCAGGAATTTCCCGATTTGGTACCGATCCCGTACCGAATTAGTGGTCCCGAATTTTTTTTCACCTTATTTTGTAGTCCCGATCCCGTACCGAACGGGATTCGGGTATCGGTACGGTTCCGGGAACGGTTCGGGTTCAGATTCGGGATTCGGGTCAAAATGCTCATCCCTATCTAATAGTAAGGCATTATATAGTAGGCTTATAAGCTTATTAGCTTATATAAGCTTATAAGCCCAAACCAAGTGTTTGGTTAAACTTATATAAGTAGGCTTTTAAGTTTATATATGAGTATTTTGAGAAGCCAAAAAAGTGTGGCTTTTTTATAAATGTTGGGCTTATATAACATACCTCAATATAAATTACAATTTTATCCCTCATTTATAATAACTAACATTTATATTTTTTTCAATATCCTCTGATCAAGCCTTTTATCCCCATATCCTCTGATCGTGAATTATGTTAGTTGGCAATAGGTTTCATCATGATAACATTAGGATGTTATTACTATATATATTAATCAGTGAAGGAAACGGTGTCGTTTCACTTTTGCCATTGTCGTTTCCTTTTATAACATATGTCGTTTTGGACACCTACCCAAATTAAGTCAGTATCAAATGATTAAGTATGAGAACAAATTTGTATACTATACCACACACTATATAACATTTTACAAAAGTAACCTCAAACTTTTAACTTTTATATATATATAAATTTTAATTATCAAATATAAAACGCATACTTATCGATTCATTTTGAAAAAAAAATACTATAGAAAAATCGTCAAATTGTAAACTAAATGAAGGAAATATTGTAACGCTTCTGACATACGTATCATTTTATAGAAAATATAAAAAACTTAATATATTTTTTAGAAAATTCTTTTGAAAATAGTCCTTACGGTCTTTTTTCCTTGCAAAGCAAGTCATTGGCGCGGACGGTATTTAGCATCATCGGTCAACTGCAAAGTTAACTTTTATATATTTATGTCTTTTTAATAGAATAAATTTGATTTATCAAATATGTGGCACAAATCTGAAGATTCATAAAGAAAATATCAGTGAGACGAACAAAACAAGCCCGATATTACAAACTTTTAACATACATATAATTTATAAGAAAATGTTTTACTCAAATATATATTAAAAAAACAACAACTAACGAGTAAATATATACAAGTTTCATGAAATATAGATATGTAAAAGTAGAAACGGTGTAACACCCCATTTTGGAAATGGAGTATTACGCATAATCATGGCGTGTCATCAAAGCATACAAGGATAAATGTCTAAACATTATTCAACCATAAAAGGGAAATACCGGAATCAAACATCGGTACCCCCAAAGTAAAGCTCATCACACACAAACATAAATACTGTAAAAGGAAAGGACGAAACAATGTCCATAGCAACTGTATTAAAGTAAAGGAAATGCATAAAGTAAAGAAAGACAGTAAAGCTTCCAGTCCATATGCACCTACGTTTGAGATCTACGAGCGTCCCTGAGTACCTGCCGTTTTGGGAACATGAAAAGGAAAACGGCTGAGCAAGACGCTCAGTGCACGGATGTACAATATAGCATGAAATAGGATAAGCATGTAACATATAACAGCGGAAGACTAAGTACTGAGTAAACTGGTTAAGTATCAAGAAAACTGGTTTTATAGTTTGAAAAGCCTTATGTTTAAAAACTGGTTTTATAGTTTGAAAAGCCTTATGTTTATCTTGTGAAAACTGTTTTAACATATATATACCATAGCCCATATAGGTCATGAAAAGGTCACGTGCATGAATACTTGGAGGGGTGACCTCATCATGCTGATTAGAGGGGATGCCTCTAATCAATATACTGGTTTGGGTAGGAGGGATCAACTCCTTGTGAAGGGTGCAAGGCACACACCATATTCACCATGATAAACTGAATAAAACATGTAACTAGGATGCACCCATACGCCCCACCTGATATAATAATATGGCCAAAACTGAAAAGGGACGCCACGAGCAATCACTCCGCCGTGGGGAAGTCATAACATCGGTGCCTCCAATGCTATGGTTATGGTACCTCCATAACTAGGTGAAACTGGTCATGCTTGTATATGGCTATAGATTATGATAATTAAACATAAGCAGTTCAAAACAATAAAACAAATACTGGGGAAAACAGTTGGCTGCATACGGGGAAATCCTAATAAGGAAAGAATGTCCATACTGAAAGGACGGGAATCCGTACCTCAAGTCCAGTGAATGAACGGAAGAAAGACTCCTACTTCTGGATCACTAACGCTACATGAATACACACGTGTATAAGTATCGATTCACTGATTACGTACTGGGTTTTGTGTCCCATTTTAGCTGATTTGGTATGTTTTAGGTCATGGTTCACTGTTTAAAGCCTTGAACTATGTTTATCTAGTATTCTGATTAATCTGATTAAGTATTACTGGCGTTTCATGTATTATTATACTTACTGTGTAATAATAAGTAACTTTCCAAAAATAGCAGGTTTCCAAAAATAGAAAGTTTCCAAAAATAGAAAGTTTCCAAAAATAGAAAGTTTCCAAAAATAGAAAGTTACCAAAAATAGAAAGTTTCCAAAAATAGAAAGTTTCCAAAAATAGAAAGTTTCCAAAAATAGAAAGTTTCCAAAAATAGAAAGTTTCCTAAAATAGAATTTACTGCTTAAAATAGATTAGTTTCTAAAAATAGAAAGTTTCCAAAAATAGATCAGCTGCCTTAATTAAATAAGTTTCCATATATAGAAGGTTTCCATGATTAGATTAGCTGCCTGAAATAGATAGATTTCTATATATAGAAGGTTTCCATTAATAGATTAGTTGCCTTATTTAATTAAGTTTCTATAAATAGAAGTTTCCATATTTAGAATTAAGCTGGTTACATAAGCTAACATATAAGTCTAAGTGTTTATAAGCTTGTTTCTTAAGTCATATGATATAGTATATAGTTTAATTATTATTTCATGTATTTTAATTAAACTATAGGTTAAGCATTTTAATTAAAGTATAACATGTTTTAATTAAAATGAAATGAATTACTTAGGTTAAAATGTGTATTATTATTATTAATAATATAACCTAAGTCATGTCTAAATTAATTAATTATAGGCATGTTTTAATAATTAATTAATTATAACTTATAACATAAAATACTTAGGTTAAATTAATGTCATGTTAAACTAATAATTAAAATAACCTAAGTCATGATTTAATTAATATTTCATGTTATTAATTAATTATATCCTAAGTTCATAATTCATACGATTAACATGTAGCATAAATTATGATTTTAACCAACGAACCATGAATCGGGCATGAATTCGACACCGTACCCCGAGCCAAACTCGGGGCACGTGTGCCTCCTTGCTGCCGTGGGTCCCACATGAGCCAACCAAGACCAAAAATGGTCTTGGTGGTGGCGGCAATAGCAAACCAAACCCCCCTCGGGTTTGTTTGCTAGGCGGCCAAAAACAAACACCCCTTTAAATCAATCTTTGATTTTAATTAACCCCAAAACATGTTAGATCAATGATTAATTACCATGTTTTTAATAAGAAAAATAATAACATGTTCATGAAAATAATCAAAGATTAAAAGAATTAAAAAGAATTAAAAAGAAGGGTTAGAAAGGTATACCACTATGTAGCTTGGAAAAAGGATGAACAAACACTGATTATAACAATAGTTTTTGAGATCAAAATCAACCAATCACCCTCCTATGGTGATGTTTAGGTGGCGGCACAAAGAGGAGAAAAGGAGGAGGAGAAAAACTCTTTTTAGGGTTTTTGTTTATTTTCTTGTAAAAGTGAAATGAAATGAAAAGTTACATAACCCCCCCTTTACTTGTAAAAGTCCATGGGCTTAGCCCATTTCTTGTGGTTGTGCCGTGGGTATGGGGGCCCCACATGGGGTACCCGTACCTTTCTCGTGTCCCGATGTTTCGTGTTCGTTCGTGGTTAAACGTGTTCGTGTCTGAAGTGTTTCTGTTTATTTTATCATGTAGTTACCGTAATCTTAACACTCGTAATTATATTATATGTATTTACGTAAGTATTCTAATTTGTATTTTAAATGGTGATCATGATTTAATTATGTTCACGTGATATATTTATTAACTGTTTATCATGAGTTCGTACGTAATCGATACTTGTCATGTCATACACGTATGCACTTGCTTGATTATTAGCACATGAATGTGATCAATACTAAATGATGTACGTTTTAATCTAGGACGTACGATCTTAAGGGCACTATTCATGGTAAAAGCATGCGGGTTTTACAATTCTTCCCCCCTAAAAAGAATAATTCGTCCCCGAATTATAGATAAAGTAAGCTGAAAAGAAGTGACATACCCGAACTCAAAATATGAAGTGAGGGTAAGAAGCCCGGATAGACTCCTCTGTTTCCCAAGTGGCTTCCCGCTCGGTATGGTCCCTCCAGAGAATTTTGACGAATGGAATCGTCTTCCTTCTCATGACTCGTTCTTGCCTGTCGAGTACTCGTTCGGGTTCTTCTATAAAAGTGAGATCTTCACGTATCTGTTCCAGTGGATACTGAACCATGTGAAGGGGATGATAATTGTACCCTCTGAGTAAGGACACATGGAACACGTTATGCACGTGCGAAAGCTGAGGAGGTAACGCCAATCGGTAAGATACTTCGCCGATTCGTTCAACGATATCAAATGGTCCGATGAACCGAGGACTGAGTTTCCCTTTGATCCCGAAGGGTTTAACACCACGTGCCGGCGAAACCTTGAGGAAGACGTGATCTCCCACATTAAAATGTATGTCCCTACGATGCTTATCGGCGTAACTCTTCTGACGTGATCGTGCTTCCTGCAGTTTCTGCTTAGCTACTTCGATCTTCTCATTGGTCATTTCTATAATCTCTGGTCCTTCGAGTGTTCGCTCTCCCACTTGATCCCAGCAAGTTGGAGCGCGACACTGCCATACAACATTTCGAAAGGAGCACATTTGATACTTGCGTGCCAGCTGTTGTTGTATGCAAACTCGACTAAGCAGATGTAATCGTCCCAATCACCTGTCCATTCCAACGCACACGACCTTAGCATATCTTCCAATGTCTGAATTGTTCGCTCCGACTGTCCGTCCGTTTGAGGATGAAAGGCCGTACTCAGCTTAAGTTGTGTACCCCAAGCTTTTTGCAGACCTTTCCAGAATCGCGACGTGAAACGAGGATCTCTGTCTGAGACGATGCTGGAGGGAGTGCCGTGGAGTCTCATGATCTCCCTTCTGTAAGTATCTGCGAGTTTACTTACCGGATCTTCCTTGCGTATCGGTAAGAAATGAGCTGATTTGGTGAGTCGATCAACAATGACCCAAATAGCATCGTGCTTCTTCTTGGTAGGCGGAAGACCGGTAACAAAATCCATGGTGATTTTGTCCCACTTCCACTCTGGAATATCCAACGGTTGAAGGAGACCGCCCGTTCGCTGATGTTCAATCTTAACCTGCTGGCAGGTAAGACATTTGGAGACATACGTGGCTACATCCTGTTTCATACCACTCCACCAAAAGTGCTGTCTGATGTCATGGTACATTTTTGTCGACCCAGGATGTATGGAAAATGGGGAGCTGTGAGCTTCAGCTAACAATGCTTCCCGGAGTTCAGGATTGTCAGGAACACAAAGTCTCGTGCCCTGCCAAACGATACCGTCTGCGTCCATTCGGAATTCTGTCTGCTTCTCCAAATTCTGAATTATCGCCCAAATCTCTCCATCATCCTTCTGCGCTTCCTTAATCCTAGTCAGTAACTCAGGTTCTACTCTAAGATTCTCCCAGTATCCGTGCTGCCCACGTACCATGATTTCGATGTCTAGCCGCTCCAAGTCCCTTATGTTTTGTTCCTTGATCTCAATGCCGTTGATCATTCCGGACTTTCTGCTGAGTGCATCTGCTACTACATTAGCTTTCCCGGGATGATACTGTAGGTTAATATCATAATCCTTCAACAGTTCCAACCATCTCCTTTGTCTCATGTTCAATTCTCGCTGTGTGAAGATATACTTCAAGCTCTTGTGATCCGTGAAAATGTCGCATGATTCTCCGTATAAGTAATGCCTCCATATCTTTAATGCGAACACCACTGCAGCAAGTTCCAGGTCATGCGTAGGGTAGTTTTCTTCATAGGGCTTAAGCTGCCGTGAAGCATACGCGATCACTTTCCCATGTTGCATGAGAACACAGCCCAGTCCCTTCCCCGATGCATCGCTATAGATCTGAAATCCACCTGTACCAGATGGGAGAGTAAGAATAGGTGCAGATACTAACTTCTGCTTTAGGTCTTCGAAGCTCTTCTCTCGTTCTTCCGTCCAGACGAATTTCTCTCCTTTTCGCATCAGTTTGGTGAGAGGCAATGCCAGGCGGGAAAAGTTCTCCACGAATCTTCGATAATATCCAGCTAAGCCTAAGAAACTGCGGACTTCTGTCGCTGATGTTGGTCTTGGCCATTTAGTGATAGCCTCAACCTTCGCTGGGTCCATAGTGATCCCTTCTGCTGATACAATGTGACCTAAGAATGCCACCTTGTTTAACCAGAACTCACACTTGGAGAATTTCGCATACAGCTGCTTCTGACGAAGAATCTGTAGTACAGTACGGAGATGATCTTCGTGTTCCTCCGTGGACTTTGAGAAAATCAAGATGTCATCGATGAATACAATGACAAATTTATCAAGGAATTCATGAAAGATTATGTTCATCAGATCCATGAATACTGCTGGAGCGTTAGTCAGGCCGAATGGCATGACCACAAACTCATAATGGCCATAGCGGGTACGAAAAGCAGTCTTGGCAATATCCTGCTCTTTAACCCTTAGCTGATGGTAGCCTGACCTTAGATCGATCTTTGAGAAGTGTTTGGCTCCTTGAAGTTGGTCAAACAGATCGTCTATACGTGGCAGTGGATATTTATTGCGGATGGTAATCTTATTAAGTTCACGGTAGTCAATGCAAAGTCGCATGCTGCCGTCCTTCTTCTTAACGAACAAGACCGGTGCGCCCCATGGAGATGCGCTTGGTCTAATGAACCCTCGTTCAAGAAGTTCCTGCAGTTGGTCCTTCAGTTCTTTTAGCTCTATGGGAGCCATACGATACGGAGCCTTAGAGATTGGCTCAGCTCCTGGAACAAGGTCGATGTTGAACTCCACTTCTCTTGCAGGTGGTATGCCTGGAAGTTCATCTGGGAAGACGTCTTGAAATTCCGAAACTACTGGTTGATCCTGAATCGATGGGGATTCAGCATCCATGTCATGAACCGTAGCTAGAGAACCTTCGCAGCCATGTGACAGTAATGCACGTGCTTGCAAGGTAGATATGACCTGTACAGACCGTCCGGGTATGAACCCGTTATGGATGTACTCTGGTGCATTAATGTCGCCGAAGATCACCCGATATGAGTGGCAGTCTATGGTAGCATGGTGCCTGGATAGCCAGTCCATGCCAAGAATCATATCAAACTCAATCATGTCTAGGGGAAGTGCATCTACTGCACGAACTTTATCGTCAAACTCGAGAGGAAGACTCTTGTATACATGAGTTATTAATACAGAGTCCCTCAGAGGCGTGGAAATGGTAAGCTTATTTTCTAATGGCAAGGGAAGTGTCCTGATGTTCTTAGCATAAGTAGTGGAAATAACTGAATGAGTGGCACCCGTGTCGTAAAGAACACATGCAGCCTGGCCGTACATATACAAAATTCCAGTAATGGTACCTGTAGATTTGTTTGCCTGATCGCGCGATGTCGTGTAGACACGCCCAGTGATAGGAGGCGGTTTAGTATCAGCATGACCCGAAGTACCCTCCATTTCACCCTTACGGCAATCTCTCATACGATGGCCAGGGAGGCCGCACTTGTAGCACGCGTCGGAATCACGACGACATGGGCCAGGGTGTCTGCGATGGCAAGTGCTGCAAAGAGGATGAGTGAATCCTCCAGCGATGACAAAACGTGTTAAGAATAAAGTATATGCACGAGTATAGGACGTAAGCGTCATAAGAGGCTTACCAGTGTTAGCTGAACGGTTAGGCTGAGAACCCCTGTGGTTCTGGTCCCTTCCGTTACCGTGGTTCCTGGTAGAGATTAATATAGTGTCAGCATGGGAAATATAACATGAAATCATAAGAAGATGCGTAAATAGTAGGACCTGCTGTTGTTGGAGTGTCCCGCATTGTTACGGTAATTATCATTACCGTTGCGCCTTTCCACAACAGAACGGTCGTTAGTGTGACCGTTTCCTTTGGGCTGATTAGGCTGCTGCTGGGTAGCCGGCTGAGACCGGTCCCCAGTTTTCTGCCTGGAAGATACAGTTTAAGAGATGATTATAGAACATATAATGATAGGATGCGGTCTGGTTAACGCTAGAACACGAAATGTTTTACCTCTTGTCGGGTCTTTCAGCTTCCCCGAACTCATCGCATTCCTGCAACATCTCAAGCTTCCTTGCTGCGTCGGCCACTTGTGCTACTGTATTGAACGTAGCACATACCAGATTGTTCGCGACCGAGGTGCGAAGTGCCCACCTAAAATGGTGTGCCTGCTCCTCAGGAGTACCAACCGCTGCTCCCAGAAAACCAGCCAAGCGAAGAAAGCGCTGCATGAATTCATTGCTATTCTCGCCCGCTCTCTGACGTATCCCATGGTATTCTCGCTTGAGTTTGTCCTGCTCTGCCTTAGGAAAGAACTGCTCCATTACTCTCTCCTTGAATTGGGCCCATGTCAAACCAGCGACCCATTCATCACCTCCTTCTGACTACGTCAAAGCTAGCCACCAGTTGAGTACATCGCCTTCAAATCGGTAGCATGCCAATCTTGCCTTGAAGGCGGGGTCACATCCCATAGCATTGAAGATTTTCTCAATGTGAGTCAGCCAGCTTTCAGCATCGCTGGGGCTATCAGTCTTTTCAAAAGCTCTAGGACGGAGCTTGTTAAATCTTTCCAACCATACCGCTAGTGTCACTGGGGGAGGAGGAGGAGGAGGAGGTGCCTGATTCTGCTGCTGCTGATTGTTGGCAGCTTGGACTTCAGCACGAATGTCATTCCTCAGTTGAGGAAGTAAGGCTTGCATGGCAGCCTGAATTGCAGCATTGAGCTGCTCTTGCTCGCGTGTGAGAACCATCTGACAGTATAACATAAACATATGATTAACAGTTCCAACATAAAATAAAAAAAAAATTTATGCCAAAATTTCACGAGAAAAATTTATGTAAGAAAATCTTTGTATGAATGCATGATGCAGTTTTATGAAAACTTTTGATGCTCGAGAGTGAACGCCTCCGGTCAGTTCACTCAAAATAAAAGACATATCGAGGGGACGCCTATGGGTCGGTCCCAAATCTAAAAGTTTCGATAAAACACATGCGACTAAATAGGGCCAGTCCTGTACCAACCATTACTTAGTCAAAAACCCTGTAACAATCACATGTATATGTATGCTTAAAAATGATGAATGCATGAAAACAACTGTCAGTTCTAGGAAGACCGTAGTGACTACCCACTAATCACAGGTCATATTTGAGAGCCTACAGGTCGAAACCTTGGCTCTGATACCATAATTGTAACACCCCATTTTGGAAATGGAGTATTACGCATAATCATGGCGTGTCATCAAAGCATACAAGGATAAATGTCTAAACATTATTCAACCATAAAAGGGAAATACCGGAATCAAACATCGGTACCCCCAAAGTAAAGCTCATCACACACAAACATAAATACTGTAAAAGGAAAGGACGAAACAATGTCCATAGCAACTGTATTAAAGTAAAGGAAATGCATAAAGTAAAGAAAGACAGTAAAGCTTCCAGTCCATATGCACCTACGTTTGAGATCTACGAGCGTCCCTGAGTACCTGCCGTTTTGGGAACATGAAAAGGAAAACGGCTGAGCAAGACGCTCAGTGCACGGATGTACAATATAGCATGAAATAGGATAAGCATGTAACATATAACAGCGGAAGACTAAGTACTGAGTAAACTGGTTAAGTATCAAGAAAACTGGTTTTATAGTTTGAAAAGCCTTATGTTTATCTTGTGAAAACTGTTTTAACATATATATACCATAGCCCATATAGGTCATGAAAAGGTCACGTGCATGAATACTTGGAGGGGTGACCTCATCATGCTGATTAGAGGGGATGCCTCTAATCAATATACTGGTTTGGGTAGGAGGGATCAACTCCTTGTGAAGGGTGCAAGGCACACACCATATTCACCATGATAAACTGAATAAAACATGTAACTAGGATGCACCCATACGCCCCACCTGATATAATAATATGGCCAAAACTGAAAAGGGACGCCACGAGCAATCACTCCGCCGTGGGGAAGTCATAACATCGGTGCCTCCAATGCTATGGTTATGGTACCTCCATAACTAGGTGAAACTGGTCATGCTTGTATATGGCTATAGATTATGATAATTAAACATAAGCAGTTCAAAACAATAAAACAAATACTGGGGAAAACAGTTGGCTGCATACGGGGAAATCCTAATAAGGAAAGAATGTCCATACTGAAAGGACGGGAATCCGTACCTCAAGTCCAGTGCATGAACGGAAGAAAGACTCCTACTTCTGGATCACTAACGCTACATGAATACACACGTGTATAAGTATCGATTCACTGATTACGTACTGGGTTTTGTGTCCCATTTTAGCTGATTTGGTATGTTTTAGGTCATGGTTCACTGTTTAAAGCCTTGAACTATGTTTATCTAGTATTCTGATTAATCTGATTAAGTATTACTGGCGTTTCATGTATTATTATACTTACTGTGTAATAATAAGTAACTTTCCAAAAATAGCAGGTTTCCAAAAATAGAAAGTTTCCAAAAATAGAAAGTTTCCAAAAATAGAAAGTTTCCAAAAATAGAAAGTTACCAAAAATAGAAAGTTTCCAAAAATAGAAAGTTTCCAAAAATAGAAAGTTTCCAAAAATAGAAAGTTTCCAAAAATAGAAAGTTTCCTAAAATAGAATTTACTGCTTAAAATAGATTAGTTTCTAAAAATAGAAAGTTTCCAAAAATAGATCAGCTGCCTTAATTAAATAAGTTTCCATATATAGAAGGTTTCCATGATTAGATTAGCTGCCTGAAATAGATAGATTTCCATATATAGAAGGTTTCCATTAATAGATTAGTTGCTTTATTTAATTAAGTTTCTATAAATAGAAGTTTCCATATTTAGAATTAAGCTGGTTACATAAGCTAACATATAAGTCTAAGTGTTTATAAGCTTGTTTCTTAAGTCATATGATATAGTATATAGTTTAATTATTATTTCATGTATTTTAATTAAACTATAGGTTAAGCATTTTAATTAAAGTATAACATGTTTTAATTAAAATGAAATGAATTACTTAGGTTAAAATATGTATTATTATTAATAATAATATAACCTAAGTCATGTCTAAATTAATTAATTATAGGCATGTTTTAATAATTAATTAATTATAACTTATAACATAAAATACTTAGGTTAAATTAATGTCATGTTAAACTAATAATTAAAATAACCTAAGTCATGATTTAATTAATATTTCATGTTATTAATTAATTATATCCTAAGTTCATAATTCATACGATTAACATGTAGCATAAATCATGATTTTAACCAACGAACCATGAATCGGGCATGAATTCGACACCGTACCCCGAGCCAAACTCGGGGCACGTGTGCCTCCTTGCTGTCGTGGGTCCCACATGAGCCAACCAAGACCAAAAATGGTCTTGGTGGTGGCGGCAATAGCAAACCAAACCCCCCTCGGGTTTGTTTGCTAGGCGGCCAAAAACAAACACCCCTTTAAATCAATCTTTGATTTTAATTAACCCCAAAACATGTTAGATCAATGATTAATTACCATGTTTTTAATAAGAAAAATAATAACATGTTCATGAAAATAATCAAAGATTAAAAGAATTAAAAAGAATTAAAAAGAAGGGTTAGAAAGGTATACCACTATGTAGCTTGGAAAAAGGATGAACAAACACTGATTATAACAATAGTTTTTGAGATCAAAATCAACCAATCACCCTCCTATGGTGATGTTTAGGTGGCGGCACAAAGAGGAGAAAAGGAGGAGGAGAAAAACTCTTTTTAGGGTTTTTGTTTATTTTCTTGTAAAAGTGAAATGAAATGAAAAGTTACATAACCCCCCCTTTACTTGTAAAAGTCCATGGGCTTAGCCCATTTCTTGTGGTTGTGCCGTGGGTATGGGGGCCCCACATGGGGTACCCGTACCTTTCTCGTGTCCCGATGTTTCGTGTTCGTTCGTGGTTAAACGTGTTCGTGTCTGAAGTGTTTCTGTTTATTTTATCATGTAGTTACCGTAATCTTAACACTCGTAATTATATTATATGTATTTACGTAAGTATTCTAATTTGTATTTTAAATGGTGATCATGATTTAATTATGTTCACGTGATATATTTATTAACTGTTTATCATGAGTTCGTACGTAATCGATACTTGTCATGTCATACACGTATGCACTTGCTTGATTATTAGCACATGAATGTGATCAATACTAAATGATGTACGTTTTAATCTAGGACGTACGATCTTAAGGGCACTATTCATGGTAAAAGCATGCGGGTTTTACAAACGGTCAGAAGGCTAATTATAAATAAATTTATGAAATTTTAGTTTCGACAAAAATTCCCAATGCAGCAGCAAGTCTTCAGAGGTGTGGAGTGGCGGCCAGATGGAAGGCGGTGGTAGTGAGAAGTGACACATCTGAAGGCAAAAGGCTATTATTGTGGGAGTTAGGAGAAAAGCTACCTTCACAAAGAAAGGAGTAGTATATATACAAGAGGATGAAAAAAGTAAATCCAGACGGCCGGCCGTAGCCGACAGCCAGAGAAACAACAACAGTAGATCTGTTGAAGAAAGTTTCGGTTTTATGCGTTTTGCTTTTCTTGAAAGGCAAGTCATTGACATGAACATTCTTTTGCATTATCGATCAACTGCAACGTTAATTGTCACTCTTTTTAATAACAAATTTTATTATCAGATACGTGGCAAAATCTAAAGATTTCTTAAAAAAATATATATCTGCGAAAATATCTTTGAATTACGAACAAAACAAGCTCTGTATTCCAATGCTTTTGATATAATTTTATATAAAAAAATTTTACTCAAATATATTTTAAAACAATTCAAAACGCACTCATAAATTATCGAATAACTTTAAAATAAACAACCGGATAAAAAACATAACGTTATATTTTTATCTACCATTATTTTAGCAAACTCTCTTTAACAAACATTTGACAGACTCTTCAACAAGAAGTATACTGCATACTAAGTCTTCGAATTACGAACAAAACGAGCCAATATTGACACGTTTTTACACACATACGAGCTTCTAGAAAAGTCCGTCAATTAAAATATATTTACTATAATATATTCATAAAGCACACCCTTAATCTATTTATGAGTTTTAAAAACTACCTTTCTGTTGAATAAAATATAAATATATAAAAGTACAAATGGTCAAGTTAATTATGAACAAATAAATGAAATTTTGGTTCTTATAGCTTAAAAAAACAAAGAAAGAAGCGTCGACACAAAGCAGAGCATTATTACGTAAACAATCCTTGAGTTTATTTTCTTCTTTCAAGTTCGGTAATTGACGCGAACAACCCTTTGCATTATCGGTCTATGGCGCCATTTGTCCTGCATGCTCCGCTGCAACGCGCGGCCTATATACCTCGTTTAAGTAAAAAGAACATTGCATCTCAAATGAAACTCACGATTAATATAGATTGAAGATTAACAGACAATATGTAACACCCCATTTTGATAAATGGAATGTCACGCGTAATTATGGCGTGTCATCAAATCATACAAGGATAAATGTCTGAAACATTACATGACCATAGGGATAACCGGAATCAAACATCGGTTCCCAAACATAAGCCCAAAACATAATAAAGTAAAAGAAATGAATGAAAGACTAAGCAAGCATAAGTATATGAAGGCAAAAAGGAAAAGAAGTCTCTAGCAGCTTCCATCCTATGCACGTCCTCCAAATGCTCGAGTCTTTCCTAGGGTACATGCCGTTTTGGGACATAGAAAGGAAAGTAACGGCTGAGCAAAACGCTCAGTGCACGGATATAGACATAGTATGAATGACTAAGCATAATAAAGACTTAATAGCAGCGGAATTGTATAAGTCCTGGAAAACCTGGAACATGTTCATAAAACTGGTTTTATAGTTTGAAAATCCTTATGTTTATCTTGTAAAAACTGTTTAACGTATTTTACCATTAGCCAATATAGGTCATGAAAATCCACCGTGCATGAATACTTGGAGGGGTGACCTCATCATGCAAATTAGAGGGGTTGCCTCTAATTTAATATACTGGTTTTTGGGTAGGAGGGATCAGCTCCTTGTGAAGGATGCAAGGCACACACCACATTCACCATGAAATCCTGACTAAAAACATGTAACTAGGATGCACCCATACGCCCCACATGATAAATATAATATAAATGGCCAAAAGCTGAAGGGACGCCACGAGCAATCACTCCGCCGTGGTAAAGTCATAACATCAGTGCCTCTAATGTTATGGTTATGGTACCTCCATAACTAGGTGAAACTGGTCATGCATGTATATGGCTATAGGTAATCTTAATTAAACATAAGCAATCAAACACGTAACTTATACTACGGGAAAACAGTTGGCTGCATACGGGGAATCCTAATAAGGAAAGAATGTCCATACTGAAAGGACGGGAATCCGTATCTTATGTCTAGTGAACGAAGAAGATGAACTGAGAGAAATCCTACTTCCGAATCACTAGTGCTACATAAATACATACATGAATAAGTATCTGCTTACTAAATACGTAGCCGGTTTTATGTCATGTCTTAGCTTATTTTATGTGTTCTTACCATGTTGTACTGTTTTAAAGCCATAAACTGTGTTTATCTTATATTCTGTTTAATCTGATTAAGTATTTCTGGTATTTCATGTGTTATTATACTTACTGTGTAATAATAAGTAACTTTCCAAAAATAGCAGGTTTCCTAAAATAGAAAGTTTTCAAAAATAGAAAGTTTCCAAAAAATAGAAAGTTTCCAAAAATAGAAAGTTTCCAAAATAAGAAAGTTACCAAAAATAGAAAGTTACCAAAAAGAGAAAGTTTCCAAAAATAGAAAGTTTCCAAAAATCGGAAGTTTCCAAAAATAGATTTACTGCTTAAAATAGATAAGTTTCTAAAAATAGAATGTTTCCATAAATAGATTAGTTGCCTTATTTAATTAAGTTTCTAAAAAATAGAAAGTTTCCATAACTAGAAATAAGTTGGTTAAATAAGCTAAGTATATAAGCCTAAGTGTTTTCATGATTATTTTCTAAGTCATATGATATAAGGTATAGTTTAATAATTATTTCATGTAATTAAATTAAACTATAGGTTAAAATATTTAATTAAAGTATAACATGTTTTTAATTAAATAAAGTTAAATACTTAGGTTAAAACATGTATTATTATATATTAATAATATAACCTAAGTCATGTTAATTAATTAATTATAGTCATGGTTTTTAAATAATTAATTAATTATAAGTCTAAAATATAAAAATACTTAGGTTAATTAATTTCATGATTATTAATAATTAAAATAACCTAAGTCATGTTATTAAATTAATCATGTCATTTTATTAATTTAATTTTAACATAAGATCATAAAACATAAAAAAACAAACATACACCATGAACCGGATCTAGACTAAACACCATGAACCGGACATGAAATCGACACCGTACCCCGAACCAACTCGGGGTACCCCGTGCCTTGATGCTGCCGTGGGACCCACACACATCAACCGAGACTGTATGGTCTTGGTGGTGGTCGGTTGGCCAAACCGAAACCCCCTTCGGGTTCGGTGCAGCCTGCGGCCAAAACAAACGCCCCTTAAAAACATACTTTTGATTTTATTAAACCCCAAATCATGTTAGATCCATGTTTATTTATTAGATTTTTGAAAAAAACATAACATGTTCTTGATTTATTAAAAGATCAAATCAAAAGAAAAGGTTTAAAAAGGATTTACCGAATTCGTGGATCAAAAGGATGAAGAACAAACACGATCACCAACTAAATTTCCAAGATCCAAGATCACAAACCACCTCCTTGTGGTGTTCTTAAGGTGGCGGCACAAAAAGAAAAAGGGAAGGAGGGTTTTTAGGTTTTTGCTAAAAATCTTCTGTAATTGTAAATGAGTAGTGAAAAATCCCTTAAACCCTTTTAGTAAAATTTGACAAATGGGCTTGGCCCATTTGTCCCTTGTAGCCGCGGGTAGGGGGCCCCACTTGGGGTACCCGTACCTTTTTTCATGTCCCGATGTTAAGTTATACGTTCGTGATTATTTGTGTTCGCGTTTTAAGTGTTCTCGTTTCGTAATTACCGTGATCTAATATATTTAATTACGCTTGTAATAATTATATATACGTAATTAATAATAGTTCATGTTTTAATTACGTTCATGATGTCATGATCGCATGTTCGTGATTAATTATTGTCAAATAATTATTACGTGCCCGTGCGTAGTAAATACTTATCGTGTTCTAACACGTACGTAATACGTACAATCCTAACACGTAATCGTAATCATGCTATATTAGGAAAGTTTTAATCTAGTACGTACGATCTTAAGGGTACTATTCATGGTAAAAGCATGCGGGTTTTACAACTCTTCCCCCTAAAAAGAATAATTCGTCCCCGAATTATAGATAACGTAACTGAAAGAGAAACATACCCGAATCAAACTGAAAGGGATGTAAGATTAATGAACGTGCGGGTTTCCTGGCAGAAGGAACGCGGAACGTGACATGTCTTGAAAGGACATGGAACGTGACGTGACTGAAAGGACATATCTAGTTGATAAGAGAAAAACGGATAAAAGTTCGGATGAACTTGTCCATTTCTGTTGGAAATACGTTTTACGTATTAAGAAGGATCGGTCACTCCAACGATAGTCCATGTAATAGCTCGTAGTTTAGTTACATGTCTTTATTAAACAAACAAAGCCAAGCCTAGCCTACAACATGTGTAGGCCGGCCCAACAATGTAAGCCCAAGCCCATCATAAGGCTTGGGTATATAAACCCTCTCCTTTGATGGAGAGGGTGTGGTTTTCATTATTTTACACATAGTTGTTCTTAACTTTCTCTCTCTAGAAGTGTGAAATCCACCCTCTTTCTATCTCTTTCTCTCTCTAAAAACATAAGCATAGATTTACAAATCAACAAATGGTATCAGAGCTTGGGATGAAATATAGGTTTGTTTGTGTGATTCGTATGTTCTTATAAGCATTTCGTGGCTTTTTGAGTTCATTTTGCCGAATCATCAAAAAAATTTTTGTGTTTGTTCGTGATTTCAAGAAGCACAACGTATTCAGTAGGATTGTAGTGTTTTTGGTGTCTTGATTTTGGTTAAAACACAATCTTTCTTGGATCAAAAGTGCAAAAAGGCTTTGTTCTTCATTCCGAAATTTAAGCAGAAACATCCATCGGAAAGTACAAATTGTACTTGGGCTTCCATCGCAATAACCGTCCATCGGAAAGGGATTGGTTTCTACATTGCGATCGTTGGATTTTTATCACTTATTCCGATCTGAATCATTCCGATAGCTATTGCGATCTGAGATTCCGACGGGTATAAGGAAGGTTTGTTAAGTCGTTACTCTGCTCGAATTTTGTCAGCTACTTTGCGATCTGGGTATTGCGATCTGAGTATTCCGATAGTTCATTGCGATCTGAAACTTTGCGATAGGACTTTGCGATCTGAATTATTGCGACAGCTTTGCATTGCGATCTAGGCATCTCGATACCAACAACATTTCGACAGTTCTATATTCCGATCTGGTATTACGATCTGACATTCCGATCTGGTATTACGATCTGACATTCCGATCTGGTATTCCGATCTAGACATTCCGACAAACCAAAAATTATTCCTTAAAAAATTTCGAACATCGTGTGTAATTTTGACTTGGAATTTTTGGTTTATCGAGAACATATTTTAGGGGATTTTAACATTGTTTCTCGATTTTAACTCACAACAACACAAAAATATTTAACCTTATTTCATTGTTCGATCAACTTTGTAAATCTTAACTTATTGAAATGGAGTATACATCTCTTACGGATAAGTCCATCCTCTCGGGTACGGATAATCGTCCACCAATGTTGGTGAAGACTATGTATGAGGAATGGGCTTCCCGAATGGAACTTTATATGTTGAACAAGGAGAATGGACATCTAATTTGGGCATCGGTGCTCAATGGACCATTAGATTATGGTACTGTGACGGAAGGTACGACCACTCGTCCTCGCACAACGGGTGAGTTGACTGGAGATATGAAGATTCAAGATAAATGTGATAAGTATGCTACAAATATCATTCTCCAAGCTCTTCCTCCAGATGTCTACAAACTCGTCAGCAAACATAAAGTTGCCAAAGAGTTATGGGATAGAATTCGTGTTCTAATGCAAGGCACCTCGTTAACTAAACAAGAACGAGAGTGTAAGCTTTATGATACTTTTGATAAGTTTGCCTATATGCCAGGGGAAACTCTCAATGATTACTATCTGAGATTTACCCTATTGTTGAATGAGCTTAACATCTATGGCATGGCAATTCCTACCTTTCAATTGAACACCAAGTATTTGAACACTCTTCCTCCAGAATGGAAAAAATACGTGACGGATGTTAAATTGGCTAAGGACTTGCATAACACCAATGTGGATCAACTTCAAGCTTTTCTTCAACAACACGAATGCCATGTGATCGAGGCTCGGTTGTCTACACCTCAAGTTCATGATCCACTTGCAATGTATGCTTCTCAACAAAACATGGCTTATACTTATCAACAACCATCATACTTGCAGCAGCCACCACCACACATCTATCAGCAACCACAGCAACCATCTTATCAACCACCAATGATGCCACAGCAAGAATATCAACAAAGTGTTCATCAACAATCTTTTCAACAACAACCACCATATCAAACATCACCATCACAAGCCAACACTTCTCCGTTGGGCTATACTCCTCAGCAAGGATATTTTCCAATTGAAGCACAACCAGCACAAGCTTTCTACTCTAATGAACTTCCACCAATCCAAGCACCGGTCTTTACTCCAAATGATACGCCAGCTGATGTTTTAAACCATCTCACCGCCTACTTGTCAAAACTTGTTGCAACTAGAGGATTTCCACCAACAAACAATCAGCTCCGCACCTCATCAAATCCTCGACAACAAGCCACTGTTCAAGATGGTCAAGTGACGGTGCAACCTATTCAGGGAAGGCAAAATTCATATGGACCTCCTACAAGGACTGGGAACAATCAAGCTGTGAATGCTCAAGCTAGTGGAAATGGGAGTCCTATTGGTCCTAAGAAGGTTGTGACTTGCTACAATTGCCGAGGACAAGGTCATATGGCTAGGAAATGCACTCAGCCGAAAAGGAGAAGGGATGATGCATGGTTTCGTGAGAAGATGTATTTGGTTGATGCTCAGTCTAAGGGGAAGATTTTGGATTCAGAGGAGTTGGCATTTCTGGCAAACCCAGGGGCAGCAGATACTGAAGGCATTGCGGTCGTTTCTACTTCTAATGCAGCTTATCAAGCGGATGATCTTGATGCATACGATTCGGATTGTGATGACATTCACTCTGCCCAAGCTGCTCTTGTTGCTAATCTCTCTCACTACGGTTCTGATGTCATCAGTGAGGTACCAACCACATCTAATAATATTGATGATAACCAACATCAAGTTGGGCATGAAAATGACAACCTCGAACAGCATTCGGGAACTAGTAACTCAAATGCTGTAGTATCCAATTGTACACATTTGAGTGAACCTCAACCAAATGCTACGACGGGTATGGAATCTTATGCTCAACATGATTTGGTAATGGTGCCTAAACATATTATTGATCAAATGCATATGGCCCTCAGACAATCCGTAGATACCAATTCCACCCTAACTGCTGAGCTTGCGTTGCATAAAGAAAAGGTCAAAGCTTTTGAAATGGTCCCTCAAGCAGAGAAAATAACATGTGCTGAATTTGACCAATTTCGTTTTGAAAAGATTGAACACTTGAAAGAAATAGAATCATTAAAAGCTAATCTTTCTAATGAATTAAAAGAAAAGGAGTCGGTTGTCAATAATTTTCAGAAACTTAAAAAGGATTTCGAAACTCTCGAGTCTAAAAAGGTTGAATTAGAAATTAATGCTACCAAACTTCTTAAATTCAAAGAACAACAGCTTTTAAAACAATACGCTTCCACAGAAAAGGTTCATCTTTTAACTAAATCATTTAAAGAATTCGAACTTAAGCGTCTTCAAGATTTACCACCTAATCCCGGTTATGCAAAACAAGCTCAGGAATATATTCCCGGTCTTTATGACATGACCATAATTGGCAAATCGAAAGAAGCACCTTTTGTTCGTAGTACTGAGGAGACACAATCACTTGGGGATGAAACTCATTCTAAAATGCTTTCAAAATTCCATACAATTGATTATGATCAACATAACAAAGATCAATTTTCGAAAAAGACACGCATTCGCTTACAAAAGGAATTAGCAGAATTAACAGTTCTTGTGCCCCAAAGTTTGTCAAATGAAAACCTTCCTAGTACGTCTCCTACACTCGTCAAAAAGGATTTAACGAAGTTAATTCCACCGGTAAGTAAGGCGTCCGTTAACTTAAATACGGTTCACCAACACTTAGCCAATTTTGACAAGGTCATTTTGGAACGTACGACGGCCACGGCCATAACGGAAGGTGAATGGAACTTTGAGCACACTAGAGCTGCGTTTCGAGATGAAATTGTTCCGTTTGTAAACAATGTTAAAGCTTGTCTTCGTAATATTGATCAAGATTTGTTTTTGGAAATAGAAGAAGTTAGACGTGTTTTCAATGAAATGGAAGATGCTTATGAAAACAGTTTACTTGAAATAGAACGGGTTTCACGCCATAATGATCTGCTTCTGAATCAAGTGATGTCTCATGATATAGTTTCTGTCTGTGTGAATACAAGTGTTGATAATGATTCTATTGTGCATAATGTTGAATCTGTGGATACTGTGGTAGATAGTACTTGTCACGAATCTGACGCTGAATTTTTAAAGCTTCAAGATTCATATTCTTCGCTTTCAAAACGTTTTGATGAGATTCAAACACATTGTATTTCGCTTGAATGCAAGCAACAATTTATTCAAGAAATCTTTGAAACGTCATTCGAAGGTGTTAATATCGATGATGCAAATTTTGAAAAGAATTTTCGATTGAATTTACAATCAAAACAGCTTCAGCCAAGTGACAAAGTTGCTAACTCTTTGCCGATAGAAATAGAGAAATCTAAGGAGCTTAACTGTGTGAACGTACTTGAGGCCGCTGAGAATTTTAAACTTGATCTAGATAATCGAGTTTCCAAGATATTGTCCAAAGTTGATAACTTAAAACAGAAAAATACACGACTTTTCGATTCAGTACAGCCAGCATGTGTTGATACCACTGCACAGAATCAATCATTGATTGAACAATTGAATCAAAAGTCGATGGAAATATCTGATTTGAGGGAACAAATTTGTGATAAGAATCTGGTCTTGGCTGAGTTAAAGGAAACACTTCGTACACTAAAAGGTAAGAACGTTGTGGATAACGCAGCCACTATCTCAGCATCGTCCTCTAGTGCAATCAAAAGAACCCTTATAGCCGTCACACCACTTAACAAGGGCCCTAGGACTAAACCATCTCAAACTTTGGTCACTAAAGATAAGGCGGAATCAAAACCAGCTTCTAATATTCCCGTGTTGCCTTCTACAGGAGTAAGCACCACTACTAAGGCTCAAAGATCTAAGCTTAAAAGAAACAAGAAGAATGATAGGATCTTGCCCCCATCTAGTAGTCAAGTGAAGAAGAAAGTAGAAGCCCATCCTAGGAATGTTATTTCTGTTTTGAATAAAAAGAATCATGTAGCTAAACCTAAAGGCTCTGCGGTTGTGCAGCGTTCTAAGCCTACTGTGAATTCTAATTTAAAATGTTGGAATTGCAATGAATGTATGTTTTCTAGTCGTCATGATTCTTGCCTTATTGACCATGTGAATGAGATGCATGCCCGGAAAAATGGATTAGAATGGAAACCGACTGGGAAAGTGTTAACCCAAGTTGGTTGGATGTGGCGCCCCACTGGTAGAACTTTCACTATAGTAGGAAATACGTGCCCTTTGACTAGGATCACTCCCACTAACGCGAAGAAAGCGTGCCCTTTAACTAGGAGTACAAAGGCTACCAAAACACAAGCGTGTCCTTTAACTAGGAACACCAACACTACTGTAGGAACAAAGTGCCCTTTAAATAGGTCTACTCCCACTGTAGTGCCCGCTAATACTCCAAAACCTCAGAAAATTGGAACAGCAAAACCTGTAAATGCTAAAACTCACATTAGAAAATGCAGGAAATCTAAGGATAACAAAAATGTTAGTAATTCTGATAATAACATATCTGTATCTGCTAACACTCCAGAACCAATAGTTTCCAATGCATTGTCTACTGTTGTGATTGAAAACAGGTGGTCCAAATTGTTCTCTGGTATTTGGACTCTGGTTGCTCCAAGCATATGACCGGAGATCGCTCTCAGCTCAGAAATTTCGTCAGCAAGTTTCTTGGTACGGTTCGATTTGGAAATGATCATATTGCAAAGATAATGGGTTATGGTGAATATCATATTGGGAATGTTATAATTTCAAGAGTGTATTACGTGGAAGGTCTCGGTCACAACTTATTTTCTGTGGGACAATTTTGTGATGCAAACCTAGAAGTTGCTTTTCGAGAGCATACCTGCTTCATTCGTAATTTGGAAGGGGTTGATTTATTGAAAGGTACTCGAGGGAATAATTTGTATACTTTGTCTCTACAAGACATGATGGCCGCTTCTCCCGTATGTCTTCTCTCCAAAGCATCGAAGACTAAGTCATGGTTATGGCATCGACGGTTATCTCATCTTAACTTTGACGCTATTAATCACTTGGCGAAAAACGAACTTGTTCGTGGTCTTCCTAAACTATCATTTCACAAGGATCATTTGTGTTCCGCGTGTACAATGGGGAAAAGCACTAAGAAGTCTTACAAACCCAAGACTGAAGACACCAACCAAGAGAAACTTTATCTGTTGCATATGGATCTTTGTGGGCCAATGCGTGTTGAAAGTCTTAGTGGCAAAAAGTACATCCTCGTTATTGTGGATGATTACTCTCGGTTTACATGGGTGAAATTTCTTAAAGCAAAAAATGAGGCACCTAAATTCATCATCAGATTTCTCAAGATGATTCAAGTGCGACTCAACACTACTGTCCGACGCATTCGTACAGATAATGGAACCGAATTTGTGAATCAAATTTTGCGTGATTATTATGAAGAAGTTGGCATTTCTCATGAAACATCTGTTGCTCGCACTCCACAGCAAAACGGTGTCGTTGAAAGGCGAAATCGCACACTTATGGAAGCTGCTCGAACGATGTTAATTTACGCAAAGGCTCCATTGTTTTTATGGGCAGAAGCAGTATCTACAACAGTGTACACCCAAAACCGGTCACTAATTCGTAAACGCCATGGTAAAACACCCTATGAGCTTCTCCATGGAAAAGTACCAGATTTATCATATCTTCATGTATTTGGTTCTCTTTGCTATCCAAATAATGATGGTGACAATTTGGGAAAACTTAAACCAAAGGCTGATATTGGTATTTTCATTGGTTACGCCCCCGCAAAGAAGGCATATCGAATCTACAACCGTAACTCTCGCAAGATCCTCGAAACTATGAATGTTGATTTTGATGAGCTGACAGCAATGGCTTCTGAGCAAAGCAGCTCTGAACCCGCACTTCATGAAATGGGACCCAGTAACATTAGTTCTGGTCTTGTCCCAAACAACCCTACTTCATCATCATTTATACCACCTACCAGGAATGAATGGGATACGTTGTTTCAACCGTTCTTTGATGAATTCTTTACTCCTCCAAGTATTGTTGCTCCAGAACCTGAGGTAATAGCTCCGGTAACCGAAGTTGTCGCTCCAGCAACCGAAGCACAATCAGACACATCTGCACCAACAATTGGTCAAGATATACCAACAACGAGTAATTCTCAACCAACACAAGTAACAACTACCCACGTCATGCCTATTGATGATGAAGAGGATGACGATGATCACGATTTGGAATTCGCTCAAATGCGTGAACTTCCATTCTTTGGTGTATCTATTCCCGACCCTAATCAAGCCGGGTCGTCCACCTCAGAGGAAGCTCCTTCTACAATTTACTCCAATCCACGGATTCGTGAACATGACAGCAAGTGGACAAAGGATCATCCTATAGATTCTATTATTGGTGACCCTAATCGTCCGGTATCCACACGAAGTCAGTTACAAGAAAGTGCAATGTTTTGTCACTTTGATGCTTTTCTCACTGAAGTTGAACCTAAGACATGGCGACAAGCTTTTACTCAATCCTGTTGGATAGAAGCTATGCAAGAAGAACTTAACGAATTCATACGTCTTGATGTTTGGGAACTTGTCCCATGCCCGGATCAGGTGTAGTTACTCACTTTGAAATGGGTTTACAAGGTGAAACTCGATGAGTTAGGCGGAATATTGAAAAACAAAGCTCGACTAGTAGCTCGTGGATACAAGCAATTATTGGGCGTCGACTTTATGGAATCCTTTGCACCTGTTGCCCGTTTGGAAGCTATTAGACTATTCCTCGCTTATGCAGCCCATATGAATATGATCGTCTATCAGATGGATGTGAAGACGGCATTTCTTAATGGTGAAATCAAGGAAGAAGTCTATGTTCAACAGCCGGATGGTTTTGTGAATCCTAATTATCCTAATCATGTGTACAAGCTTAAGAAGGCTCTCTATGGGTTGAAGCAAGCTCCTCGCGCATGGTATGATCTTTTGTCACAATTCCTCATTACGCAAGGCTTCGCTAAAGGCAAGGTGGATCCTACGCTGTTCATTCAGAAACGAGGTAAAGATATGATTATGGTACAAATATATGTTGATGATATTATATTTGCAGCCTCGACCCAAACCTTATCGGATGAGTTTGGGACACTCATGTCTTCCAAGTTTAAGATGTCAATGATGGGCAAGGTATCATTCTTCTTAGGTCTTCAGATATCTCAGAGTCCCAGAGGCATCTTTATCAATCAATCCAAGTATGCCCTTGAATCGCTTAAGAAATATAAGATGGAATCTTGCGACCCCGTGGACACTCCAATGGTGGAGAAAACTAAGCTTGATGCAGATCCACATGGAGTTGCCGTTGATCCGACACTTTATCGTGGAATGATCGGTACTCTTCTGTATATCACAGCCAGTCGACCTGATCTTCAGTTTGCTATATGTATGTGTGCCAGGTATCAAACTAGGCCTACTGAATTACACTTAGCTACTGTTAAAAGGATCTTTCGATATCTTAAAGGAACCATTAATCGGGGACTTTGGTATTCGAAGGACTCTTCTATTGCACTAATGGCATATGCAGATGCGGATCACGCGGGTTGTCAAGATACAAGGCGTAGCACGAGTGGAACTTTGCAACTACTAGGAGATCGTCTAATTAGTTGGGCATCGAAAAGGCAGAAAAGCGCTGCAATTTCAAGTACGGAAGCAGAATACATAGCTATGTCCGGTTGTTGTGCTCAAATTCTTTGGATGAGATCACAATTAACCGACTATGGTCTAGGTTTCAACAAGATTCCGATGTACTGTGACAACAAGAGTGCAATTGCCTTATGCTGCAACAACGTTCAATTCTCCTGGTCGAAGCATATTGACATTCGCTACCACTTCATCAAGGAGCAAGTGGAAAATGGAGTAATCGAGCTTTACTTTGTCCGATCTGAGTATCAATTGGCAGATATTTTCACGAAGGCTTTAGATCGTGCTCGAATTGAATTTTTGACCGACAAGCTAGGAATGAGAACTTTCTCGCCTGAGACTCTAAAGGAACTCGCAGACGAAGCGAAAGAATAGTGGTGGTAAAACTATTCTCCGTATCCTTGGTGATCATTTGTATATATTGTTTATATTTTTATCCTCAAAAGCAAAATACAAAAATATAAAACCATATAAAAACCATAAAAATTGAAAAATCTAGAAAAATCCAAAAATATTTTTACTTTATTTTTCAAAGGCATGTCTTTTGGTACGGTAATATTTACGGCCTTAGAAATGTTGATTAATATTGACACGGTGCCATAAATAGAGTTCGTACAAAAGTTGTAAATATTTCATAAAACATGCCTAAATGGCTTGTAGTTATTTCTGACTGCAACCCGGTTTTCACATTAAAGTCAAGTATTTCTTATGAAAGCTTTGGCTCACAACGGGAATTAATTTTCTCGGGCAAGGTTTACTTTAAAACCTTGTAAGGGATCAAGTTTACTTTATAACTTGGTCTAACACAAATCTATGTACGCCTCAGTGCATTTATTTGTTAAAACAAGAGAAGTCTTGTTTTTATGAAGCTATCATCTCTACAACCATTGCTATCTACAATTGGTATCTACATACTCGACGATGCGACTACTCAACCGACGACTACAGCTCTTTCAATAGAACACGGGTCAAGAATTGAGGGGGAGCAATTGTCAAGCATTCAGAATCTTCGATGACGAACGTGCCAAGTTCACAAGTTGGTGTCAAGACAACAATACCAATCGTACACGTGGTGTCGAGAGATGACTTCAGACGTGACGAGGCGACCAACATATGCTGACAAGAACCATTTGATCTTATCATATGATGTTCTCATCAATCAGGTCCAACCTTGTCAATTCTTTTTTAATATGGTGAATATGTGATCATGTTACAAAAAGATGCCATGAAGATAAAACGGACTTGCATTTCTTCCCAAAACCTTTGTTAAAACTTCATTAAATCAATTGATATTAAAAACATCGATTGGGTTAATATTTTTAATATGGGGGAGAAAATGTGATTTAATATGGGATATTATCACAAATGTTTGACTTAATGTGCTGGCTCATCCCGACATGTGCGAAATGTTTTCGAATATCGTGGCATATGTTAAGGGGGAGCAAAATGGATTTGCATATCAAAATGGATTTTCATGGTGACATATACTTACCCAAAACCCATTTATTTCACGACGATGAAGATTGTGGTGACATAAGGATGGTAGGATAGGTTAAGTCCTATGATTCTTCCAGAACCGGAGGAATCTTCCCAAGGACATTCCATAGCTAGAAATAGTAGTCCTTAGGAAAATTGGAGAAAGAGTGTGAACGTAGCTGAATGCCGACCAAGTACTTAAGTTAGCACTGGAACAATCACAACAAGGTGCTAGTTATGACGTGTTGGTAAGCATTGAAGGGGTTGAAGAATGAAAAAGAATTGTAAAGATAAAGGGTGTAAAGAAAGAAGCCCTCCTTACAACTTTAGGCAGAAACCGGGTCAATACATATGCTATTGAGATCATTTTAATGATTCTTGATATTGAAGACAGACATCATGGACCCAGTGATGCAATGCACAACCCATCCCAGCTAACTCAGATATCTCTCAAAAGGTATTTGTTTTAATCACACGGAGACAACGCATTATCTATTGATTTATTCACTCCGAATAAATTGGTATTGAAAAGGTGGCACTCCTCTCCAGCCTCCGATCACTAAAATCCAAAGTGCACGATCGAGTCTAGAGTCATTTGAGATCATCAAATATCTCACTAGGACACACTTTCATATTTCCTTGCTTCTTCACACACTGTGAAAAGTAAGAAAGATTTTATGAGTCCTACGCAAAATCTTCATGATCTTGCCTGAACATCCGAGTAATACGAAAGTATTTACAATGAAGATGGAAATCCTTCTTGAGCGAATATCAAAAAGCTCATGGTAGGTGACTTGTGCGATTCTTTATGAATCAAACTCGTGATAACTGGAAAGCAACAGTGGTTTAATTCTTAGCTGAACTTAAACACGTTCCAGGCCTCGACGCAAAATCTCAGTGATCTTGCCAGAACACTCAGAGTGACACCTTAGTGTTCACAGTGATGAGTGGAAATCCTTCTAGTGTTAACATCAAACAGCACTTGGTAGGTAACTTGCAAGATTCTATACGAATGAACCTCGTGATAACTGGAAAGCAACGATGGTGCGGTTCTTAATTGAATTTCACTTGTTCCAGGAACATGAATTGACGGCTTCAAATCATGCGGATACTTTCATCCAAATGATTCACTCTTTACGTTCGCAGTCAGCTTTGGACGGTCGAGTAAAGAGAACGGGTTTACCCGCGAAATCCTGTCAGGAAGTTACTTAATTGAAACTATCCGTCACGGGTACGATATCTAATATCGTCCAACGGTCTTCACCGACCGGAGGTAAAATGCTACCGATTTAGAATGAAATGTTCAAAGCCATTTCGTTCGTGTCTACTTATGTTGCGGCATTTGAAGACGGTGGCGTTGCGGAATCCGAGAAGAAGTCGTCCCCGCATGCTTATACTTTATGCACTTAATACCTCATCTAATTCAAGAAAGCCTAAAAGTTAAGTCTTCCGCTGTATCAAACTCTGAAGCTTTCAAGAATTACTAAGGCATAAGTATGTGGGACGTGAGGTCACGAAGAGGCGAAGATCACAAATGATGGATGCACGAGATCAAGGTAAGAGATTGATGCTCAAAGATTGATATCAAAGATCACATCAGCATGTTCACTAGAAAAGAAAAAGAAAAAGAAAGACGAAGACTACGAGCTCAAGACAAGCATAGTATGCTAGGTTTATTTTATTATTGTAACTTGGGTAACGCCCTTGTTTGGAGTGACCTCCCTTAGGGGGAGATTGTTGGAAATACGTTTTACGTATTAAGAAGGATCGGTCACTCCAACGATAGTCCATGTAATAGCTCGTAGTTTAGTTACATGTCTTTATTAAACAAACAAAGCCAAACCTAGCCTACAACATGTGTAGGCCGGCCCAACAATGTAAGCCCAAGCCCATCATAAGGCTTGGGTATATAAACCCTCTCCTTTGATGGAGAGGGTGTGGTTTTCATTATTTTACACATAGTTGTTCTTAACTTTCTCTCTCTAGAAGTGTGAAATCCACCCTCTTTCTATCTCTTTCTCTCTCTAAAAACATAAGCATAGATTTACAAATCAACAATTTCCAAGTGGCCTCCCTCTTGGAACGGTTCCTTCAGAAGATCTTGACACAAATGATAAATCTTGGTCCTCCTGACCTTGACTTAGAATACGAAGAAATTCTTGGTTATCAACGGAAGGTAGATTCCCTAAATTCGATCGAGGAAAATAAGAGTTAACGTGCTAGGGTAACTGAAACGTTATGATGCAAGACAATCTGACTTAACTGATAACTAGAAACGATGCGCGAGACATAAAGAAACGTAGTACGTGAAAAAATTTGAACGTGATACGTGAAAATTTTTGAACGTGCTACATGGAGATATGGCGAGTGTCGTATGAGTAAACATATCGTGATCCATGATACGTGTAACATATCTTGATCATGATATGAGGAACGTGGAATGAACATGACATGTGAAACATATCGTGATCATAGAATACAATGGCGGCAACGTCAAACGCTACAAGGTGAGACGTGGAATATGACGTGAAACGTCTATCTGATGATGGAGAGTTATACTAAACTTGGGTCTGGTCTCTCAAGTTCTTGCAAACTACCCAGAATGAGAAAAGAAATCAACGTAAAATCGTAAGCCAAAATACGATCATGAACGTGAATAGTGTCATGAACGCGAGCGCGAAAGCAAGGCGTGAAATTTGAACAAGGATGTGAAGTAAATTAGGAGCACAATTATGAATATTTGTCTGACCCGATAACTGAGGGATTGCCAAGTGATCGGATAAGCCTTGGCTGGAACATGTCCGATCAATCTGTTGGTTTTGAAATCCGTACGGATGTAAGGATTCTGCAGACTTGATCGAACTGTTGACAATAACCCAGATAGCATCATGCTTCTTCTAAGTTTGCGTTAATCTGGTAACCAAAATCCGTGGAGATCTTGTCACATTTCAATTCACAATTTCAGATGATGAAAACATTCCAGTTTGTTGGTGTCCTATCTTTAACCTGTTGGTATGCCATGTACCTAGATATGAACGTAACTGTATCTTGCTTCGTAGAACTTGATACATAGGAGTTTGCGAAACTCTGAGTCTCTGAATCTAGACTTCTCCTAGCGTAGGATTTTCTAGAACACCTAATGTAGTGTAGGGTTCTCTTCTTTACGCATAAGCTGAGTCATGGTAAGATTAACCATAGAAACCCATGTGATTCAGTGTGTCACTGTAATCAAACAGAATTGATATTGGAAAAAAATTTCCAGGGTAGAATTTCTCTTGTCATAGAATTGCAACATAGTGCAGATATGGTCTTCCTGTTCTTCTCTAGACTTAGAGGAAATTAGGTTATCCTTAATGAAAACGCTGATGAATTTGCTTATGAGTTCATGGAAACTCAATTTATTAAGTCCATAATGCTGTTGTAGCATTGATGAGACTAATTCAAAATCATAAATCTAGCATGACCGAGTCGTGCACGAATATTAGTCATGGACATGTCCTGCTCTTTCACGCGTCACTATTGGCAGCATGATCATGAATCCGATCTTGTCAATACATGGAGGAGAGTAATAGTCGTAAATGGTGATTTGTTTAAAAGTCGACGGTAGTCGACACATAATCTTATGTTACCGTCCTTCTCCTTGAAGGTTCTTCTGGAGTGTAAGGAACAATTTTGGAATAATCCGTTGGTTATGCGTAAAAGGACTTTAGTAGTCGTGTCTTACTGACCACTAGAAAATTTTAGCAATCATGGCTAACAAAGCACATGCTTGGGAAGCATAGATAATTTGTACAGATTTTCCTGATGGAGAATCAAGCTGAATGTATTCAGGGGCCTGAACACTACTGTACATAATTATGAATCGTAGCATGGTGTGTTGTTCCTAGTCCATAACTAGGATAAAATTCATCTCGTGTCTGTCCAAGGAAATGCGTTAGCAGCTTGGATCTCATCACTAAACTGAAGGAAAACCTTCGTATGCGTGGGAATACGAAAGGCGTCCTTCATGGTCATGAATATATGAACTATGGTGAAAGAAATGAAAGTGACATCGGCAACGTGACAGTTCTCACTGATGCGCCGATAATGGTATTGAAATTCTTGTGGCCTGATTAATACATGGCACAACAAAATAGATATACTCTTGGAGGGTACCCTGAATTTTTTTGGAAATGTTCCATAGTTGGACGTGAGTCATGTGTCTTGACTCGTTTCCTGGAACTATAAGCATGACATATGTCTTGAGTGGTGTCTTGACATGTGTCTTCAGGAGGTATACATGAGACATGTGTCTTGACTGATGTCTTGACATGTGTCTTCAGAAAGTATACGTGAGACATGTGTCTTGACTGATGTCTTGACATGTGTCTTCAGAAAGTATACGTGAGACATGTGTCTTGACTGATGTCTTGACATGTGTCTCGAGATGTGAAACAAATATAACCACAATATAAGGTTATTATGCAAGAATTGGCGGATCGATTGGACTACTAATCATTGTATTTCTGATCACGTCCGTGGCCAGAGTTTCGGTTACGATTTCTAGGATAGTTGCTGTCATAGTAGTGGTTACTATCGTCATGTCTGTCAGTTTCATGATGGTCATTCTCATGACCGTGATTCATGTAACTATTTAACTGAGTGGCCGGCTGGTACTGGTTTGCACTCATATGGCTGAAATGACATCCGAATGACGTGTGACATGTAACTAAGAATTAAGGACAATGATTGATGGAAATTGTCTGATGGTGAAGCATCTTCTCGTCCAATTGCTTTGCTCCGACGCCTTTGTCTTCGTCTAGTAGGATCTCCAGGTTGTGAAAACATCCGCATCTCGTAGTGTCTCCGAACGTCAACAGCATCAACCTTTAGTAACCTTTCCAAGTTATGAGCGGCATCAGCAATTTGTAGAGTATTAGCAAGTGGACATATGCCTGAGATGATTCAGAATCGACTAGCGAATACTCGTGCAGTATTGCAAGTGAAATACACATGGATTTAGGTACGTGTAATACACATGGAACACGGTACATGGAGTACACGTTGAATGCACATGAAATGATCGGTATGGGGTCGATCATTTGTCATGATTTAAGGAAAGTATACCGGTTAAACGGTTAGGAAAACCATCATGATAACCTGGCAGTATTAGCATAGACATCATTCTGGTTGTAACGGAAACGTTAAAGTGTGGTTACACAAAATTCAACGATGATTTGCCTGATAGCATGATCAATGAAAACCAACCATGACTATCATGAAAGCAGGATTCAACAAAATCTAACAATGTCTTGCAGGACAGCGTAAAATAACAAAAGAGGCGTAAGACATAATCAACATGAAGACGGAATTATCATGAAGAAACATGAAACCATCTATCATGAAGAAGTGTATAACACAATCAGCATGAAACTGAAGTTAACCATGACAGTATGAAAACATACTTGACATAAAAACATAGTAACTTATGAGGGGACATGAAAAAAAATAAAATTTATGCCAATTTAAATCATGAGAAAATTTTTATGCAGGAATGTGTAATGTAGTTTATAAAAACCTTTATATGTGCGAGGGGACGCCTATGGGTCGGTCCCAAAACAAAAGACATGGCGAGGGGACGCCTATGGGTCGGTCCCAAAGTTAAAAGTTTTGATAAAAGCACATGCGACAAAATGGGGCCAGTCCTGTACCAACCATTACTTAGTCATAATCCCTGCAACAATGATACATGAAACATAAATAAATGAAACTCATCTGTTAAACTTATCAGAAAAAAATTTTATGTGACTAATTATGAACTACTGGGGTTCAGTCCACATAGCCACAGTTCACGAGAAACATTATGCATGAAACAATGACACATAACTAAATATGAATGACGATTGTCCATCCATATTAGTAAAACAATATCGATGAAAACATCAAGGTTAAAACCTCAAGGTGTTGAAAACATCATGGTTAAAACAACAATGCGCTGAAAACGTCAATACGTAGAATGACAAACGTTGGCTTAGGAAGCCCCTGGTGACTACCCACTAGTCACAGGTCGAGTTTTAGAGCCTACAGGTCGAAGCCTTGGCTCTGATACCATAATTGTAACACCCCATTTTGATAAATGGAATGTCACGCCTAATTATGGCGTGTCATCAAAACATACAAGGATAAATGTCTGAAACATTACATGACCATAGGGATAACCGGAATCAAACATCGGTTCCCAAACATAAGCCCAAAACATAATAAAGTAAAAGAAATGAATGAAAGACTAAGCAAGCATAAGTATATGAAGGCAAAAAGGAAAAGAATTCTCTAGCAGCTTCCATCCTATGCACGTCCTCCAAATGCTCGAGTCTTTCCTAGGGTACCTGCCGTTTTGGGACATGGAAAGGAAAGTAACGGCTGAGCAAAACGCTCAGTGCACGGATATAGACATAGTATGAATGACTAAGCATAATAAAGACTTAATAGCAGCGGAATTGTATAAGTCCTGGAAAACCTGGAACATGTTCATAAAACTGGTTTTATAGTTTGAAAAGACTTATGTTTATCTTGTAACAAATGTTTAACGTATTTTACCATTAGCCAATATAGGTCATGAAAATCCACCGTGCATGAATACTTAAAGGGGTGACCTCATCATGCAAATTAGAGGGGCTGCCTCTAATTTAATATACTGGTTTTTGGGTAGGAGGGATCAGCTCCTTGTGAAGGATGCAAGGCACACACCACATTCACCATGAAATCCTAACTACAAACATGTAACTAGGATGCACCCATACGCCCCACGTGATAAATATAATATAAATGGACAAAAGCTGAAGGGACGCCACGAACAATCAATCCGCCGTGGTGAAGTCATAACATCAGTGCCTCTAATGTTATGGTTATGGTACCTCCATAACTAGGTGAAACTGGTCATGCATGTATATGGCTATAGGTAATCTTAATTAAACATAAGCAATCAAACACGTAACTTATACTACGGGAAAATAGTTGGCTGCATACCGGGAATCCTAATAAGGAAAGAATGTCCATACTGAAAGGACGGGAATCCGTACCTTATGTCAGTAAACGAAGAAGATGAACTGAGAGAAATCCTACTTCCGAATCACTAGTGCTACATAAATACATACATGAATAAGTATCTGCTTACTAAATACGTAGCCGGTTTTATGTCATGTCTTAGCTTATTTTATGTGTTCTTACCATGTTCTACTGTTTTAAAGCCATAAACTGTGTTTATCTTATATTCTGTTTAATCTGATTAAGTATTTCTGGTATTTCATGTGTTATTATACTTACTATGTAATAATAAGTAACTTTCCAAAAATAGCAGGTTTCCTAAAATAGAAAGGTTCCAAAAATAGAAAGTTTCCAAAAAATAGAAAGTTTCCAAAAATAGAAAGTTTCTAAAAATAGAAAGTTACCAAAAATAGAAAGTTTCCAAAAATAGAAAGTTTCCAAAAATAGAAAGTTTTCAAAAATAGATTTACTGCTTAAAATAGATAAGTTTCTAAAAATAGAAAGTTTCCATAAATAGATTAGCTGCCTTATTTAATTAAGTTTCTAAAAAATAGAAAGTTTCCATAACTAGAAATAAGCTGGTTAAATAAGCTAAGTATATAAGCCTAAGTGTTTTCATGATTATTTTCTAAGTCATGTGATATAAGGTATAGTTTAATAATTATTTCATGTAATTAAATTAAACTATAGGTTAAAATATTTAATTAAAGTATAACATGTTTTTAATTAAATAAAGTTAAATATTTAGGTTAAAACATATATTATTATATATTAATAATATAACATAAGTCATGTTCATTAATTAATTATAGTCATGGTTTTTAAATAATTAATTAATTATAAGTCTAAAATATAAAAATACTTAGGTTAATTAATTTCATGATTGTTAATAATTAAAATAACCTAAGTCATGTTATTAAATTAATCATGTCATTTTATTAATTTAATTTTAACATAAGATCATAAAACATAAAAAAACAAACATACACCATGAACCGGATCTAGACTAAACACCATGAACCGGACATGAAATCGACACCGTACCCCGAACCAACTCGGGGTACCCCGTGCCTTGATGCTGCCGTGGGACCCACACACACCAACCGAGACCGTATGGTCTTGGTGGTGGTCGGTTGGCCAAACCGAAACCCCCTTCGGGTTCGGTGCAGCCTGCGGCCAAAACAAACACCCCTTAAAAACATACTTTTGATTTTATTAAACCCCAAATCATGTTAGATACATGTTTATTTATTAGGTTTTTGAAAAAAACATAACATGTTCTTGATTTATAAAAAGATCAAATCAAAAGAAAAGGTTTAAAAAGGATTTACCGAATTCGTGGATCAAAAGGATGAAGAACAAACACGATCACCAACTAAATTTCCAAGATCCAAGATCACAAACCACCTCCTTGTGGTGTTCTTAAGGTGGCGGCACAAAAAGAAAAAGGGAAGGAGGTTTTTTAGGTTTTAAATGAGTAGTGAAAAATCCCTTAAACCCTTTTAGTAAAATTTGACAAATGAGCTTGGCCCATTTGTCCCTTGTAGCCGCGGGTAGGGGGCCCCACTTAGGGTACCCGTACCTTTTTCCGTGTCCCGATGTTAAGTTATATGTTCGTGATTATTTGTGTTCGCGTTTTAAGTGTTCTCGTTTCGTAATTACCGTGATCTAATATATTTAATTACGCTTGTAATAATTATATATACGTAATTAATAATAGTTCGTGTTTTAATTACGTTCATGATTTCATGATCGCATGTTCGTGATTAATTATTGTCAAATAATTATTACGTGCTCGTGCGTAGTAAATACTCATCGTGTTCTAACACGTACGTAATACGTAAAATCCTAACACGTAATCGTAATCATGCTATATTAGGAAAGTTTTAATCTAGTACGTACGATCTTAAGGGTACTATTCATGGTAAAAGCATGCGGGTTTTACACAATAAATGTATGAAAGAACTTTTAGTCTTTTTAATGAAATTGACGATGTCTTTGAGTTTACTGTAGGAACCAACATCTGATCATTATTAAATACTTGGTTTAACATAAAATAAAACAATGCTTTCATGTACTGCGTATTAAATTGTTCTGGCAATAGGCTTATTAAACATAAGCGAACTAAATATTAATTTGGAGAAGAAGAGGTTCTTATAGTCATTTAACAACACAAGCCAAACTAAACACTTGAGCTTATAAGCTTATTAAACATAAGCTAAACCAAACACTAAACATGGGCTTATAAGCTTATATTATATAAGCCATAAATGGCTTACATGATATAAGCTAAGCCCAACTCATAAGCTTAACCAAACACCCTCTAAGCTTACAAAATATCTAGACTTCAAAACACATTTCTGTTGGCCATAAAGTAAGTTAGAGTTAATGAAAAACTACATTTTTTCGATTTTAAAAACAACTTGGATGAAATAAGGTATTTTTGGCATGGTGAAAAGCTAAAAAGTATCGGCAAATAAAAGCAAGATTGAAAACATGTTGAGTTGACCACAACCCACTATTGTTAGTGATTTTAACTTTCATTTGATCTAAGATACCGGTCGTTGATGTTGAACATGACCTTTTTGCCATATGGCTTTGTGGTAAACCACGAGACTTGGTTTAATGCATGGGACAAAGGACTCGTAGTAGGAAAAGTGGATTCTCAAATATTGAGGAGTTCTTTTTTAAATAGTACGGAGTAGTTGATAATTCAAGCTATTTTGGAGTAGTCTATTAAAAAAAGAAAAAATAAAAAGCATCTATTGAGAAAAGTCAATGAATAAACGTTTAAAATCATACCTTTTTCAAGTTTTGTAGTTAGTAGTAGCTAGCCAAGCCAAATAAACAAAAGAGCGCTTAGATTATTTATACCTCTCATTGAGAATCAAAGAGAAAGGAAATGATAAGCTGCGTGAGCCGTCTCATTTGAATGGTGTTGATCCATAAAGCTATGAACGGATTCGCTTCTAGCACATTGGAACCACAATTTTTTAGAATTGGAATGAATGAAGCAGGGTGGATGAATGGTCACCTCATCAGTAATATGTCTAAAGAGTCAGTATTTTAACATAAAAATGTTGCATATGCTTGGCATGGAGCAATGTGAAGCTTATCTGCGATAAGTATCTTGATTTTTAGTGCTCGTTTTGCAAAATGAGCGGGCAACATTTTGATTTTTGTTGGTTGTTTAGCAAATGAGCAGTGAGATGTGCTATTTTTCTTAAGATTAATTTTGCAATGCATGTTTAAGAAGATTTGACATACGAGCAGTAATATTTGACAAATACTTGTCAGAACTACTTTTACGTTTAACAAACACACATGTTATCATACCAATACACGTGACTTAAAAATGTACTCCGTAGATGTATAAAGAAAAAATATCAAGGTTTCAAGATCGGGATCCTACCTAAGATCGTTTTCGTCTTTACAAGATTGAGAACAGAAAGTCGGATTAGAATCGTAAGATCCTATAATAATGTTATTTTCTTAATAGTTTTTGTAATATTACGTAAATCTAACAAATTATTATACATGATAAACATAACATTATATTGATGTTTCATAAAAATATTGTCCTAGATTATGATAACGAAATGTTTAAAAAAATTAACATATTATTTTTTAAATTATATGAAACACAACTAAAAAACATAAGATCAAATCAGAGTTGATATTAGAATCATATGAACAAAATCGCGATTCTATAAGATCACAACATGTAAAAATCTATGTAAGATTCAAATAATTTTTGCTTTATAAAATCTTGGGATGAGTGTGGGTCCGGAACCGATGGAACCGAGAACTAAAGTTTTGAGAAAAGTAAGAACCGATAACCGAACTAAATATATTTTTCGGTTCCAGTTCCAGTTCTGGTTCTTTGGTTCCCCCCGTATAGGAACCGATTTTCTAGAAGAAAAAAACTTATTCACTAATGAATTAAGTCAACATAAAGCACACAGTAAATTTTTGTTTTTAGTATTTACAACCATTTACTGTTTTTAACAACTAAAACATTAGCTCAAATAATAAACATTATATAGTTTCACAAGTTCACTACGTTTCTTTTACTCAAATTCGACTCAAAGTTATCAAGCTCAATATATGTTGAATTTATATGAGCTTAAAAATCAATACAAAATAAAGATGTTAGATTACTAATCATATAACATTATGGTTACAAAAGGAATGTATTTTGCATGCCTAGTCATATCATATAAATTTCTTGTTATAAAGTAAAATTAAAGAATTCACAAATGATTCAAACTTATTGAACGTACCATATTAACATACAAACTAATTTTTATATTATACAAATCTACTTATTGGTAATTTTGTACCAAGATACATATTTCAGTAATACTAAGAAGACATACATTGAATGCAATAAAAAACAACATAAAACTTAGTTCCATTGATTTATACTGATGATACTAGTTAGAGGTGTTCACGGCTCGGTTCGATTCTTTAGTTGAGAGATTTTTATTATCCGTCGCGGGGCGGGTAAGTATTTTTACTACCCAAAACAAAATCGCACTAGACGGGTAACCGGACATGCACGTACCCGAAGTGAGCGGTTACCCGCGGTTCGGTTCGCGGTTAAACATTTTTTATGTTTAATCAAATTTTAACCGTATAAAGAATAACGTGATATAGAACATAATATGTCATTTTAGTAAAATCAAATGACATCGAATAGATAAAAGTAATATAATCGAATTTAATCGTATAAAAGTTATGTCGTTTATATATTACGATTACAATAATTAATTTTCACACACAGATTCTTAAATAAGCTTACATTCGTAGCTAATTTTTTTTATAGAATAAAAGTGGTGCAATAAATTGGTTAATATTTGAACGATTATATTAATATTTAGGTAAAAAAAAACATGCATCATATGTACGGTTCGGTTCAGTTAACCGCGAATTCTAAAAGTAAAAACCGGAACCGACCAGTGATGAGCGAGTTTTTTCAGTTTTGGTTTATTCGGTTTCGGGTTTTTTGGGTCTTGGATTGAGCGGTTCAACTCGGTTTGTCGGTTTTTTGGTTTTTTTAACACCCCTAATACTAGTTGTTTATTTTTTAATGGATTAAGATTAGAGATTAGGGTGTTGGGTTTTTTTAGAAGTAGGTTAGTTGTGTTTTTTATGTTACCTACTATTATGTTAGCTTTTGAGTCAAGTAAATAAAAAAATTAAAATATTTTTATATTTATTGGGTAAAAATAAGAACCACAGGTTTCGTTTCTGGTTCAATTCTTCGTGATTTAGGTCAAGTTTTTGGTTTCGATCCGATTCTTTGGTTCTTTTGCTCATCCTAATAAAATCGTAAGATTTTAAGATCATAATCAAGATTTTAAGAGCTCAGGGTGTGGTTTGGTGTTATTGGAAAAGTAGGTGTCACGTCAACATATTACTCTATAATACCAGAAACTCAATAACACAAAAAACATGCCTCTTTGGTTAACACTAGATTTCTGGTGTTATAGTGGTCCCACTTTAATAAAAAAAAGTAATATTTTTTAAAAAAAAAATCCACGACACGAACCTATAACATGAACCACAGTACAGTTCTCGCGTCGTGTTCTCGCGTTATGGCCACCATTTTGAGCTGGCAACTACAACACCAAAGGATATGGCACAAAAAAAGGTGTGGTGTTTGGCGTTTTCATTATGGCGTTATGACCATTGCTCAAGCCATGAAAGACCATACCATATGCTATAACGATAATGAGAAATAGTATAAGGGCCAACTTTTCAATATGATTACCTCAAAAGAAGACGCATATTAGACCATTTCGGTCATTTTCGGGTCGGTCTAGCCTTACCAAAAATTCGTTTATTTTGTCTAATTAGGGACATATTAGACCGAAAACCAGACCGACTCGGACTGAACCGGACCATTTTAGTCTAGTCTCAGTCTAGAGTTTTGGACCAATTCAGTCCTCAGTCCGGTCCAATCCGATTTGAGTCCGCCACTCAGCCCTAAATACTCTTCTCATGTAACTTAAAAACATAACACTCCATAAATGTATAAAGAAAGGAATAGTACAAGGACCAAGTTTGCAATATGATCACATTAAAAGAAGAAAAAAAGAAAAAGAAAAAGAAAAGAAAAGACAAAGAAAGTTACATAACAAAACCCCAAACAAACCAGAAGTCATATTCATTAAAGAAAAAAAAAAAAAACTTCTCACCGTCATTGACCACACTTTCACACACATACAATAAGGTACTCTCTATATTATTTGCTTATCAATTAAGTCATTATTACACTATATATTTATTTTCTTTTCATTATAACTTATCAGATCTGACTTATTTTATAATAATCTCTGTAATAAGCAATGGCTGGTCGATTCGATCCTAATCCTTTTGACGACGGTGATGAAGTCAATCCTTTCGCTGTAAGTCAATTCTTAATTCAATTGTTTGATGATATACTGTTTTATGTTTGACTTAGGGTTTGACCTAATTTCTAGATCTAGTTTTTTCATGTTATTTATTGTTATGTTTATAGGCGATATCGGTAACTTGCTTTGATTATGTTTTTCACTTATTACGGATGTGTTTTTTTTTTAGATTTAGTTACGTATGTTAGCGATTAGTAGAGATGCTGGTGTTAGGGCACAATTATAAGCTACTTTGTACATGTTTGCCTAAGTATCGCTCGTTTTATTGGAGGAGGTGTCGGTCTCGGTGTATTGTTTGGTGTGGTGTCGGTCTCGCTCGTTTTATTGGAGGAAGAACTATAAGCTACTTTGTACATGTTTGCCTAAGTTTTGCTCGTTTTATTGGAGGAGGTGTCGGTCTCGGTGTATTGTTTGGTGTGGTATTCGGAGCATTTTGAACCATCGACCAGAACGGAACACCTGTCCGGTCCTCGGTCCATGGTTCGGTCCAGTTCGGTTTTACCAAAAACCTGTCGATTATGCCTAATTGGACCGAACAGGACAGAAGACCGAACCGGATTGAACCGGATCATTTTGGTCTCGGCCGGTACGGTGCGGTTTTAGACCGATGCTCACCTCTATGTGTAACTGTGTAAGTGTCGTGCGTTAGTGCTAAGATCATGGATTACTTGTGGGACGTAATAATAATATGCGTAAGTCGGTTGGTTATATTGTGTGTTTGGCTGGTAGGATTTGAAGTGATTAAGATAGGTAAGACGTGTTTGTTTTCGTGATTAGAGGTTTCCACGAGGAAAATTATAAGTTGACTTGGAAAAGTTTGCCTAAACATCGGTTGGTTTGATCTTGGTATTTTGTTTGTGTTAGGATCGTGAATTACTTGTTGTCACTATTGGTTTGTTTTGGCTTATGGCTTATTTGGTTTTCGGCTTATGTTTCATAACATCACTTTTTGTGACTTATTTTGGAAGTTTTCGGCTCTATATAAGGGGGTGTTTGTTTCGGCTTATATTCAGGCTTATGTGATTTTGCCTTATTTTCACAAGCCCCAATTTTCCAGCTTATTTGAGAATTGTGGACTTGTATAAGTTTATTACGATATGATAAACTTATATAAGCCCATAAGTCCCAAAATAAGCCAGAAAGTTGGGGCTTATGAAATATAAGTCGAAATCAAATAAGCTCATAAACCCACATAAGCCGAAACAAACATCCTCTAAGTTTATCATGTCATAATAAGCTTATTTAAGCCAACAAGTTTTAAAATAAGCAACAAAAATGAGCTTATGAAACATTAGCCTAACACCAAAGTCCAAATAAGCCGAAACGAAAAACACCCATAGAGACATTAATTACTATGGTCCCACGGTATTTTAAGGTTGTTTGACAGGGTTATTATTCTATACAGTAAGACGAAAAACTAGTGGCACTTATATGAAAACAATCATATAAAAATTATGTAAGTTAGAAGGGTATCCTTCATGACACTTAATTGGTTCGACTGTTATTAGAGAAGTTAAATCGAGTTTAAGTCCAATCAGGCTTCTTAGGTTCTCTATGTTGTTTGTAACTTTGATTAGAGTTATCGTTAAAAAGCGGTATACTATCTTGTAATAAAGCAAGTACTAATGTAAACTGATATTTTTGTGTAAATAGGATGGAAACAAAGGATCTGCCGGGAAGACAAATTACACTGGAGGTTCATTCTACACAACCGTAAGTCTTACACCTTCTCGTTGTTTGTTCTTACTAATAATGGACATTATAACAATCGTTTTTTATCAAGCTATCTCCACAAATGCCATTTGGTTTGTTACTAGAATAAAAACGGGCCACTACATTATACCCAAGTTGTACTCATGTGGTCTTCGTGAGTCATAAAATCTTACCATTTATGTACCTGTTTGACGTTTTTACATGGGTTCATTCTTCCTTTTTTGTGGTACGCGCAATGATGTTTTTACATAGTCTGTCAGTCGTACTTTTTTCTAATATATTGACTGGTTTTACAGAGTGTTCCTGCTGCTACAAACTCTCGGCTATCGCCTCTTCCTCACGAACCTGCAGACTTTTATGATAGGAGTGCCCCAGTCGATATTCCTCTTGATTCAGCTTCAGTAAGTTCAGCTATTGAATCTTACTTATTTAATCCAAAGAAAAACAGCTGCTAGACAGTTGAGTGACCTGTAACGGGAATTAACTTGTTGTGTAAGCGGTTCATTCTAACTTACGGAATATAAATAGTTTATGTTAACAGGTGATAATTGAAATTCCGATATGGTACGAGTAAAGAAGAATGAACCGCTTACACATTGTTGATAACTTCATTGATAGCTTACGAAGTATATACATACTAACCACTTTTGCTTTCTGTTACGTTTTTGAAGGATTTGAAGAAGAAAGAGAAAGAGTTGCAAGCTAGGGAAGCTGATTTAAGAAAGAGGGAAGAGGTACTACTCGAGGAAAATTGTGTATATATATTTGCTTGTTATGTAAATTGGGTGATGTTCTGGCATGTTAAGAAACGCTATAGCTATGTGGTTTGGCAACACATTTACGTCTATGGTCTGCAAAATGATTTAGATAGACAAGTTGTTTTGTGCCTTCAATCAAAACATGTTGCACGTGATTTTGATTTTTGCCATATAAGTATATACAGTTTTGCAATATAGAGGACTTCTTACATACGTGCCTAATTTTTGACCAATTCTGTGCAGCTGGTGAAACGCAAAGAAGAGGCAGCTGCACGAGGTATGCTGTGTTATATCCTTTTCTTTTTTAAGAGTGTTTGTTGTCGATAATATAAAATCTTAAAACAGATCAACTTTGAAAGAAAAGTGGGTGCAATTGGATGTTTATATCGTCAATGGCATTGGCAACTAAAATATCTTCTTTTTTCAGCTGGTATTGTTCTCGAGGAGAAAAATTGGCCACCATTCTTCCCCATTATTCATCACGATATTGCAAATGAGATCCCCATTCATTTACAGAAACTGCAATATGTTGCGTTCACAACGTACCTGGGTATGTTTACGTTTATATATCATGCATTTAGATATGTGAAACATATCTCCCTATAATAATAATCATCTTTCTTTCGCGAGCAGGGTTGGTCCTCTGTCTTCTGTGGAATATCATAGCCACAACAACTGCTTGGATTAAAGGAGAAGGTTTGTGCATATCAAAATTTTGCTATAATCTTTTATGCTGTTAACCTCGGTTACGTTTCTTACCTTTGGAACTGTTATCTGGAAATTATATTAATATGGGTTTTCATTTGGCAGACCCAAAGATCTGGTTTCTTGCTCTTATCTACTTCATAGCCGGAGTTCCGATGGCCTATGTCTTGTGGTACCGACCTCTTTATCGTGCATTCAGGTAAATCCAAATCTTTGCATATACACCAAAACAAAAATCACTCTGCCACTATGTTCTGGGAGAAACAGATTAGGCATATTGGCACCCTTAACTTAAATACTTACAAAATATCGGGTGTTGGAATAATCTAGTATTCCGAATGATAAATTATGAAGGTTTTGTGATGTGTGGGGGCTACAAGCAAAGTAGCTTCCAGCTCGTTTAGTTGTTCCGATCATTATCGGTTTCTTGGTTAGATCACGTGCATTGTGCACAGAACTAAAATAAAACCTGTAACTCTATGATATATGGAGATCTGAAGAAATTGGTATAAACAACTTGAACCTTACCCATTATCTTCTGCTGTAAATTGTATTGCAGGAGTGAAAGTGCATTTAAGTTCAGTTGGTTCTTCCTGTTTTACTTGGTAAGTTATTCATTTGATCACCATAACATCTTATTTTTGCTATTACAGTCTCATGAATGACGTGTCATTCTTTATGGTGCCTATAGGTTCATATAGGCTTCGTCATCTTTGCTGCAGTAGCCCCTCCCGTTGTCTTCAAGGGCAAATCTCTTGCGTGAGTTCCACATCCCACTTCCATCTTTTGTCATTAAATTTCAATATGACAGCTAGAATGGTTCTCAAAATCTTGACCGAATCAAGTCTTGTTATAATGTCATTTTCAGTTCAATTTGACTCGGTTCTATGGCTTAAATTTATTTGTTGGCGAGTAAAGTTAAACACTAATATCTGTAAATAAGTCGGAGATTCTAAATGAGCTGAGTTCTCCTTTTTGTTATAAAGAAACATTGGTCACTTTGTCTTGGCCATAAACTAAATTGAGTCATCTATCAAATGCAGTACTAGACCGATTAATTGAAATTCAATCTAACACAAGTTTCTTCTTTTTCTCTTAAACAGAGGGATCTTACCAGCAGTCGATCTTATAGGCAATCATGCATTGGTTGGGGTAAGTTTTAGTTGCCAGTTACGGTATTTTGTTTTCTTAAGTGCATGCTAATTCGGTGTTGCTTCTTTGTAGATCTTCTATTTTGTTGGATTTGGGCTATTCTGTGTTGAGTCACTGCTCAGCATCTGGGTTATTCAGGTTCGTCTTTTCTAATTTGCATGATATAAAATATAAATGGTAGTGTACTAGTCGAATGCCTGCAGTGAGCAAAATTGTTCCACATGTTCAAAATTGTTCCACATGTTCAAAATTGTTCCAAGTATATAGACCTAACATGTGTTTAAAAAAGCGCGCCCGATGCGCGCCTCAGGCAGATGCGCTACCCTATTGCATCAGCTAATGCATGCATCATTGCTTTATTGCGCATCATGTGCCTTAAAAAAGTGAAATTGGTCTTACTAATGTGTATTGGTCCTACTTTGTATCGGCTTTGCTTTTAAGATATGGGTCATATTGCTTTTAATCATTCAAAAACGATGACACTTCTGATCTTTTTCGACTATTTAATGTATTTGACCGATATGGAATCGTGAACTATGAAAATGCATGATGTCTTTTGATAGTAAATGTGATATTATTGTGTTTTGTGCATTATATATAATTACAAGTATTTTTTTGAATTTGTCCCCTCGGTTACATGATGTGCGCGCTTTCGCCTCGGCGCCTCGCCTTTTTGACCCTTGTTGCCTCGGCGCGCCTCACGCTTTTTAAAACCCAGACTCACCTAACGCCTTTTGTATTATCTTGATTGCTGTGTGCAGCAAGTATACATGTACTTCAGGGGAAGTGGGGCAGCAGCAGAAATGAGACGTGAGGTTGCTAGAGGTGCAGTACGGGCAGCCATGTGAGTCACTTGACGTGAGATGGACCGATGGACACACATTATAAATCATAGAACAACAGGGAAGGAGGCAACCATGATGGTTTTACATTTTGCGGAGTTTTTAAATTTTATGAAATGATTTATATGATGTAAACGTATAGAAAGATGTCAGAATTTAGTAGATCACCTCTGTAAATCTTGTGTTATATGGTACCCTGATTGCTCTGATTTGCTTATAAGACGTGATTATGTTTGATTCTTCACATTCGTGTTGCAGACACTATGTTTCTGCTAGTTAGTACGAGACAATTGGCAATTTTTCTTTTCGTCTTTTTAGCTAATTTTGAGTTTCAAGGTACTCTGAATTCTGAAGCAAATTCTGAAGCAGTAATAAGTTTTCTGGATACGTTATTCTAAACGAGCCCCATTTCGGAGACACGACCTCTCTTTTTTCATAGTAATAAGAACTGTGTCGTCTAGCTTCATGCACAAATAACTTGTGTAATCGGAAGTGTAAAAAGTTGTCTTAACTTCGTACAGATAGAATTAGGGCCGCACATAATACGTCACATTAAATTGTACCGAGACGTGAGCTAAATCGACCAGACCGGAACAACATATTTCGATCCGGTACACATCGACCAGACTGGAACAACATATTTCGATCCGGTCCTTGGTGTACGCTTTTTACTCCTTTCTCGCCTTTAACTTAAATTAGTATTATTATCTCAATTACTTATTGAATCTGTGTTTGTGTTATGCTTTTTAGTTTTCACCGGTATCAAACCGAATTACAAATATGGTTTTCGAATTGAATATGAGTTTGGCAATCGGATTTAGAAACCAAATCGAAATTATATTGATAATATTCTTTATATATATTTATATATTTAAATTTGTTATTAAAATTTAATTAAATCTTAATATATATAAATTATTTATTAGAATATATTATTAATAATAATTTTTTTTATAGTTAGAGATAATAATTTTTGCTAAATATGTATACAATTATATATTTTTTAAGAAAAATTCAGATAATTTGAGTTAACTTAACAACCGAACCGAATTTAAAATTCTGTTTTGATTCGGTTTGGTTGAAATCTAGTTCGGTTCTGTTTAGTTTTTGAATTCATAAAAAAAAAACCCCGAATAATCTGAACCGAATAAACTGAACAACTAAAAAACCGAGCCAAAACACCCCTAATGATAAGAGGGCTGGGTACGGTTACTGATGGGCTAGCTAGCCCCATGCGAAGCCATGACGCCGCTAACCACACCGTACGCAGCGCCATGGGTTTGGGCTGGAAACAAATATACACCTTATTTGATATGCCGTGCATGATACGTAATTTGAGAGTCGGGTGTTCTACAAAGTCGGGTTATTTTTAGGTCTATAAAAACATAGAACCTCAATACCCTAAACTCACATTATCGTACGACAAAAACCTAAACAATATTCGTATCGCAACCCTAATAACATATCAATGGGGAAGAAGAAGTCTGGTGTAGTCATTGACGATGACGAGTACGGCGTTGGTATCGATTTACCCGACCAGGGTCATAATCATAAGTTAGTTCAGGAAGAGGAGCCTGTTATATCTTTTACGGGGAAGAAGAAGTCCTCAAAGCCTAAGAAAACGAGTGGCAGTGTATTTTCCGCACTTGACGACGACGAGGAGAATGCTAAAGAAAGTGTAGACGATGACGAGCCTGTTATATCTTTTACGGGGAAGAAGAAGCCTAGCAAATCGTCAAAGAAGAAAAAGAAAAACGGGGACGTTGTAGAAGATGTTTCTGATGATGGCGATGAGGCTGTGACGTTTTCTGGTAAAAAGAAATCGTCTAAGAAGAAAAATAGTAATAACTCGGTTGATAATGTGGTTGATGAGCCTGAACAGCCTAGTACGAATGTTATTTGTACTAAAGAAGCTGATATCGCAGAGCCTTCGTCTTCTAAGAATAAGAAGAAGAAAAAGAAGGGTGGACGAACAGCCCAAGAAGAGGAGGATCTTGATAATATTCTAGCGGAACTTGGTGTAGCTCCTGCTCCCGTCCCCACGGTGGTGGATGAAAGTGGTGTAAAGGACGAGACTGACGAGACTGAAGGAGTTGTCGAGTCTGCAGCAGCGAAAAAGAAGAAAAAGAAGAAGGAAAAGGAAAAAGAAAAGAAGGCAGCCGCAGCCCCAGCCCCGGAAGCAGAAGAAAAACCAGTGTTGGGGAAAAAGGTTCCGAAACATGTTAGAGAGATTCAGGAGAGACTTGCGAGGCAAAAGGAGGCGGAGGAAAGAATGAAAAGGGAAGACGAGGAGAAGCAAAGGAAGGAAGAAGAGGAGCGTTTACGGCTAGAAGAGCTTGAAAGAATCGCGCAAGAGAAAAAACGTCTCAAGAAAGAACGAGAAAAGGAAAAGATAGCTCAGAAGAAGAGAGACGGGAGATATATCCCACCTAATCAAAGAGCTGCAGCTCTTAAACAGGAAGCCTTTAAAAAACAACTTCTTGAAAAAGCTGGTGGTTTAGTTCTACCAGATGGTGATAGTACAAAACGAGTCAAGTACGACTCAAAGAAAAAGACACATCAGCATGCGAATGGGAAAGCCCCTTCCACCGTGGACTCCCAGGAAGATTATTCGGTTTCTGAGTTGGGATCTGTAGATGCTGACAAGGCTGCTGATGACACGGAAATGGAACTCGCTGAGGAAATCGAGGCTCCTGTAGTTGAAGAGAATTGGAACAATGAAGAGGACGAGACAGAGGATGAATGGGATGCAAGGAATTGGGACGATGTTGATCTTAAATTACCAGTTATCAGCTCATTCGCTGAAGAGGAGGAAGTTACTGAACCTGAACCTGAACCTAAACTCAAGGAGGTTAAGAATGTTGTTCTTCAAGTAACGAAGGTAGGCAAACAAAACGTCGCAAGGAAAGAAAGTCAACCTGCAGCCGTTGTTGCAAAGGGTAAAAAGAAAGAGGAGGAGGAGGAAGAAGAAGGTGAAAAGACGCTCCGGTCACCAATCTGCTGCATTATGGGTCATGTCGATACTGGTAAGACCAAATTACTTGATTGTATTCGTAGGACTAATGTTCAGGAAGGTGAGGCCGGAGGTATCACACAACAAATTGGTGCTACATACATTCCGGCTGAGAACATTCGTGACAGAACCAAAGAGTTGAAAGCTGATGCGAAGCTCAATGTCCCTGGTTTATTAGTTATCGATACACCTGGACACGAGTCCTTTAAAAATTTAAGGTCTCGTGGTTCTGGTTTATGTGATATCGCCATTTTGGTCGTTGACATTATGCATGGGTTGGAACCACAGACAATCGAGTCATTAAATCTGTTGAGAATGAGGAATACAGAGTTTATTGTGGCCCTAAATAAGGTTGACAGATTATTCGGCTGGAAAAAATGCCCAAACGCACCAATCGGGAAGGCAATGAAGCAACAATCCAAGGATGTTCAACGTGAGTTTGATCATAGGGTTACTGGGATTATCACGCAATTTATGGAGCAAGGATTGAATACTCAACTGTACAACAAGAACAAAGACATGGGTGAAACTTATAGTATTGTACCTACTAGTGCTATTAGCGGTGAAGGAATACCCGAATTGTTATTGCTTCTTGTCCAGTGGGCTCAGAAGACGATGGTTGAGAAACTTACATATAAGAGTAAAATTGAGTGTACGGTATTGGAGGTTAAAGTCATAGAAGGTCTTGGAACTACCATCGACGTGATATTGGTTAATGGTGTACTTCATGAAGGAGATGAGATCGTTGTTTGTGGCTTTCAGGGACCAATACATACTACAATCCGGTCGTTGTTAACTCCCCATCCAATGAAGGAACTCCGAGTAAAGGGAGCATACATTCATCACAAGGAAATCAAAGCTGCACAAGGGATCAAAATTACTGCTCAGAATCTTGAGCATGCAGTGGCAGGGACCTCTCTGTATGTGGTAGGGGAGAACGATGTGGAAAAGAAAAAGGAATTAGTCATGGACGACATGAGGAACGTAATGAGCCGGATTGATAAAAGCGGTGAAGGAGTTTATGTTCAAGCCTCTACTCTTGGATCATTGGAGGCATTGTTAGAGTTTCTAAAGACTCCGGCAGTAAACATTCCTGTTAGTGGTATAGGTATAGGCCCGGTACATAAAAAGGATGTCATGAAGGCTAGCGTCATGGTTGAAAAGAAGAAAGAGTATGCCACAATCTTGGCTTTTGATGTCAAAGTGACACCGGAAGCCCGGGAGATGGCAGATGACCTGGAAGTCAAGATTTTCACAGCTGACATCATATACCACCTGTTTGATCAATTCAAAACATACATCGACAACTTAAAGGAGGAAAAGAAGAAAGAAGCAGCTGCAGATGCCGTGTTTCCGTGTGTTCTCCAAATTATGCCAAATTGCGTATTCAACAAAAAGGATCCAATTATTCTTGGTGTTGAGGTTCTTGAGGGCATTCTTAAGATTGGAACTCCAATCTGCATTCCTCAGAGGGAATTCATTGATATTGGGCGTATTTCTTCTATCGAGAATAATCACAAGCCAGTCGACTGCGCCAAAAAAGGACAGCAGGTGGCTATCAAGATAACGGGAAACAATGGAGAGGAGCAACAAAAAATGTTCGGGAGACATTTTGAGACGGAGGATGAACTTGTCAGCCATATTTCAAGGGCCTCGATTGAAGTTTTAAAAGCCAATTATCGGGACGAGTTGACAAATGAAGAATGGAAGCTGGTGGTCAAACTGAAACATCTCTTTAAGATACAATAAGTTTTATGTGTTTAATTTTTATCATAGCTATTCAAATGTCATTGTTAATCATAATAGCCTTTTGTTTTATTTTTATTATAAACAATTTCAAATTTTTTAAGAGATTAGACGGAATGAGATCATAAGTGCAAGTTCTCTTTAGCCCGTAGCTACATCACAACACAGTGTATCAAGTTAAGTCTCTGTGTATTCCAGCCGCTCTAATTAAAGCAACGAGCAGCGCATGACCCCTGAAGTATGTTCAACTTATTATGCTGATCATAAAGGATGGTTTTGTAGGCGGGGTAAAGTCAGGCAAGGTCAAACCCTGCCGGTCAGGCAGGGTGAATCTAAAAATGCTTCAACTATGCTTAACAACCAAACATGGTGATTTTTATAGGATTACTAACTAATTTGTAGGGACGCTGACTTATATTCAATGGTAGCTAGTTTCCGGATATATATACAGGCAACATCACTAATCAGAACTAAATGCAGCTTTTACAAAAAGTGCCTTGCGTAACATGCATAAGGTGCTCAAACTTTGAATAAAATTTGTAGTTTTTGTATGATCACAGTAAGCTAGAAACATGAAACCAGGTTTAAGGGGCGTTTGAAAGTGTTTTTTAACTGGTGCATTGCAGAAGTTAAGGGGTGTTTGGGTCAACTTGCTGCTGCTGCTGCAACAAAGCTTATGGGGCGTTCGGGTTATGGGTCAAACTGATGCAAAACGTTAGCAACCTAAAATATTAGCAACCAAAATATATTGATAAATATAGGATAAGCTATTGGCCAATATGTTCCTAGACATAAGAGTTTACAAATGGACAGTATGTCCTTACATTCTTCGTTGACCCGAAATATATTGATTCAGACATCAGTAGATATAAAAGTACTTGTTTGTGCCTTAAGTGATGCATACAATAACCGGTTTTTTGGACTAATAAACCGGGTTTGACCAATAACCGGTTACACCAAAATACCCGAAATGTGAACGGCTTGTTCAACGGAGTACATTGTAAATCTATGCAAGACTTCATACAGCTCGGTCCTCGGTGGTGGGTGGACAAGGCTTTTAGAAAGAAACTTTTGTCTATCTTCACCTCTATATAAAAAACTGTTTAGACTCGTTTTCTAGGTACGTTAACTTGTCAAAAACAACAACGAGCAAACCCGAAAGTAGGACATTGCTCCAGGAAGACCTTCGCCAAGTGTACGTGTGCGAGTGAGAGAAAAGAGCAGCACCAAGCCCGAATATCATCCATTGATTCTCAGCTAAAATTCAAGATAACAGGACCAATAAAGCACCAATCATCTTCTACTCGAGCTTACTCAATCTTTGCGAAACTAAAATGGGGGGTGTTAGCCCGAATCTAAAGATAGGCCGAGTCTTAGCCTAGTATAATTTGACTTTAGAAAAACTTGATTTCTATCATTGTGCCTAGTAGTCTGTTATGATTAACAAATAGCTTAAATGTTAGAAATCAAGTTTTTCTAAAGTCAAAAAGCCAACTTATTTACCTACACCAAAAGCCAACTTATTCTAAGACCTTAAGCTCTTAGAAATCAGGTCTTAGAATAAGTCTAGACTAGTTACCAACACCAAAAAACCAACTGGCTTATCTCAGTTAGCTACCAAAGTTCCACTAATTGGTTTCTTTGGGAGAGTTTAACATAACTAGGCGAGGGTTCGAAGAAGACATTTTGCCGCTTAGATGTCATTGCACGACTCGACCCACTAACCACTAACATTTATCGTTATAAAAAAAAGTTACCAACACCAAAAGCCAACTTATTCTAAGACCTTAAGCACACCCAATCATCGATGTGTTACCTATATTGACTTAGTCCTTACATAAAAAGTGGAAGCTTTTTGAGATAATCCATGATTAAGCATGGAGCAAACTATTAAACTCCATCATCAATACATTAATGGCCATTAAACACTACTTTTTCATTTACAAGGTAAATTTGAAATTTCATATTCAAAAAAGCAATGTGATCATACTTATTGCATCCAACTATATATTATGCTAACAACAATAATCATAACCATAGTACATTTTTAATAAAAAGTTCTTCATTAAAATACCAAGTGTAAGAAATACAAATACATACTACTACGTACAAGCAGTTTATCCGGCCACGTACGGATATATCTCAACCGTACTGCACCACCACCATTGTCACCACCACCATCACCACCGCCGACATAAGATACAAATAGTACAATATAATGTTTTTTAACTTTTAGCCGTAAGGGCTATGTTTAAGAAATAAAAACATACATATATTTTGTACTTTAACATAGTACAAAAGTTGACACATGTTCCTATTTCTTAAACATAGCCCTTACGGCTATTTATACCACAACATATTTATATAGTCTTAACACAAGAAGTGACACACTTCTTGCAATCCATAGCACAACCACCACCACCGCCGCCACCACCGTACCCTTTACCCGAGCCGCTATAGGCAGTGAAACATTTAGCAGGACACGTGAGCTTCTTTTTGTAACATGGTCCTTTTTCTTTACATACAACACTAGGTCTCACCACCCCATTTTTAGAGTGTCCACCTTTCGGGCTACCATAGCCCGAACCATATCCGCCACCTATTCCGTTCCCGGGCCAGTTGTTGCCCGGGCCGCCAAACCCGGGTATGTTGAACCCGGGGTTGCCATTGCCAACTCCGGGTCCAAAGTACCCGGGGCCATTATTATTTCCACCACCTTTGTTTTTGTTGTTGGTTTTGGACTTGTTCGAGTTCGGGTCGGGTCGGGTTGCAATGGAGATAGTGAAGAGTAGGAAAATGCATATTATTAGGGTTTTTTTCATGATGAAAAAATGTAGGTTATTATTTTTGGAAAGTGTGGATGTTATGGGGTGATATTTATGGTTGGTTGGTTATGGGGTAGGAAATTAGCATTTAAGAGGTTCACAAATATGTAGGGTTGCATGAGAGTTGTTTTGAAAGTGTAGTTGGTTCAATGTACTCTTGTTTTGCAAGTGCATGGTGTTAAGACACTAGAAATATCCATGCTAATGTTTAAATTTGAGTTTTTTTTTTATTTTGTGCCTTGAAAATAAGGTATAAAAAGTATATAAGATTTTATAGAAAAGTATACAGAAATCCGTAAAATAAGGATCTTTATGTATTTTTTTTGTGACATCCGATGTATTTTTTACTTTCTTATCATATGCTCGTAAGACACAAGATAGAAAAATCTTTAAAAATAACATGTTGATGTTTAAACTCTCAAATATATTCTTGTAGTTTGGACAAACAAAATAAAGAGAAAAACCTTACATAGTACTACCACTACAACAAATAGATCGATTTTTCACGTTTATTATACCATTTTTTCACATTTTAAAATGTGTTAATTTGAAAAGCTCAATATATCATTAGTGTGAAAAAATTGACTGTAACAGATAATTTTTACACTTTTAAGTGTGAAGATTTATAATAAACTATATTTTTATGTGTAAACTTTTTAATCATTTACACTTTTATAAGTGAACTTTTTATTACTTCACAATTTTTAATAATTTATATTTATAAATATAAATATTTTACAAATAAAGTTTATACTTTTTAAAATATAAAAAAATATATAAATAAAAGCTAAATTTGCTATAGTGTATGTAGTATTCTGTGAAGACTATCAATAAATCAATGTTTTATTGTGATTCTAGAGTATATTAGCTACAACGAATTTGAATGCCAAGTTGCAAAAATGCAAAGATGTAGTAATATTTAAAGTACATTATCAAAACAAATTAATGAGAAGGGAGAAAAACTTGAATGCCCCAACCATAAGTTATCATACAAGTCAAATATGAATTAAATACACGCGTATGCTTTAATAAAATTGTTACAGTACTTGCTAGTATTTAATGTCTTTGTTGAATAAATATTGAAAAGCAAAAACAAAAGGAAAATTTCTGTATATATCTTTCGAAAATACTCTGAGGTAACTTAGACACCTTGCATTACGTCTGAGGTAACTTAGACACCTTGCATTATACGTTGAGACGTGTTCGACACAAGTACAAGTCGTCTTAGGTTGTCTCGGTTGTTTCGGGACAAATATCAATATACGTTGTCAAGTTGTCTCGAGATATTTTTGAAAAATTTAAAATATAAAGACATTTAACACAAACTCTTTTGTGAATTAGGTATTTTGAGAATTTGCCCAAAACAAAAACTTCTTTTTATCACCGTGACACATGAATACATGATGCTAAAGGGTTTTTGGAAATGTTTTAAAAATCGGGTTTTTAGTCGACTCGTCGAGTAACCACCAATTCAACCAGTAGAGTTTAGTTTTCTAGTGTAAGTACGGTAGAAACCATAACTATGAATTTGGTGAAGAAGTCAAAAGTTGACCCATGTCATTAATAGGTCGAACACCTATCATGGCTTCTTCATGTTATCAACATAAAAAGTCAATATTAGCACCATCCACTTCAGTTCAGAGGGCTCTTCACTTGTTCATTAATATCTTTGGAAATAAATTGCAAAAATAATCGTTGTTCTTTGTATAAGTTTATAAATGTTAAAGTCTAAACGTAGCTTTTGCAAGAACTTAAACTATTCCGTTTCTAAATTTTTGAATTTTTTAAGGCCTTGAAAGAAAATTCTGAGGTGTTTTGACAAGTGATGTTATATGTAAAATGTTACCGGTGATAACATATAACGCATAGTAATTGTTAACGGGATAAATTTTAGACCTTTTGATACTTTTGAGTCCATGTGCGATCGCCCGTCTTGCACGTCTTCAAAACCGATACTGATTCCACTTAGGTCGGTTGTGATAAAAGAAAAAAAAAGGTTTTCAACAGAGACTGCGCTTATACTTTCGAAGCTATAGGGTTTGCTAACTTTTTTATTCTGTTTACTTTTGGTAGCAATCATTTCAAACTATTGATAATATCTATTTGGCCATAAGACCAAGATTGACGAGAAGATTTTTTTTTTTTTAACAGAAGAAGGGTCGTAGCCCGCAAAACTTTATATTATATCACTTCTCGCAACGGAGGTAATTACATCTGGAAAATTAACATCCCAAACAAAGTTTTCATGAGATTTAGAAGCTATATTAGCAACAAGATGCGCCGCTAAGTTACATTCACGCCTAACCCATGAAAAGGAGAGAGCAAGCTGGGATCCTATATTCTGCCGCCACAATTGCATATAAGAACCAAGGAGGATCACTTTCGAAAGAAGCAAGTGAAATAGCTACTTTAGAGTCTGACTCAATAGTTGCATGTTGCCAACCACTTGTAAGAGCTAAACGACATGCAGTTCGGATGGCTAAGAGCTCGCAATGAGTGGGCCAGAGGTAGATATGATTTCACCACGACATAAAATAGTTGATCCTGTAGAGTCCCGTACAATGATACCTGATGATGCTCGGTCTGATTTCCAAGATGCATCACAATTGAGCTTCACACGATTACAAGTAGGGGGGATCCACCGAAGTGAACTCTCATGAGATTCATCACGAACAGCCGAGGCGCAAGATGTGGGTGAAGATGATGGGAACAAAGAACTTAAATCCCGAGATATACAATCCAACCGTGTGATGGTGCTCACTGGACAAGGCTTGACACCACTAAAAATATAAGCATTCCGGGACTTCCAAATCTGCCAAGCAATATTAACTTGAGATGTATGGAGATTTATCTTCTCCGAGTTAGACGACACCATATCTAACAAATGTTGGACGCGCGAGACAATAGGCCCACTGAAATCGTCCAAACGGAGACTAATAGGTGATCCAAACCAAACCCCTTTTGTCCAAGAGCACTCAAACAATACATGCTCGATAGTTTCAATTTTAGTGCAGCAAATAGAACATACCGGTAAGCAATAATGCCCTCTTCTTGAAAGCTTCTCATAAGTAGCAAGGGCGTTTGAACAAGCTTTCCACCAGAACATTTTGATTTTTGGATGTGTTTTCAAGTTTTTTTTTTTTTGGTAACCGTGATTTCTGACTCATTGGCCGACTAATCCACGGGGTTTGAGCCCACCACCACACAGACTCAAACCAGGTAAAACCCTCACTTTTCATGAGGTTGGCGTGACCACTTCAAGGTTGTTTGCACCTAGTGGGAATTGAACTTGAGACCTCACACACTTTGGAGTGATAGCCACAAATCTTTTTGTCACTAGGCCACCCTTGAGTGGTTATGTGTCTTCAAGTTCCAAACTTGTTTCCAGAAACTTTTTTTTGGTGTTGATGACAAAGAGGCTTTAGGTTTTGAGATAGCTTCTCGTTGAAGGAGCGCTTGGTAATAACCTGATTTGACAGTATAGTTCCCATTAAGTTCATAATGCCAAACAATTTTATTTACTGAAGTGCTGGATATAGGAATCTTTGAAATGGGCTTAACTTCTTCAGGATGAACACAAAGTTGAAGTTTTGGAATATCCCACTCACCATTTGTAATAAAATCAGAGACCAAGGCATTTGGTCCAAAAGGACCACGAGGTTTCCGAATATGAAAATCTTCCAGGTCTGAGATCTATTTTTGTGTCCAAAATTGAATATTTGAACCATTTCCAACTTGCCAACGTATACCATGAAGAAGGAGGTCCCGTCCTTGGAGTAAACTTTGCCAGTGCCATGATGGATGTGAACCTTTAGAAGCTGTTATGAAATTGGAGTGTGGAAAATAAATTCCTTTTAACACACGACCCCAAAACAAGCATGGGTTTATAATGAGCCTCCACCCCTGTTTTGCAAGAAGAGCCAAATTAAAACATGAAAGATCCCGAAAGCCGAGCCCACCACAATCTTTTGAGCGAGATATATGGTTCCAACTTAGCTAGTGGATATGTTGCTCGTGAGCATCCCCGCTCCAAAAAAATCGTTTAATATGGGCTAAAAGCTTTTTAATAAGACCTTTTGGTAACATGTAACTGTAAAACCCGTATTTAAAAATCAGAATATTTAAATACGCAGTTTAATTTTCATAAACTATATAAGTATTAATTATTATACAGAGATATAAACGCAAAAATTAAATACGCAATTCTGGTTTATTTAAATACTATAAATATTACAGTTTATTCAGATAATAAAATAACAGTATAAATTCAGATATTACGCGAATATTAATTATTCAAGAAGAAAATAATCCATATCAGAACATACCCGAGGATTAATATAAATTTCACGCAGCCTCAGTTCTATTAAAAATATTACGTAGTTAATTATTCAGAAAATAATTCAGAAAATTTTATTCGGTATGACGTACATATTTATTTAAGTAAAATAAATAAATACATGGCGAGATTTTAAAAACACGAGAAATATATTTACGTTTCAGAACGAGATTTTTAAGTACGAGCTTTACGTAAATAATTAAAACGCGAATTAAAAAAAAAGAGTATTTGTACTCTTTGGGCCGGTTGTAAAAGAAAGGAAAAGAAAAAAAATTTGGGCTAAGCCCATTTGGTGTAAGAAAAAGGAACGGGGTATTACCCCTTTTGTGTTATGACCAGACGCAAAAAAAAAAAAAAAAAGAAAAACAAAGATTAGGGTTTTAGTTCTGCCGACAGAAAAGACAAAAGGAAAAGGGGGTGCCGCCGGTTTAAAAACAGAAACATCAAGAAGCGGGTTTTAAATGTTTCTGATCTTTGATTCGTGTACAAAGCATTCTTCTCCTTAATCCTATGATGGTAAGTATATGTAATTCCTTTTCTCAATCATGAATTACCCTATTCGTGTACATCATGAAGTATGGTAAGGGGGTGTCGGGTTTTGGTGAAGTCAGGGGAAAACCGAGACCAGTTAGTCTCGGTGTGGTGAATGCTGGCCAGCCGTGACCCATACAGGGGCGGCTTGGTGTCGGGTCTTTCAGCCGTAGCCAAAAACGACCAGGGGTGTTTGTTTAACATGACGTGAGAACCAGCAGGGGTGTTTGGGGTTTAGTTTTACCACAACAGGGGTGCGTTTGGGACTGCAGTTCCAGCAAGGGTGTGTTTGGGACTGCAGTTTCCTGCAGGGGTGTTTGGGTGTGTATAAACAGTGGGAACAGAACACTAACAGTGGGAACTTAAACAGAACAGTGGGAATAATATAACTGGCAGTGGGAACTTAAACTAACAGTGGGAACTTAAAAAGAAACAGTGGGAACCACGAGGTGATAGTTAGCAGCAAAGGAGCCGGTTTGTTTAACCCGAGACATAGGTGTCTCGGGGAGGGTTTAAGCACGGGTTTTCGGGATCACAAATGATAATAAAAGCAAATGAATTATTTAAATTAGTTAAATCATTTCATAAATGAGTTTTATAAATAAAGTTAATTATATTGTTTTGTTTTAGTAATGTTGTTAGTAATATTAAATTGATATTAACTTTATCCTTTTTACTACTTAAAACGTGGGATTTAGTTAATGACTTATTTTCAAAGAAACTAATTTGGAATCTTTCTAATTTAAGGAACTTTCTAATTATAGCAGGTTACTACCTATAGTAATATTGTAAATAACAGAACATATTATATTATACGGTAACCAGAAATACAGGATATATACTAATCAGTAAACAGTTAAAGAAACAGTCAGAACCTATCAGATTACATACAAACAGTAATTAGTCAACTTATTTTTCGCGTCCATTATTTATGTAGTAGCCGTGAAGTCAGATTCGACCCGTCAGCTTTCAGTCTTATTTCAGTACTGGACACGAGGTACGGATTTCCGTCCTTTCAGTAAGGACTTCCTTTCTATGCATGATTAGGATTCTCCGTCTTCAGCCAAATGTTTTTCCCCAGTATACGTTTAAGTTTATCAGTAATCATATTAATAACTAAATAAATTGCCTGAGCATTATATACAAGCACGACCAGTTTAGGTACTAGTTACGGAGGTACCGTAACCACGGCACTAGAGGCACTGGTGTCGTGACTCACATGCAGGAGAGTGATATCTTGCATCGTCCCACTCAGCTCAGCTTGGCCATATTATCAGTATTATTAGTGGGGCGTATGGATGCATCCTAGGCTTATATGTATTACCAGTTATCAGGGTGAATGTGGTGTGTGCTCTACATCCTTCACATTGGAGCTGATCCCTCCACCCAGCATAGTTATTTAGAGGTCACCCCTCTACAACATGACGAGGTCACCCCTCCAGTTATTCATGCACGGTTGTTACAACACGTGACCTATATAAGCTCTGGCAAATTAAAATACAGTAAATGCATGTTTTCAGATTTATCAGATATTAGTTCAGCTTTATTATTTACGAATCAGACTTTACAGATTATGCACAGATTTTCCGCTGCAACTTTACTTATCAGTCTTACAGCTCCAGTATTTTACCATCTGTTTCATTTCAGTAGTTCCTTATCATGCTTTATATCCGTTCACTGAGCGTTATTCTCAGCCGTAGTTCCCTTTCATGTTCTAACGGCAGGTACCCCAGGACGCTCTTAGGATTCTGAGAGCATGTGCATTTGGATGGAAGCTATCCAGACTTCTTACTTGATGTACTTACATTATTCTGCTTATTTGGACATTGTTTAGTCTTTTCCTTCAGTATTCTATTTTTCATGTTTTGAGCTTAGGTTGGATTACCGATGTTTGATTCCGGTATTTCCGTTATGGTCATTTAATGTTTTAGAACATTTACCTTATGCTTTGATGACACGCCATAAATACATGTAACGGTCCACTTATCCAAGTGGGGTGTTACAATTATGGTATCAGAGCTATAGGTTCGACCTGTAGGCTCTAAAACTTGACCTGTGACTAGTGGGTAGTCACCAGGAACTTCCCAGAGTTTGGCGTTGTTATCTTTCATGTTTCTCATGGATTATTCAGTCAGTTTTCTTCATTTATCAGTCAGTTTTCTTAAAGTTTTGACTAAGTAAAAGGTTGGTACATAACTAGCCATATTTAGTCGCATGTGCTTTTTAGCGAATTTTCGTTTTGGTGAGCTGACCATAGGCGCTCACCCTTGCCCGTTCAGATTTTGTATTGGTAAAGCGACCATAGGCGTTTACCCTTACTCATGACAGATTCATGTTTTCAGTCAAATATTAATTAGTGAACCAGCCATAACTGTTCACCATTATTCAGGTCAAATTTCATGCTTTTCGGTCAAATGCTATTTTGAACCGATCCACGGTTGTTCACCTTGTCATATCAGGACATTTCATGAATTTTGACAAGTATGGATTGAACTACAGCCATCCATATTTAGTCCGAGATTATAAATTTCTATACATGACAGTTCTCAGAAAATTTTGACCAGTATGGATCGAACCAGAATAGCCCATACTTAGTCTCCTGTTTTTCTTCCTTGAATTCTGTGGATTGAACCACAGCCGTCCACATCAGTTGATAATACACCTCAGTTGATTTGATTTTTTTTATGTTCTTTGTAACAATCCAGTTTCACCATTTCAAGCTGATATCGCCTTCAGGCGGATTCAGTTTCATGATTCCTTACAAGGATTATGTTTTCAATAGAATGATAATGTTTCATGCTAAGATACATAAGGGTTACAATGAAATACTATTTCATGATAATTCATGTTCTGGCCTTTATCAATTATTTCTTATACTGAACGTTGATGGAACTCCATTTAATCATACTTTTTAGCCTCTATACAACCAGCATTTAGTCTACGCAGAAATTATCAGCCTATCATGTTAACCGTTTCAGTTTAGTTTACTACCGTTTAAATCAATTTATTTCTTTGATAATGTCAGACAAGCGATACCAGTATCGATCATTCCGTAAAATTTCCACCAGCTCCATGTACAGTATTCCATATGTACCCCATGTACAGTGTCTCAGTTATACTCCACATACAGTACTTCATGTGTACTCCACGTACTCTGTCTCAGATATGCACCATGTGCAGTATTCATTTTATACTTCATGTACAGTAGTCCAGGTGTACTCTAGGTACCCTACTCTATGGATATTGCTGATTGTTCCTTAATCATCGCGGGCGTTTCCACTTGTCGATATTCTACCAGGTGCTGATGCTGCTCGTGAGCTGAAGATTTTACCAGATGCTAATACTGCTAACACTTTGAAGACCTCACAATTGCTGATGCTGCTGATACTTTCGAGATTTCTCAAGATGCTGATGACGTTTATACTTCGAAGACTCTGCAGAATAAGGACGAAAACTATAACTTGAAATTTCTGACAAGAATAAATTTCAATCATCAGACACTACCATTCTATTCCATGCTTATACTTTCTCAGTTAGGTGTCACAATTCACTCAGCTAAACTTTCAGTCAAAAGAGTGAGAACCGGTAACCAGCCGGCCACTCAGCAGAAGTAGTTACATGAATCATGGTCATGATAACGACCATCAGGAAACTGACAGACAAGACGGTAATGACAACCACCGTGCTTATAATTAACCAGTCAGTAACCATCGGAACTCCGGTACGGACGTGACCAGAGATACAGAGGTCAGTAGTCTAATCGGTCCGCCAATCCTAGCAGTTACCAAATTTTTTAACCTTGTTCAGATTCATCTACTAAAACACGTGTCAAGATATCAGTCAAGGCATAGGCCTCATGTATCTTTTCGGAAGACACATATTAGGACACCAGTCATGGTACACGTCATATAAATCTTTCCTCAAAATACGAGTCAGAACTCATAACTCCAGTATGTTTCTAAACCAGGCCCTCAGAAATTCAGGGTACCCTTCAGAAAGGGGTATACCCGTTCTATTATGCCACGCATGAATCAGATCATTAAAATTCAGTCACCACCACTAGACTATTATTCAGATTAAACACACGGTAATCATTATGTGAGGTTACAGACGAACCCACTCAGTGGAAGTCGCCACGTTACTCCACGTATCCCTATGTCAGCTTTATGTAAACCAGGTAGTTATCTGCCTCTCACCCAGAAAGGACTCAACAATATTACCATATTTATTAAAGCCTCATTTTCAGTTAACGACGAGATCCGGCTCACTAAATCCAAAATATACTCATTTTACTTTCTGTCAGAAAAATCTGTACCAAATATTTCTGCCTTACAAGCGCGTGACTTATCAGTCCATAGCTACGAAGACTTTTAGCTACCAGTTATAAATTCACTCCTAAAATTCCTCGAATCCATGATCAGCAGATTATAACAAAATTTCCAGATGTCATTCTAGAAATTCCTCCCTAACTACGAGACATACTTTAACATCGAACTTCTCTCAAGAATAGTGCCTGAATAGTGCCTGTTTCCAAAACTCTTTATTCTAGAGTTGCATCTAAGTTAAAAGGGTTGCATCATTTGCTACAAAGATTACCGGAAGGAGGCTTTATTCGCCCTGGCGTACCACCTGGAAGTGTGTCATTTCTACCTATCAAGAAGAAGACAGGTATCATGAGATCATGTATCGACCACTGAGTTTTTTTTACAAGATCACCATTCTTAATCAATGCCCATTCCATAAATAGTAGGTTTACCTGACCTGCTACGATATCTTAGATATTCCCAGAACAATTCGCGACCCTGCCACTAGAAGTGGTGAGAGAAGAACATGATGTTTTTCTTCAGATTCCGGTTGAACATGTCACAGTCTCTATAAATTTTGACTTATACGTCTGAGCTCCCTAATACTCCAGCTATAGTATGAAATTTATGAATAAATTTTTCCATGGCTCCTCAGACAAATTGTCCGTATATTCATTGATAACATTCTGATCTGCTAAATTCTAAGAGAAGTACAAGAGAATCATCTTTTCTCAGTTGAACAGAATCTCCGATAGGAGAAAATTGTATAAGCAACTTTCAGATGTGAATTCCAGTTGAACGGAGTGGAATTTCTGAACCACCCTATTTCAGCAGAAGGAAATTTCAGACAACACTGCGAAGGTGAAGGCCATCACCTGATGGTCCCAACTGACGCCTATGAACGCAATTCCACCAGAATGTACCAAAATTCCAGGCAGAATTTTGATAGAAACAGTATAACGCGTTGAGACATCTATGTTCATATCTAATACCTTCCATTCCAATAGGTTTAAGATAGAACGTCGTCATACTATCGAGTTATTACTACCAGTAGAAATTCTGGACCGAAAGGAGACAAGACTCCATGGAGATTTTTATCAGATTACCACAGACTCAGAAAAGTATAACACTATCTAAGTGATTGTCGACCATGTAATCAACCTATGCGTTTCCTCTCATCCAGAAGGATTACGCAGTAGTGGACCTGCAAAAAATTTAGCAGTAAATAGTACGATTTCAAGTATTCCGGCGACCATCATATCAGACAGAATTCACGTTCACGGTCACGTGTATGTTTACGTTTACGTTTATTTTCACTTTCACGTATACGTCTCATTCGCAGTATGATGATGTTTCAGTTCATGTTTGTGCGGTCTCATGATTTGAGTTCACGTTAGCGTTCATAACATTGTTCACGTTCAGGTTCGTGTGCCATTTCACGATACACATTCGCAGTTTATTACCGAATACGGTGACAGAAAATTTGAGAAACCATAATCAAGTTTAGCACAGCTATTCCATAACCAGGCAGACGTTTCACATCTCAGGCCGTATCGTTCAGCATCCTTTCCTCAGTCATCATACGCTCATATGTTCTAGTATCACGTTCACAGTATGATTCACGTATCACATTCATGATATATTTCCATTCCAAAGCTCCTCATATAATTATGAACCACGTTCACAATTGCTCAATCAGCACGTTCACAATTGTTCACGTAGTTCGTCCCTATATCTTCAGCAGCTTTCTCAAAGATATACATATTATCTTTTCAGAATATTTACACGTATCGTTTCATGTATCCTACATGCTATGGCTTTTCATTCTATTGGATTCAGAAAATCCATCTTAAATATAGAACCAGAAGCTTTTCAGCATCATCAGGATAGGGTCATCAGGACCAAGATTTTTTTTTTATTATGTTTAGACCTTTGAAGGAATCGTTTCGAGCGGGAGGCCACTCGAAACAGAGGAGTCCATCCGGACCTCTCATCCCCTTTCCTTAAATAAATCCAGTTAAGTTCTTTCAGTCATGTCACGTTCCATGTTCTCTTCAGCTATGTCACGTTAAATGATAATTTCAGTCATGTCAGGTTTATACCTATCAGCAGCATTATGTCTTAATTAGAAGACAATTCATCCTTCAGCTTAATTGTCTTTTCAGTACGTGTTCTTTCAGTTCTTATAACTTCCTCAGCTTATTACCTTTAATTCGAGGACGAATTTCTCCTTTTTAGAGGGGAAGAATTGTAAAACCCAGTATAGTCGTATCTTTAATTCGGGGATGATATATTGTTTTTAGAGGGGAAGAATTGTAAAACCCGTATTTAAAAATCAGAATATTTAAATACGCAGTTTAATTTTAATAAACTATATAAGTATTAATTATTATACAGAGATATAAACGCAGAAATTAAATACGCAATTCTGGTTTATTTAAATACTATAAATATTACAGTTTATTCAGATAATAAAATAACAGTATAAATTCAGATATTACGCGAATATTAATTATTCAAGAAGAAAATAATCCATATCAGAACACACACGAGGATTAATATAAATTTCACGCAGTCTCAGTTCTATTAAAAATATTACGTAGTTAATTATTCAGAAAATAATTCAGAAAATTTTATTCGGTATGACGTACATATTTATTTAAGTAAAATAAATAAATACATGGCGAGATTTTAAAAACACGAGAAATATATTTATGTTTCAGAACGAGATTTTTAAGTACGAGCTTTACGTAAATAATTAAAACGCGAATTAAAAAAAAAAGAGTATTTGTACTCTTTGGGCCGGTTGTAAAAGAAAGGAAAAGAAAAAGAAATTTGGGCTAAGCCCATTTGGTGTAAGAAAAAGGAACGGGGTATTACCCCTTTTGTGTTATGACCAGACGCAAAAAAAAAGAAAAGAAAAACAAAGATTAGGGTTTTAGTTCTGCCGACAGAAAAGACAAAAGGAAAAGGGGGTGCCGCCGGTTTAAAAACAGAAACATCAAGAAGCGGGTTTTAAATGTTTCTGATCTTTGAATCGTGTACAAAGCATTCTTCTCCTTAATCCTATGATGGTAAGTATATGTAATTCCTTTTCTCAATCATGAATTACCCTATTCGTGTACATCATGAAATATGGTAAGGGGGTGTCGGGTTTTGGTGAAGTCAGGGGAAAACCGAGACCAGTTAGTCTCGGTGTGGTGAATGCTGGCCAGCCGTGACCCATACAGGGGCGGCTTGGTGTTGGGTCTTTCAGCCGTAGCCAAAAACGACCAGGGGTGTTTATTTAACATGACGTGAGAACCATCAGGGGTGTTTGGGGTTTAGTTTTACCACAGCAGGGGTGCGTTTGGGACTGCAGTTCCAGCAAGGGTGCGTTTGGGACTGCAGTTTCCTGCAGGGGTGTTTGGGTGTGTATAAACAGTGGGAACAGAACACTAACAGTGGGAACTTAAACAGAACAGTGGGAATAAAATAACTGGCAGTGGGAACTTAAACTAACAGTGGGAACTTAAAAAGAAACAGTGGGAACCACGAGGTGATAGTTAGCAGCAAAGGAGCCGGTTTGTTTAACCCGAGACATAGGTGTCTCGGGGAGGGTTAAAGCACGGGTTTTCGGGATCACAAATGATAATAAAAGCAAAGGAATTATTTAAATTAGTTAAATCATTTCATAAATGAGTTTTATAAATAAAGTTAATTATATTGTTTTGTTTTAGTAATGTTGTTAGTAATATTAAATTGATATTAACTTTATCCTTTTTACTACTTAAAACGTGGGATTTAGTTAATGACTTATTTTCAAAGAAACTAATTTGGAAACTTTCTAATTTAAGGAACTTTCTAATTATAGCAGGTTACTACCTATAGTAATATTGTAAATAACAGAACATATTATATTATACGGTAACCAGAAATACAGGATATATACTAATCAGTAAACGGTTAAAGAAACAGTCAGAACCTATCAGATTACATACAAACAGTAATTAGTCAACTTATTTTCGCGTCCATTATTTATGTAGTAGCCGTGAAGTCAGATTCGATCCGTCAGCTTTCAGTCTTATTTCAGTACTGGACACGAGGTACGGATTTCCATCCTTTCAGTAAGGACTTCCTTTCTATGCATGATTAGGATTCCCCGTCTTCAGCCAAATGTTTTTCCCCAGTATACGTTTAAGTTTATCAGTAATCATATTAATAACTAAATAAATTGCCTGAGCATTATATACAAGCACGACCAGTTTAGGTATTAGTTACGGAGGTACCGTAACCACGACACTAGAGGCACCGGTGTCGTGACTCACATGCAGGAGAGTGATATCTTGCATCGTCCCACTCAGCTCAGCTTGGCCATATTATCAGTATTATTAGTGGGGCGTATGAATGCATCCTAGGCTTATATGTATTACCAGTTATCAGGGTGAATGTGATGTGTGCTCTACATCCTTCACATTGGAGCTGATCCCTCCACCCAACACAGTTATTTAGAGGTCACCCCTCTACAGCATGACGAGGTCACCCCTCCAGTTATTCATGCACGGTTGTTACAGCACGTGACCTATATAAGCTCTGGCAAAATTAAAATACAGTAAATGCATGTTTTCAGATTTATCAGATATTAGTTCAGCTTTATTATTTACGAATCAGACTTTACAGATTATGCACAGATTTTCCGCTGCAACTTTACTTATCAGTCTTACAGCTCCAGTATTTTACCATCTGTTTCATTTAAGTAGTTCCTTATCATGCTTTATATCCGTTCACTGAGCGTTATGCTCAGCCGTAGTTCCCTTTCATGTTCTAACGGCAGGTACCCCAGGACGCTCTTAGGATTCTGAGAGCATGTGCATTTGGATGGAAGCTATCTAGACTTCTTACTTGATGTACTTACATTATTCTGCTTATTTGGACATTGTTTAGTCTTTTCCTTCAGTATTCTATTTTTCATGTTTTGAGCTTAGGTTGGATTACCGATGTTTGATTCCGGTATTTCCGTTATGGTCATTTAATGTTTTAGAACATTTACCTTATGCTTTGATGACACGCCATAAATACATGTAACGGTCCACTTATCCAAGTGGGGTGTTACAGTAACAGTGCATAGCATATGATGGAATAACTTGACTTATAGATTTTATCAATACCTCGCGACCGGCTTGTGAAAGAAGTTTGTGTTTCCAGCCTTGCAATTTATGAAGGACCCTGTCTAATATAAAGGAAAATAACTCCTTTATTTCGACCGTGAATAGACGGCAAGCCAAGATAACACGAACGACGTCCCATCAACTTAACACCAAGACGATCACAATATTCTTTCTGCACATCTGATGGAGTGTTCGGAGAAAACATAAGTTCTGACTTTGTGAAATTAATACATTGTCCAGAAGCTGTGCAATAACGATTAATAAGCTCCAATAAATAATCGCACTCAGACCTCTTTGCTTTTAGAAAGAATAAAGAGTCATCGGCAAAAAATATATGAGATATAACAGGACAATTTCTGGACATCTTTATACCTATAAGCAATGAGTGATGCAGCGCTTTTTTAACATTTGTGATAGGACATCAGAAACGATGATAAACAAGAACGGATACAGAGGATCTCCCTGACGGATTCCCCTTGAAGGCTTAACCGATCCAATAGACTCGCCGTTGACTAGAAATTCCATATCATAAGAAGATATGCACGCTAAAACCCATCTACACCATTTGTCTCCAAAGCCCAATTTTTTGCATGTTGCTATTAAAAAATCCCATTCAACTCTATCAAAGGCTTTATTAAGATCTAGCTTCAATGCCATAATCCTTTGATCCCCTTTTTTCTTGTTGCGAATATAATGGTATGCTTCGTTGGCAACGACTATGCAATCCTGAATAAGCCTACCTGGTATGAATGCAGATTGTTGTGGAGAGATGATTCGATGCATAAAAGGTTTCAAGCGATTAGCCAAGACTTTTGATATAACTCAGTAAACAAAGTTACAAAGGCTAATTGGGCGAAATTACCCAATAGTCTCTAGAGAGGGAACCTTTGGAAGTAAAACAACTAACGTTTTATTTAAATTCCCAGGGATGATACCATTATCAAAGAAGTTCCTAATAGCTTCGCTTACCGCATCACCAACAATGTGCCAATACTTCTGAAAGAATAATCCTGGAAAACCATCTTCACCCGGTGCTTTATGAGGGCCCAAATTCTTAACCGCTTTATCGATCTCATCCTGTAGTAATGAAGCTTCAAGTTGCGTGGAAATGGTATTACTCACCATAGGAGTTAGCAAAATCAAAATGTTACTAAAGTTTATCTCTCCCGAGGTTGAGTAAATTGCTGCAAAGTGATCACGAATCAACTTATAAAGTTGACCAGAGTTATCAACCCACTGTCCCTGCTCATTTTTTAACATGGAGATCTTATTTCGTTGGCTTCGATGGATTGTAGACAAATGAAAAAACCGGGAATTCTGATCACCATATTTGATCCAGTTAATGCGTGATCGCTGATGCCAAAACATCTCTTCCCTCAACCATGTCTCTTCAAGCCTTGAAAGCAAGAAACGTTGCCTAGACCCATTATTAGCTGTTGGCGGCAATGATTGAAGATAGGCCAACTCCTCAGTAATTTCTCTAATTCTCTTTTTATTGTTACCAAAATGGCAACGACTCCATGAAGTGAGGTTGTTTGCACATGATGAAAGTTTGTGATGTAGGTCGTGTGCTTCATCATTTAAGTTGGATCTGCCCCATGAAGTCTGGATAACATTTTCACAAGAGTCTTCCAACGTCCACATCGATTCAAATTTAAATTTTTTATGTTTTTTCTTTGGCGAGGCACACAACTGATACAACAGAGGAGAGTGGTCGCTACCAATGAGAGGGAGGTGAGTCAAAGTCTGATAAGGAAAAGCTTCGAGAATCTTATCATTTCCTAAAGCTCGATCAATTCTTTCTCGAACATTTGCCCCTCCGGTTCTTTTATTGTCCCATGTATATGCAAGACCTTTTGAAGGAATTTCAAATAACTCGGCATCAAACATAAGCTCCTGAAATTCCTTAACACGGTGGGAAAGATTAGTGGATCCTCCTTGTTTGTCATTAACGTTTCCAATCAAGTTAAAGTCACATATTACAAAAAAGGGACAAGTACACGAGTGTGCTTGACGAATGATGTTTGATTGACGAGAAGATTGATAAAAAAACAATTATTGTGTCGTGTCTAGGGCTGTAAACGAACTGAACGTTTAGTGAACAACATTATATGAACCGTCTGATAAAATATTCGTTTATTTATTAAATGAATGAAATGAACAAAATTTTACGTTCGTTTAGTTAAATGAACGAACATGAACAAAAGTCACGTTCGTTCATTTATATTCGTGAACGCCCGATTATGCGTTCATTAACGTTCGTTTATGTTCATTTGTTGTTTATGTTCATATATCATATCTTTTAATTGTACCTTTTAAACTAATACGCTTAAACGAAATAACACTAAAAAAGACGTTATGCATATTTTGATATATTCCATGTTTTTTTCTTCGTTCATTTACTTTTGATCTTTTATGTTCGTTTAAGGTTCGTCTTGTTTCTTAACAAACGAACATGAACAAATTATTTTCTTAATAAACGAACATGAACAAGAAAATCCTGATCGTTTAAACGTCCGTGTTCTTTATTCGATCGGTTAAATTTAAATGAAAGAACATGAACAAGGTTTGGGTAACAATGAAACCCGAGACAGACACATTATTATACTATATTAAAAGGTGAAGGAAACGGTGTCGTATTGAGCAATTCAATGTCGTTTTATTCTTTGTATTGTGTCGTTTAATAAAGAGAAGCAAACTCGCAACATCCTTTTAAAAAAGGAAAAAAAAATTAAAATACCCCCTAGACAATGAAACATGTTACAAAATTTGCTTTGCGCTCTTAGTTATATACGATTTTTTAATGTAATAAACTTTATTTATTAAATATTAAACATATAACTACCGATTCATTTGAGAAATAAATACTATTACAAAGATCGTCGAATTACGAACCAAACAAGCCCAATATTCAATGCTTTAGACATACATATGATCTTATAAAAATGTTTACACTTAATATATATTTTAAAGAATTCTTACGACAATAATCCTTGAGGTTATTTGTTACTTGCAATTTCAATTATTGGCACAAGCTTTTTTTCTTTAAAACAGCCCCATTATGTGACTTGTTACAAAAACAACCTTAAATTTTTAAGTACCTACATTTTTTATATAACAATTTTTATTTTCAAATGCGGAGCGTATATCTCTCGATTATTTTAGAGAGGAAAATACCGTTGAAAAGACCGTGTATCTGCGAACCAAACGAGCCCATGTTGCAATGCTTCTAACATACGTATGATTTTATAAAAAATTTGAAACGTAATACACATTTAAAATATATTTTCATCAGAATAGTCCTCTAGATTTTTCATTCGCTGCTAGGTCACTCATTGACGAGAACCATCATTCGTACTATCAGTTCATTGCAACTATTGGTTCTGCATTCTCCGCTGCAACCAGCGCGGTTTATATACCTCGTTACAAAATCAAAAGATAACTTAATGATTGGTGATTTGTATGAGCCCAATAGCGTAGTGTTGTGTTTTACATTAATAAATTGGGTCTGAGAAACAACAAACCTCGTTGTATAGCCTATAATGGGCCCAATAATGTTTCTGCTGATTTTAGCTTGATTCTATTTCAAATTTGATTTTACTTATGCAAACCTAATTCTCTTTCAAAAGCTTGTAGTCGTTATTGAATTAAGTTTAAATTATACGTCTCCCTTCAGTCATTTTTGTGGTTTTTACTTTTTAACACAAAAGATAAGAAATACTTGGGATTATGCTAAACAAACCAAAAAGAATACTAAGTATTATTATTTGAAGCAAACATGACAGCCTCTTAAATTTTTTGTGTTGCGCGATAACAGCAGGCATTGTGATCACATCCCTAAGTATGTGTATGAGTTGGCGGTGTTGTAAGCTGCAGTGTTTGCGGGACACGAAGATGACACTGGCTGCTTGAACGTATCAGAAACCAAGTGACATGGATAAATATTTCTATGGTTGTACAGAAATAGCTTATTTCCATTCTTGTTAATCTTGACGAACAAAATAGAAATTTAAGAGGATCCTTGGATGCTTATTTTCATAAAATAAGGTGACTTGCTTATTAGCAAGGCCTCTCAATAAGAGTCACAATAAGTTATCAATTTACCTGAGCAAGATACTCCGCTGCACTAAACTACCGTTCAAATAAAAAGTTATCAATTTACCTGAGCAAACTAAAGAACTGACGTGATCGTTTCATCATCTAAAGGAGTTTGACATGCTCTAGTGTTACACTGTCTGTCCCTAAAATCTTTCTTGTTAAGGTTTTAAGACTCGAAATTTGGATTAAGGGAGCAGAAAGAGAAAAAGAATGTTAAAGATGATGTCGTTGTGGGTTATCGTTTGCTGCTGCTAAAGTATTGAAGATGATGTGGTTGGATGTCGACTGTTGAATAATTCGCCAGGAGGTAATACAGGCATAGATGATCCAAGATTTGGAACTGCATCACCTGCTGAGTTAGAAAGACCATGTTTACCCATGCTAATACTTTAATTATTAGTCGAAAAGTACAGTTTTTAAGGACCGGACGTCGAAGTTTAGTGAGAATAATCAGTTGAATAGATGGTGCAGGGGCATGTGCATTTGTTGAGGAATGTTGCCATCCAAGATTAAAAGAAATGTTAGACATTCCATGTTTTTACGCAAAAAGAAAAATTTAACCGCTGCCAGGACTCGAACCTGGGACTCCTTGTTAAAGGTGCCGAAATCACATTTTGATTTAATCAGAGTTGTGCTACAGCGGTTTTTGATGATATCTTTTGCTTTCAATTTTATTTATATGAAAACTGAAAATATGTCACAACTCTACAATATCGATTAACTTTTTTTTCCTCTTTCGACTTTTTGACCGACTAATTCACAAAGTTTGCACTGGCCAGGTTCACGTGCACTGATTCCGGGCTATTCAAAAGGTTAGTCACCTTGGGATTAATTGGCTTGTAATGTCGAGCTGGAAACATGGTATACCAAAGAAGAAAAATAATTCACAAATAATAGTTTTCTTATATGCTTTAGAAAACAACTTAAACTCAAAAGTTTTCGCTCTAGGAGATCCTGTTCGATATCGTAGCACCTGATAAAACTTTTTTAGGACTCATAATCGGTATCATATAGTAATAGGTTGGTTGACTAATTTGTAAACAGGTCACTCACTATATACAAGCAATACTAAACATCCTTATAAACAGCTTATGCCTATTTCTATGATTCTGCTGCAGTCATAGCTGAGAGTACGCAGGTTTCTGTGGAACCGCAAAAGCTAAAAAGTCTACATCTGTTGCAGCAAGTGTGTTGGAGGCAAACACACACGGTTTCTGATTTGAGGCATTTGCTGTTTTCCGTTTCTGTTACACGTCTGGGTGAAATGCAAAGCATAGTTTCACTGGCTTTTTATAGATACTTCAATACCCCATCCATCTGAGAAAACAAATCACAAGCTACATCAACGATAGCCTAGAAAAACATGTATGATGATGTTTTTACCTAGAAAAACAACTAACCTGTTCGAGCCGCGTAGGTTATGAAAGTCATACCCACCATTCTTCCTCCTAGGCGCCATTCCACTAACCGGATAAAATGATTTCCGATCAATCGAATCATCTACATGTAGATTTATTAGAGCAAACAAAACGATCACGGTGTGGTGGGGCGTTGGCCGGCGTGACCACACCGTGATCTTTCCCGTGAATCACACCGTGGCCACAACCACGCGCGTGAAACCATGTTTAAAAAAAAAACTTTCATTTAACCCTTGCCACACTTTTAGAAACTACCCTTTATTTTTTGATGTTGTAAAAAATACCCCAACGGCTATATTACCGTTGGGTTTAAATTTTTAAAAAAAAAAAAAAAAAACCTATATTACCGTTTGGATGTTGTCAAATTTTTTATTTTTTTTCAAACCCCTTTATATATACAAACCTAACTTTATTTTAACTTTTCACAAACACAAAATTTAGACACATACAAAAATAATGGCGCACCGACCTTCCGCGTTTGACATAGATGATGAAACCGACATTGATATGTTGGTTACCACGTATAATAATTATAATTGCTTGCAAAAACAAGAAAACAAACCCCGGCTCACCCGAAAAGTTATTGAACGTGATCGTGAGAATGCCGAAGTTCGTTTGATGGCGGATTACTTTGACGAGCCTTATAAGTATCCGTTACACATTTTTCGTAAAAGGTATCGTATGAGTCGAACATCATTTTAAAAAATTATCCATGATATTGAAAATTATACGGCGGATCCTCTTCCATTACACTTTGATTACTTTAGAGTTCGGCCCGATGCTACCGGTCGAATGAGTGCAAGTGTTATTCTCAAATGCACAGCCGCCATACGCGAACTGGCATACGGCAGCGTACCTGACCAGTTTTATAAATATTTGCAATCGGTCGAACGTACTGTTTCTGAAAGTTTGTTTTTCTTTAATATGTGTATTATTGATTTGTACATGAACAAATATTTGAGAAAACCAAATCTTGAAGACCTTCATAAAATTTATGCGAGGCATAACAATGTTCATGGTTTCCCGGGAATGCTTGGAAGCATTGATTATATGCACTGGAAATGGAGAAATTGTCCAGTATCATGGCAGGGACAATACGGGAGGGGTGATAAAAAATACCCAACAATTATGCTTGAAGCAGTTGCTTCTCACGATTTGTGGATTTGGCATGCGTTTTTTGGTGTAGCATGTGCAAATAATGATATAAATGTTTTAGACGTTTCTCCATTATTTGACGACCTTCTTAATGACGTAGCACATGTAGCTCCGTTTAGAGTAAATGGGGTTACGTTTCAGAAGGGGTATTACTTAACCGACGAGATTTACTCACACTGGGCTAGTTTTGTGAAATCGTTCTCGGTTGCAAGTCAACCCAAAAACATACATGTTAAAAAGAAATAAGAAGGAGCACGAAAGGATATCGAGCATGCTTTTGGTGTTTTTCAAGGTCGTTGGGGAATATTACGTCAACCGTCAATATTGGGCTAAGCAATTATTACTCTTACATAGTATAGGGGTATGCATAATTGGGGACTCACCTACGAAAACCAAACACCAAACTAAATCCGAATTTAAACCGAACCGAACATGAAATTCGAGCTTTGGGTCGGATACGAATCGAACCTAAAGTGGTAATCGGTTTCCGGTTTGAATATGGTTTTGGCAATCTAACCCAAAAATTGTCTTATATTGTCTTATATATTTCTGTTTATATAGACTATTAAGATGTTATTCAAATATTCAAAAAACACGTTTTTTAATGGTTTTGTAATAATTTTTTTTCTTAAAAAATCCTATAGTTAAATTAAAAAAACAAAAAATTTATGTAATTTTGGTTATTCGGGTCAACTTGAAAACTGAACCGAATTCAAATTCGATTTTCGGGTCTCGGTTGCATTCTAATTTGTTTTTATTCGGTTTTCGGTTTCACCCAAAAAATATTTTTCCCGAATAAACCGACAAAGAAGTGAACTGATGAACACCCATATTACATACAATAGCAATGAGATGAATCGTTTTCATGATTCATAAACCACGTCGTTTGATACTTGGCATAGAGTGTGGATTGGTCAAACTGTATCGTTTTGCTTGTCCGTTGTTGTTTGATAAAACAAAAGTACTAAACGACGGCTTTAGGGTTTTAGTCGAGATTCGATGATTGTGATTTTATTTATCATAAGGGTTAACTATCATGCCAAAAATGTTTCGTGAAAGTTATAGGGTTTTGGTTGTTAGGTTAAGTTTGTATATGTTGTATTTTTATGTAACGGGGTTTTTAGGCTATCGTTGTGAAAACCGTTTATTTTATGGCCAGTAACCGATATCATACTCTAATGAATTTTTTTACTCTTTTAAGTATTTTGAGTCACTTTTATTACAAAACTATGTCATTAAATGCATTAACAAATGAGATGTTCCGTAGCGCGTCATGAGCACCGGGCTAAGGGGCGGTTGAGCAACTCAAGCGAACCGCCCTACCTTACTACAACATAAGGACAGAAGGGAGAAGGTTGTGAAGGTGGCCTCGTTATCCACACCTCCGGTCGGATGAATGGAGGACCGACCGACCCGGGTTTTCACGAGCGTTGGCGGGTTCTGGAGTGCCTGTCAAGGGCGCTAGCGCATACCCCGGGGTGATCATCACCACCTGCACCTCAAATCTCGGGACAGTGGAACGTGTAACCCGCCTGCTGTTCCATTCAACTACATTTGTTCCTGTAATCCATAGCCTAACATAACGCAGCAGCGAGGGACAACCCGCCCATACAGCCAGCGGGGAGGATGACACTACTGGCAAAGACCGTCTGGCGAAAACGCCGCAGGCGCGAAGCGTGGTAGGCCTGCGCCGGGGGAGCATAGGGAGGAAAGGGAGCCCGGACGGTGGAAGAGCCAGGGGAGGCCGGGTCATTTGACGGAAATGGAAGGCTTTGGACTATGAACCTATTAAAGAAGGCCCTATGGAGTAAAGGGAAGTGCATGAATTCTTGTAAAAAGAGGGAGCGAGCCTATATAAAAAATGGAATCAAGCAAATTCAATGAATAGATAGAGTCAACGGTACGACAGACAGCGCTGCCTACACGCGAATTTGCTTCTGAAGTCGAGCAGTCTCAATTTCATTTCACTACCGGATTTTAGAATGAATGCTGGGCTGGGCCACCTCGAATGGCGTGAGCCGCATGCGGGGAGACCCGCACGTACGGTTTTTAGGGGGATCTGGTCGAAAGACCGGCCGACGCCCACCCGACTAGAGGGACTGAGAAATTAATAGAGTACAAAACTTATCTTCAAGCTTTACCTTATTCTGATCGTTCAGAGGGCGATCGCGGGGTCACTGAATGAAGTCCTCCGTTTCTTTCGGAGGTGTTGACCCGCATCGAGGCAGAGATGACTAAGTGACATATGGAATATGGCGACAACAACAGCATGTCGTAGAAGGAGATAACAAGTGGAGCCAACGACCCACTAAGACTAACGTATCTACAACTACATCCCCGAGCGGCAGTCAAACGGGGGCGTGAATGCGAGATGCCAGCGGAATGATCGACCGGACAGAGGCTAGGGCTCCTTCCTTCCCAGCGCGTCCTTCCTTGTGTTTCGGAGATATAAAGCGAGTGCACCAGAAAAGAACGAGAACTGGGTCGATCTATTCTATGTCGAAGCATCCGAAGCATAACTGCACACTCACACGATCTTTGCCGATAGATAGGAGCATTCGGTGGAACCGGTGAACTACACTTGCTTCTGGATAGATGTGTGGGACAGAGGGCTCGTGGTACCTGCTGCCCACCCTTCCTCCTCTGCTTTGAGAACCGTGTGAACGGAGAGTGGGTAGAAGGGAAGGAGGTCCTCATACGGAGTCGCACACTTACTTGAGCAGTGCGGGAGACTGGGGAATGGGTCGAGTAAAGCCCCCTGGGGCCGGAAAAATCACAGAGACGTACTGATACGATAGGGATTTGATTGGTATTTCTTTTTTCTTAGTGATTGTAAAGGAGGGCGCTTGGCTATGTTATAGAAAGGGAAGGCAGAGGCATCAAATGGCGAAGAGAGGCGGCTCGGCAGGGAAGGAATGGGAAATCGTCAAAGATGACTTCTTTGTTGTCGAAACGAAGGTCTAAATAGGACCAGTGATTCTCTGAGCCGGTCTGGATTTCCAACATCTCGGGAAACTGGTCGAGATAGATGACAGCGCCTTTTTCCCCTCTTCCTTACCGGGAGGGCAATCTTCTCTTATGGCCTTCACCTCCCGCCCGGCCCGGAAATAGAGAATCCAGCCCCCTTCTGATCCATTCTTTTCTGCAAGCAAGGAGGATCCAGAGCTAAGCCTCCTCCTATTCGAGGCCGGGTGGCCTTGCCCCACAAGCACCCAACCTTCTTTTTGCTCTGCCTTGGGGTTGCCTCCACGAACGCGCCACCTAGGAGCCCTACTCATATTCCAAAGGTGCTACTGAAATTCGAGCGCAAGCCCCCTTCTATTGCATAACCTATAAAAGCTATAAACAAAGTACCAAAGTGGTTGCGGGAACGATACGCTTTGGTTACCAGTGAACGCTTCCAAAGGCGACCAGCTTTCAATACTAGTTGTTACCTTACGCTGCCATTTTTCTAATATTATTGAATAGCATGGCTGGGGGCTAAGATAACTCAAATGGGGGAGCCGTGTTATGGGTGACCTTATTGCACGGTTCAGAGAGCACTTGTGTATGTGATGCAAGTGAACGTGTACGAAAAAGCTGTCGTAAAGTTTCGTTGTTCGTTCCGTCGTCGACCCTATCTATGTTTCTACGATGGCCCAAGAACACGCTCATTCTTCAGCCGTAGTGAGACTTTTGAATTGCGAGGTACCATTACGAGCTCAATATATACGAGTGTTATTCCGTGAAATAACTCGAATTTCAAATCATTCACTTGCTTTAACTACTCATGCTATGGATGTGGGAGCATCAACTCCGTTCCTGTGGGCTTTTGAGGAACGGGAAAAATTGTTGGAATTCTATGAAAGAGTCTCGGGAGCCAGGATGCATGCCAGTTTCATACGACCAGGTGGAGTGGCACAAGATCTGCCTCTTGGCTTATGTCGAGATATTGATTCCTCCACACAACAATTTGCTTCTCGTATCGACGAATTAGAAAAGATGTCAACCGGCAACCGTATCTGGAAACAACGATTAGTGGATATTGGTACTGTCACTGCACAGCAAGCAAAGGATTGGGGATTCAGTGGTTTAATGTTAAGAGGTCGTGCGACATGAAGACATTGATAGCAATATGGGGGAAGTTCCCATCAGGCAACAACGGTTCTGCCTGACCCTACTTAAGCATGCATATTATGTCAGTGAAGACTTGGTGTGAAGCCTTGGAGCTTACGTTAGAAGAGCAAAAGGCCGGGGGCTAGGGTGAGCTGAGGGGGGACAGCGTAAGTGAGCGAATGTGTGTAAGCCCAGTCAAACATAACTGTTCTAGGCGGGGTGGGCCGCCCACCTTCGAATGGTGTTGGTCCGTAGGACTGTGAACGGATTTGCCTCTGGCCTCTGGGCACGTCGGAACCGCATGAGTTCACCGGGGTGGAGCACGGTCCGCCAAAATCGGCATAGGTTAGGTGCTATTGATGGAACATGGTAAGCCTATCTTTCTTCATATGGAAGTGCTGCGGGCACATAGAGATGTGGGTAGAGGAAGCCTTAAAAAGCGAAGGCCGAGCTGTAGGTCACGTGACTTGCACCGAGTTGGTGGCTGACTGGGCTTTTGATTTGATCAAAGCAGAGAAGCTCGCCTTCTTGTTATCCAAAAGCAAAAGTCGGTCGAATCGGTCGGGCCCCTGCCCCGGAACGTCGAATGAAATAGGTGGCCGGGTTCTTTTTCTACGACCCTTTTGTTATGATAGGCCCGGCCCCAGGACCCCTATCCCTTATGTTTAGGAGCGGGATCCGCTCAAGAACGACGGTCGTACGGGAGGCACGGACTCCACGAACGTCCCTATCCCCCTTTACAAATAAGGAAAAGAAAGCCTCAACCAGAACCACATTCCTTTTGCGTGCGGATGTAGCTAAGTGTCTGACTCTATTGGTCATAGTTTCCTGCTGTTGCGGCTGGTGCTCGTTTGCGCGCGCCTGAACCAACCCAACAAACAAGGAAAGGATGCCTCTCGGGGCATCTGAGAATGATTCGAGCCGTATGAAGGGAAACTCTCACGTACAATATCTTTTTTGGGGGGGAAGGAGCCCGACAGGGTCCCCCCACTGACTTGGTCCGGGCCTAAGTGAACGTGAAGTGGTGGGCCTACCCATCCCAACCAGGGGTATGCTGGGATTCGCGAAGAGCAGCACCTTACGATGTTCATGACCAATCGGATCCTGACGTACCAGTAGGTACCAGAGGAGATCGCTATGATCGTTACTGTATTCGTATCGAAGAGATGCGACAAAGTGTTCCGATCATTGTGCAATGTCCTAATCAAATGCCTAGTGGAATGATCAAAGCCGATGATCGTAAGCTATGTCCTCCATCACGATCTCGAATGAAACTATCCATGGAATCGTGCGCCGTGTGAAACATAGGTCATCGCCGTTCTTAACCGAGACTCAGGTTAAGCTCCGTCTCGGAACCTTGCATGTGTAAATTTTCTTGATTGTCCTGCATAAATTTTTTTTAGTATCGGATATAGAAATAAAAGACTGTGACGGAACATAGAGTTTCAGTTTTATCGGTTCAATCGAATATAACATCGAAATCAGAAAAAAAAACACATGATAGATTTTATGAAAGACATAAATATATATGTAGAAAACCGGTTTGACCTAGCACGGTCGAATAACTGACCCAATGACACGACCAATTCAACTTAAAAACAAGTTTTCAAGACATCGCCGATAAGAATAGCACACGAACTAAACGAAACAACACATACAAAGTGTGCCATGATGATTAAATACACCTCATTGTCGTCAAGGATGACACTTAGAGTGTTGGGAGTCGTTGGCACCATTTTTAGATGTCAAAGTTGTCATGTAGGATTTTGGGGCTTTGCCATCAGAATCCTGTTGGGGGCACCACATTTCATGGGTAATCGTTGGCACCAGATTTTCTGGTGCCAATGAAAATAATTTTTTTTTAAAACACAAAATAACTTAATAAATAAAACTTCATTAATTTAAAAAAACATTACAATAAAAAATATTACAATAAAAAAAAAATACAATTAAAACATTTATGTAATACTTAAAATATGAAAATACTGAAATTCGAATACAATAGGAAAGGAAATACACCACTTGATAGATAAAATAAAAATACATAATACGATTAGCAAGTTTCCGGATCTAAATCCAATAACTGACCAGGTAAATCCCAACGCCTTGTTTCTTCTTCATCTTCTTCGGCCAGAATTTGGGCTTCCAGCTCCCTTCGTTCCCTTTCTTCTTCTTCCTGTGTTTGTCACAATACTTTTTGATCTAGGTATATTTGATACATCTCATTGTCAGTAAGTAAGCCATTTGAGTCGTTTGGAATTGGAAAGGGCAGATCGGGAGAATAATTTCGACGTCGGTGTTGTGATGAAGAACCAATATGAGTTGTTTGAGTTCGGGATGAAGAACCTATATGAGTTTGGCACGAAGAACCCAATTTATTCAGCCATTCAGTATTTTTTCAATTCGAGCCTCCAATTTCATCAACTTTTAACACAAAGATCTTCGGACGCTGAAATCGACATCAGATTAATTACTAAGATACGTGTCGATTAAATGACGTTTCTGTGCGGAAAGATCACGACATTTCTCAATTGTTGTGCGCAGTTTTGAATTTTCTTCGTACGCGGCATCGAAATCATCAGCTAACCACGTAAGCTTATCGTAACGACGTTGTTGTTGATTTATTTGATTCTGTATCATAGCCTTAATCTCGTCATATCGCTGTGTGGGAAAGAGCATGCCATTTTTATTTCTGAAAGTGTGTGTGAAAAAGCAGAGAGTTGTGTGTGAAAATTGTGTGTGAAAATATGGTATTTATAAAGAAAATAGAACGATTTTAGGGGTTTTATTTTTAGCCCTCAAACGGCTAGTTTTTAATTTTTGAAAAAAAATTGCATTTTAAATCCTCCTAACGGCTAGTTTTTGGGCTGAAATTTTATATTTTTTGCAAAAAACACCCTCCCAACGGATACCCTAATTCAATTTCCAAAAATAAAAAAGGTGGTCGGTTGGCGCTGGCTGGACTGGATGACGCGAGCGTCGTTGGTGCGAGAGGGGGTGTAAAACCCCTAAATTTGGGTTTTCGACACGTCACCGGCTTCATTATTATTATCACTCATCATATAATATTTTAACGGTCCACCTTTACAATATATCAACACAAGACTTATTTCGTATAAAAATCATCATTTTAGTATATAAAAATAGTGGAGTATTTTAATTCACTATAATGAATATCGTCATGTTTAAAAATACAACTTATAACGAGGCTCATAATTAAATTTATATTTACATATTCAGAAGTATTTCAATAAAACGATTAATTAAACTCTTTAATATTTCATTGTAAAAATGTTCGAAGAGATTTAATGAGAAGTTATTTGTATTAAAACGGTATACTTATATGACAATCGATAAATAATCGTCATTTAATTGAACGAACACATTATTCATAATTATAAGCCGTATAAATACTTAATTTATTGAGGAAATCATTTTAAAATCAATGGCGCAATTCTCGCAAACGTATAAGAAAAGTTACACTTTAAGCCCCTGCATAAGTGTTTACAACTTAACCCTTAACTATGGTACACCTTACAAATTATTCTCAAAAACTTTTACATGGTATATTAATGGTTTCTAGGGTTTTATCTTCATTTAACCTAACCCTAGCCTCCAAATGAAACTCACACAATTCGGGATTGATTACTCATAAACTTTAACTAATTATTTTTGGAGCCTTATAAATCTTTGTTATTGCAGTATATATAAATAATTAAATATACTGAGACCTATTAATAACGAGAACGAACGTACGATGAATTAAACGCATACTATTATTATTTATGCATATACTGAGACCTACTCAATTACTTAGGTATTTGATGTACTGTGTGCTTTGTGACTTGGATACTTTGATCATTCTCAAGCAGTATTATTATTCAGGTGAGTTCATAGCCTCGCATTTCACTACTTTTATGATTTTTACTAACCCGTGAGGGGGAGACATGCTACTAAGGAACTATAAATTGTTTTGATAATATGATTGTAACATCGTGAGATCATGGCCTTATACTTACATTTAATAAACTGTTGATTAATAATGTATGAGTTTTTGCTAGTTGAAAAAAGTTCGTTTTCTCGGTGTTTAATCGAATTGATTTCCGGTTCAAAGTGCGACTCAATTGTTCTTGGTGGAAATGAAAATGGTTTGGTTATCTATTACTAAGTAAAATGAAAATGTAAATTGCGATAAGTAAGAGGAATGCAAAAGGAATGCGAAAGGAATGTAAAAGGAATGCTGAAAGGAATGCTAAAAGGAATGCTGATAGGAATGCTAAAAGGAATGTAAAAGGAATGCTGATAGGAATGCTGATAGGAATGATAGGAATGCTGATAGGAATGCTAATAGGAATGCTGATAGGAATGCTGATAGGAATGCTGATAGGAATGCTGATAGGAATGCTGATAGGAATGCTGATAGGAATGCTAATAGGAATGCTGATAGGAATGCTTATAGGAATGCTGATAGGAATGTAAAAGGAATGCTAAAAGGAATGCTGATAGGAATGCTGATAGGAATGGTAATAGGAATGCTAATAGGAATGCTGATAGGAATGCTGATAGGAATGCTGATAGGAATGTTGATAGGAATACTAATAGGAATGCTGATAGGAATGCTAATAGGAATGCTAATAGGAATGCTGATAGGAATGTAAAAGGAATGCTAAAAGGAATGCTGATAGGAATGTTGATAGGAATGCTGATAGGAATGCTGATAGGAATGCTGAAATGAATGCTGATAGGAATGCTAATAGGAATGCTGATAGGAATGCTGATAGGAATGCTGATAGGAATGTAAAACCCTTTTCCAATCAAGATGATCGGAATGTAAAAGGAATGTATAAAAGGAATGTAAAACCCTTTTCCAATCAAGATGACCGGGATGAGGTGGCTGGTCGGAAAGTGATGATCGGAAAGGGGTTTTCCCTTTTCGATTTGCGTGTGATTCGAAATAAGCAAAGAAAATAAGTTATAAGAATAAGCTAATCTCTAAAACTAGAACGAATCAATAATAAAACGAACCAATAAGCACAAATAACAACTTTTCCAAACTTAAAATAAAGAAACTTTTAAATCAAACCATAAAAAGATGAACTTTTTAAGCACGAAACATTAATGAACAACACGGATCATAAGTAATTCGCACCAAAAGTAAACTAGAATCAAAGAAAGGTAGAAAGAGATGAAAGATTAAAAGCTTGATCAAAGGTAAAGAAGATTTAAGATAACAAAATTAAAAACACTTACTTGAATTAAAGAAAAGAAATTAAAGGTGCAAATACAATAAAAATAACAAGGAATGAAAAATGGTGGAAGGGGTGGTTTGTCAAGCCACCCAACACTTGAAAATGAACTAGGCCTATTCTATTTATAGGGGTGATTAGGGAGGAGCTTAGGAAGCTTCCTCCCTCTTTCCTCTTTTCCTTAATTGCAAAGTTAAGTCCTTCCCTTCTTTATCTTTTGTTAATCTTGGACTTAATGACTTTGTCTCGGGATTTCTTTGAACTCGTCTTGAATTTTCTTCATAAATAAGACTCGAGTTCTTCAGCTTTTAGTAAACTTCCGTCTTTTGACTTTTTCTTCGATAAATCTTCAGAATTGGTCTTGGACTTCTGTTCTTTTTCCACTCTTGATCTTTCGACTTCATCTTTCGTCTTTTTCTTCGATAAAAGCCCGTGAATGCCGTGTTTTCTCCACTTTTTACCTTTTCGTCCTAAATCACAACAAAAACACAAACCACGCATAATTCTGACATAAATGACATAAAATACACGTTTTGGCTCGGTTATTATTGTAATTAATTGGTAAAAAGGATGGGTGTTTTCACACCTATCAAATCCCCTAGACTTAACTATTGCAATGTCCTCATGCAATGCATTAGTTACAAAGCACTTTTACATTTTTCATCACAATCAATCCACGTTGGCCTTTATTAAAGAGATAGAAAATTATAAACATACAAAGTATAGAAATCAAAATCATACCTTTGGGTTTTGGAAATGTCGTGAATGATCATCATCCTCAAGTTTTCAATTTCTCCAAACCAAGCTTAAAAACGAGATCATTGTTATTATAAGTTAGTAGACTAACACGAACTCATGTGGCCCAATTATTCACTTAGACTCCCTTATTCCTAGGGGTATCTCTTATATTTTATTGTTGTCATGAATGATCACGAGGATGCATTTTTGACTTATTTCGATAGTTATTTAGTCCGAAAATAAAGTGAACGATTTAATCAATAGTTAGCTAAAGGACAAAATCTTTTAAAACTGCTTTTCGGGACCTCATAAAGTTCATATCTTGGCATAACTCGCTTCGCGATTTGAGACCTTTCTCGGACCGATATTTGGCAGTGACTTCATACTTCAAATCTTGAGAGACGTTCATGAAATAATGGCATTCTCTTCATAATAGGAATTTCTTCACTTGAAGTTTTGAGAGATTCTTCATAAATGGACCACGACTTCTTCATTTTTCTCCAATCTTTATTTTGGACTTTGATATACAACGATCCGCCTCCTTTTAGGACTTGGATCTATTTATCCTCATACCTTGCTAGGGTCTTTTCGGATAGACTTCTCCATGACTTTTGGGGAGTATTTGCTTTTCGTCGTGTGTCTCGATCCTTCATATTGATTTTCGATAAATGATTCTTCACATCACTTGGGATCTTTAGCAACAAAATGTAGCCCTCATGCCTTGTTAGGGCCTTTTCGGACTCGCCAATCTTCGCATCCCGCTTCAATAAGTTATGCCTTGGCTATGAACTCTAATCCATACCGAGCAACTTTTAAACGATCTTGGGCTAGAAGCTAAGTAACTTTTCAAATCGTACAACCTTATTTATTGCAGATAACTTTATTAGCAAGTGATGGGAGAATAGGCTCATAATTAACTCACATAAATTCTCGAAAGAATACCAAACTTATAATTGACTCTATCATCTCTCGTTCTCCACAGTTTAAAATCTCAAGGAATGAGACTCGTGGATACTTAGCCTATTAAATCAAAGTTTTGGGTTTTCGAGTCGCCTATAGGATCTTGCAAATTCTTAGACTTTTTCAAGTTTAGAAATCGCATTTTAAAGTTCCCTTGATAAACGACTCTCTAGGATCAATTATAGGAACTTGCGAAAAGTTCTTGTTCTTAACCCGTGAGAGTTAAAACTTTCGCGTTTTATAGCTCCCTATACAAAAGCCTAGCAAAACTTGACTTAAACATGTTAAGGATACTAGCTAGAGTAACTTAGATAAGTAAACTCGGGTTGAGTCAAAAGATTCACAACGTTTGAAAATTAAAACCACTTTATTAAAAATTTATTCTAATAAGGAAAGAAAATAACTATACAAAGGTAAAAACAACTATACAACTAGGCCAAAATAGATTAAATATTTTGAAAAATGTCGAAAAATCAAATTTTCCGGTTAAAATGAGGACAAATACAAGGAAAAGACCACTAAACTTCGATAGAAGTCCCCCCTACACTTAAGATAAACATTGTCCTCAATGTTTAAGCATGTGGAAGTAAACTCCCCTACACTTAGGACATTGTGCACGTTGTTTAAATCTCGCTAAGAAAGAGACAACTAAAGAGATTCCTATTTTAATATTGAGAAATATAAAATAGTGAATCGAAAAGAGTTTAGGATAGAACCGGGAAGAAGGGAACACGGAGTCACGGTTCGTCAAAAGTCATCAAGAGTGTGTCTTTGAAGCTCTAATCCCTGCACATGATAAGAAAGAAAGCAAGAAACACCACGGGGCTCCCCCTACACTTATGGTGAAAATAGATAGATAATTGGGTTGCCTCCCAAAAAGCGCTTGTTTTTGTTAACCGAGTCACAAGCCTGACTCGTCCCCGAATTAAATAGTCCATGGGGAAGCCTCGAATGTAATACCGGGATCAAAGACCTTGTCCTCGTTCCCGGTTGACATCAACAAAGGAGAGGCGGGGGGATAAGTCTTGAATGGGAGAAAGGTCCTTTCAACATACGAGAAGTATGTGAATTCAAGATCCACGGGAGGTGGGGTGGGTAAAGTAAGCACATTGTCCTCCCCCAAAGACAATGGAGGCTGAGAAAGCGGCAAAGCCGTATTGTTATTAATCATAGCATAATCAATGTCACCTCCCGGGTCAAAGCACTCATCCTCCGTGATGGTGGCTACAGGGGAGGATGAAAGGTGCTCGGGAGGGGGACTTGGGACAATATCTTCCTGCAGCAAATTATTAAAAATAATGTCCCCCTCCATATCATCGTCATCATTACCTGGTGGTATGGAGTGAATGTCAATTTCTTCCAGCAATGGATCATTATCTTCAACGGGAGGAATAGATGGAGGCAAAGACTCGGAAAGAGGAGGAGATGTCAACGCTTCGATTTGAGCAATAAGAAGGTGCACTTTCCGTAATCTATCGCGAAGAAGCACGTCTTCCACCTTATCCACAAGATCATGTTCATCGGTGAACTTCTCATAAACCGGAGGGAATAAATCGTCATCACCCGCATCTCCCGGTGGAGATTGAGAAATTTCAAAAGTGAAATTCTCATAGCTTGGAGAAAAATCGTCATCATTAGGATCGACCTCTTTCGTAAGAGCAACGTCGTCCTTAGGCTCCATAGCAGTCGGTATGTCACAAACCTCATCATCAAACACGTTATCAAGACCAACATCACTAAGCTCATTCAATGTATCACACTCCTTAGACACGTTTGGGATATTGATAGGAGGGATGACAATTGCACTAGGACATTGAGCAGTAAGGTCATTCCAAGAAATAGTAGGCTCATCGTCATCATCATCATAATAGTATGGATACACCGGGGGAGGAGTATAAGTCTCGATATTCGATATTTGCTCCTGTCGTTGATCCTCTGGACATTTCTCGATGATCTTGGTGAAAACTTCTTGAAGTTGTTGACCTTGCTTAACAAGAGTATCCCATTGTTCGTGGGAGCTCAAATGTTCGAAGGAGGGTTGATGATCGATGGGGTGTTGTGGGGGCTCAAAATGTTGAAAACCTGAATTATAGCATGGTTGTGGCTCATAGTAGTTCATCGGTTGAGAAGAATTAGAAACCGGGTTTGGTTCATATTAATCCATTGGTGAAGAAAACTGAGGACACGGACTTTGCTCATAATAATTCATTGGTTGATAATAATAGGTATCGTGAGGACCCCCACAATTTTGGCAAGAAGGGTAAGGAGAAAAGTCGGGTGCGTCTTGTGGATAGCTATTTTCATTGTCATAGTTGTACCCTGGTTCTTGTCCGTGAACAGACGGGTATTGAACCGGGCACGAAACATGCCAATGAGAATCGCTTCCACAATAGATGCACGGGGAAAGAGTAGGTGGGTTCAAAAAGGACGAATTAAGTGAGTGGCACAAAGGACAAAATCCTGGTATTAATTGTGTATCTTTGATATCGTTTCCGCACCGCTCACATGTACACCATTGACAAGAGTCGTTCTCGTACAATCGTCTCCCACACCCGACGCAATAGACATAAGAATCCATTAAGAAAAATAGATGAGCAAGAAGAATATTTTTGGTGCAAAACTTTGAAAAAGAAATGCTTTTTAAGATTTTTCAAATGTTTTTGGATTTTTTTTTTTTTGAAAATTTTTGACTCGAAAAAATAACGTTCACAAGTGAACGGATCCCAAAAGCCAGCGCGTCTCTCACAAAAAACCGTAGATCCTCACGAAAAGAGCCGGCAGCGGCGGCATTTTAATGTATAGATTTTGCTAGTTGAAAAAAGTTCGTTTTCTCGGTGTCTAATCGAATTGATTTCCGGTTCAAAGTGCGACTCAATTGTTCTTGGTGGAAATGAAAATGGTTTGGTTATCTATTACTAAGTAAAATGAAAATGTAAACTGCGATAAGTAAGAGGAATGCAAAAGGAATGCGAAAGGAATGTAAAAGGAATGCTGAAAGGAATGCTAAAAGGAATGCTGATAGGAATGCTAAAAGGAATGTAAAAGGAATGCTGATAGGAATGCTGATAGGAATGATAGGAATGCTGATAGGAATGCTAATAGGAATGCTGATAGGAATGCTGATAGGAATGCTAATAGGAATGCTGATAAGAATGCTAATAGGAATGCTGATAGGAATGCTGATAGGAATGCTGATAGGAATGTAAAAGGAATGCTAAAAGGAATGCTGATAGGAATGCTGATAGGAATGCTAATAGGAATGCTGATAGGAATGCTGATAGGAATATTAATAGGAATGCTGATAGGAATGCTGATAGGAATGCTAATAGGAATGCTGATAGGAATGCTGATAGGAATGTAAAAGGAATGCTAAAAGGAATGCTGATAGGAATGCTGATAGGAATGCTAATAGGAATGCTGATAGAAATGCTGATAGGAATGCTGATAGGAATGTTGATAGGAATACTAATAGGAATGCTGATAGGAATGCTAATAGGAATGCTAATAGGAATGTAAAACCCTTTTCCAATCAAGATGATCAGAATGTAAAAGGAATGTATAAAAGGAATGTAAAACCCTTTTCCAATCAAGATGACCGGGATGAGGTGGCTGGTCGGAAAGTGATGATCGGAAAGGGGTTTTCCCTTTCCGATTTGCGTGTGATTCGAAATAAGCAAAGAAATAAGCTATAAGAATAAGCTAATCTGTAAAACTAGAACGAATCAATAATAAAACGAACCAATAAGCACAAATAACAACTTTTCCAAACTTAAAATAAACAAACTTTTAAATCAAACCATAAAAAGATGAACTTTTTAAGCACGAAACATTAATGAACAACACGGATCATAAGTAATTCGCACCAAAAGTAAACTAGAATCAAAGAAAGGTAGAAAGAGATGAAAGATTAAAAGCTTGATCAAAGGTAAAGAAGATTTAAGATAACAAAATTAAAAACACTTACTTGAATTAAAGGAAAGAAATTAAAGGTGCAAATACAATAAAAATAACAAGGAATGAAAAATGGTGGAAGGGGTGGTTTGTCAAGCCACCCAACACTTGAAAATGAACTAGGCCTATTCTATTTATAGGGGTGATTAGGGAGGAGCTTAGGAAGCTTCCTCCCTCTTTCCTCTTTTCCTTAATTGCAAAGTTAAGTCCTTCCCTTCTTTATCTTTTGTTAATCTTGGACTTAATGACTTTGTCTCGGGATTTCTTTGAACTCGTCTTGAATTTTCTTCATAAATAAGACTCGAGTTCTTCGGCTTTTAGTAAACTTCCGTCTTTTGACTTTTTCTTCGATAAATCTTCAGAATTGGTCTTGGACTTCCGTTCTTTTTCCACTCTTGATCTTTCGACTTCATCTTTCGTCTTTTTCTTCGATAAAAGCCCGTGAATGCCGTGTTTTCTCCACTTTTTACCTTTTCGTCCTAAATCACAACAAAAACACAAACCACGCATAATTCTGACATAAATGACATAAAATACACGTTTTGGCTCGGTTATTATTGTAATTAAGTGGTAAAAAGGATGGGTGTTTTCACACCTATCAATTAACACTGTGAGACAAAACAAGTAACATATTTTATAGGACGCAAACTGAACTGTTACCCTTAATAACATTTGCCTATTGTAGAATTCCTCATGACCCGTGAACTGAAACTTTTTAAATTTTCGAATTGCCTGAATGTTATAAATAGATCTATTTGGGATTGACCATCCCCATCTGGGTGAGTCATGCTCACTGTGCCTTGGCCGGGACAACAAGTGTTTATCATGTCGGAACTGGAAAATAGGTGCCTTATTATAAGGCGAAGGGTCCTCATCTGTTGAGGGCTTAACGTGTCAGAGCCTCAGTTTTGGGCAATAGGAAATGCAGTTACCTTATAGTATTCGGCTTTGTGCAATGCTACTGTTTGTGATGTTTGTGTTCCTAAACTTGATTTTATAGTGCTTAGTACAACACTGTATGGAATAATTGGAAATTCTGAACTTGATTTTTATATCAAACTTTGTGCAACACTGTGTAGGACAATTTACAATCCTAAACTATGATTTTATCAAACCTATGAATTCACCAACTTTATGTTGACCGTTTTAAGCATGTTTTTCACAGGAAATTAAGTTGGATTATTTGAGCATGGACTGAGCATCATTTAGGAGCATAAAAATGACTAGGGATCTATTTTTCACTGGGATATTTGTAACAACTGATATTCAACATTTCAACTGATTGTACTAAAACAATATTTGTATCAACTGTATTTTAAAATCATATAATTATGTTCAATGATATGTATGCCATTTGTTATGCGATCCACAACGTGACACCCGATTACTATCCTTCCGCTGCAGACCCAATTTGGGGGTGTCACAGGGGGTACGGTGCGTGATGTAGGATTTTCGTACACGTTTTAGGAAAAACGCGTATGAGCGGCAAGTATTAAGTTATACGATTTAGGAAAACCGTAAAACCGAATAAATGCGGGTTCGTTCTCGAAGGAGGTGTATGTGATTGAGTGCCAATATCAAAGTTTGGATTAGTGTCGTTTTTGGATAAGAAAAGAAGGAAAAATAAGACGAATTACGCTAAAAATTACCCTACGACGTAAAACTCGACGAAAAACGGAAGTGCTCAAAAAATTACCAAAAAATTACTAAATATCAATAAAAATGTAATTAAGACAAAATGCAAGCAAAAATTTCCAAAACTTTTTTAGTAATTTTATATTAATTTTTAAAGTTCAATAAAAAACCAAAAATTAAATAAAATTAAAAATGAGTCAACTTGAAAACTTTTACTTTTGTAAACCTCAAAAATAATTTTAAAAACCTAAAAATGATTTTTCTAAAATTTTAAAATACTTTTAACTATTTTTTAATGACTTTTTAAAATTAAAACAAAAATAATCATAAAAAATAATTTAATAAGGTTAAAAATAAACTTTTTAAACTAAAAAGTCCTAAACTATGTCTAAATTGTAGGAAAAATGAAAAACAGAAAAAAAAATCTTGATGAATAAGCTGGAATCAGATTATTTATAAGCTGATTGTAAAAATAAGCCAAAACAAAACTCACCTTAAGTAGATAACCAAAGCAACCCTTGGCAGTAAAAGACCCAAAGGCGCAATGGTTAAGTATGAGTGTGTTGAGAGGAGTGGTGCAGGTTCGAGTCCTGGCCACGTCCTTTCTGAAAAATACTTTTTTTTCTTTTTATAAAAACTTGTTCCTAATGCTTGACTAGTGACAAGAACACAAAACAAAGCGAAAATTACAAAGATTGAAAGCCAGAAATAACAAAATCGTGCAAGAAACAAGAACCAGGGCTACAGTAACGAATAAAGGAAATTGGTGTGTCGTCCAATAAACCCAACAAGGGGTGTCGTTCTCTGACAGCTCTAAAAAGTTAACTGAGGTGATAAAGCCTGATTTGGCTTGATTTATGATGGAAGCTTGGTTGTTTTGGCAAGTCAAGGCACCCCCACACTCATGGAAGTGTCGGGAGTCACAATACAGCACAAAAACACACAGTCACAAGACAAAATCAAACACAAATTAACCTAAATAGGTTGCTGATAGACTAGGCAAGGTCTGGTGGTTTGTAATTGATGCAATTGACAAATTTGTGAGATTTAAACACCCAAATCTTCACACACAACCAACCAAACTACTATAAATAGATAGCAAACCTAAATCAACTAACTATCTAACAGATTTCAAAATTCCAAGGCAAAAATCAAACTGATTATACACTTACTGATTCTCTTACCTATTTTACCAAATTTAGCATGCAATACTCATTTTCATCATACCAACCTTGAAATAAAACACTAATTAACCTACCATTAACTAATTAGAGTGTATCTAACATGTTTCAGTCCACCTAGTGTCACCCTAGGTTTTTCAATGCCCAAATCCAAACACCCCTAAAGTATTCTGAAATTGAAATTTTCAAACCAAAGGCTTGCAAAATCGAACCAAACTGATTATAAGCTACCTAAACATGCATATCAACCAATAACAAGCATAAACAAACACTAAAAACTAAAAATGAAACAGATTCATACTTAAATTCACATAAATCATATAAAAAGCTTAAAAATGGCAAATAGGGTTCAAGCCTTGATTACCTTGGCTGAATGCCTTCTATTTGGGCTTTTGAGAGCTTTTTAGAGCTTATGAACAAGTAAAGAACCCTGCTGAGTGAAATCCAAAGAAGGACCCAAGGGTGAACATATCTTCAAAAATAAAAATGCAAAGAAAATGATGGATGAGGGATCTTGTTTCTTCTTGGTACCTGCACATACACCAACAACCAGGAAAAAGAACTTCTTGTAATCAAAAGGCCATAAGCTGCAAGCTTATGCCTTTTTATACAGTAAGGTGGTGATAAAAAATGGATAAAAACTGAATTTTTGGAATTCTGTTTGAAACACAACAATCCTTTTGAAACTGAAAGAAACTTAACTATAAGCTGAAATTAAACCACAATCCACTTTCACTTCATGTGATTATTGAAATCAAACTTATGAAAACCCTTTTTCAAGAATTTTTAAAACACAAACTTTTCTGAAAATTCTTTGATAAATGAAACCTTTTGAAAACTTTAACTAATTGTTGCAAGTTAAATAAACATTACACTAAGAAAGCTGTTAAAAGAGGAACTCAGAATTTTGTATTTCTCAAACCTTTCATTTTCATTAATAAGTTTTAAAGTTTATACAAAAATCTGGAACAAACTTCTCCACAATCCGGAGTAAGCTATATATAGTACTAAAGGGAAGACACTAGAGATACAAAATACTGAAAACCCTAACCAATAAATTTCCTAAAGTACCCTTGGATGAAAATTCAAATTCTGGTCTTCTCTTTGCCATGTGATGTTCAGTTGGTGTACAGTTGTTGTTGACCCATCATACCCGTTCATTTAGCCTTTGGGGGAAAGGAATTAGCCATATCCATTGATCTTGTCCCCTCATTGGAATTGGGGGAAAAGGACTTGAGCATGGAAACATTGGGGGACCCATTGGAGTCATGGTGTGTGAGTTTTTTGGGTTGGGAAATGGTTAGGAGACTAGTAATCACCAATCTGGAGGCAATCAAATGATAACCCCTTGATTTGTGATTAATTCGATTTAGGGTTTATGCTTGGGATGAAGGTTAAACAGTGGAGGTTTAATTTGTTTAAGGGTTTAAAAACTTTGTTTCCCTCGTTAATTATTTACTAAACAACTTTAAATTAAAAATCTGTTAATAAAAATTAAGTGGAATGGTGAGGTGGAGTGAAGGTGGGCTGTGATTGGTTAAAAGGTTTGAGTGGGGTGACGTGTTAGTTGTGGGTTGGTTGGGATTAGTTTCATTGTCTCCCCATTTTGGCCCCCTATCTTTCTTTCTCTTGCCACTTAACTTTTCAACAGCCATAAACACACATCCCTTTGTAAATGAAGTTTGAAACTTCATACTTTGGCCACAGTATCTTTTGTAAACATGTTCCAGGGTATTTAATGCAATATTTGCATTCTTCAAGGACCATAAATGTAAATTCTTGTCATTTAAGGGACCCTTTTGTAATTTTCGAGTTTTTTAAGGGTTTAAAATGACAAGTCTTCAAAAGTAGAGGGACCAATCTTCAAACTTTAAGGACTTTTTTGGAAAATCAACATTCGGGTCCGGTTTTTTGTGCGGCTTCGTTTCCCTTGTTCGTTTTTGCTTCATTCTTGTGATCTTTTGTTGATTTCACGATATCCGTACCTATAATACACAATGAACAAACACAAGCATATATTCGTGTATTTTGATGATATTTTAAGCGTTTTAAGCCCGATTTAGACGATGAGACTATGTATAAGTGCAGTCTCATCAGTGCGCCAATGGTTGAGTGGCGCTAAAGGCCTACCAGCCCTCCCACCAACCCTTGCTCCCCTCACTCTTAGTGAAGACTGGGAGCGGTTGTACTTTTTAGCCACAAGTCCATTTTAACCCTCACAATATCTTTTATATAATAGAAGAATTAAATTATTCTAAAGTTTTCATCAATGTTTTAAAAACCGGTTCGACCCAGCTGGTTAAACCGGTTGGACCGGGAACCGATATGTTGACCGGACCGTTATGAGCCGGGTTTCACCGTAACTCGGACCGGATTAAACCGCCGGTTTTTGCCGATCCGGGTTGAACCGCCAGACCGGAAACCGGCTGAGTCAACAAATATTAAAGTTAGAAAAAAGTATGATCTGAATCAGATAGAGTAATTAGAAAAGTTAGATGTGTAGTTCAAGATCTGTCTATTATGGCTTCAAGATCTGAAACATTAGTGTGATACAAATCTAAGTTTGTGAGGATGGTGAGTGGTGATTGGTGAATGAATATGAGATTCGGTGTGTGGTTTTTTTTAGAGTTACAGTATTTAACTAAAGAAGAAACTAAGGAAAAGTGAAACTATGAGATAGGTTCGTTGAGTAAGAAAACTATGGGTTTGTCTTAATTAGGGAAAAGTGCCATAAATGTGTTAAACAAAGTGTTCACCCATAACTAGACTCATAGCATTGGTGAGTAAGGGGGTGTTTCTTTTTCCACTAAGGCCTCGTTTGGTTCGTTGAATGTTTATGATGTGAATGTAATGTGAATGAATTGTAATGTAAATTGTTAAAATATGTTATGTGTTTGGTTGATATAATGTAATGTAATTAGAAAATGTAACGTAAATTAATTATAATTTAAATTAAAAAAATATGACATGTATATGGTAACAAGTGGGTTAATTATTTAAATGAGGCATTCCTTTGTATTCTAAACTTTCCTTCATAATGCTTATGTAATTGACATTACATCCATATGGTGGGTCCATTGTAATTTAAAAAAATACAATTACATCCATTATGCAACCAAACACTTTATTGAATTAGAATTTAAATTACATTATAACAAAATACTTCAAATTAAGTGAACCAAACATGCCCTAAATTGCATGAGTGGGGAAAAAGTGGGGTCAAACATTATATTAATATTAAAATTTTATTAAATCTTCTATATGTATAAGGTAAATAAAGCTTCTCTCTCCCCATGAATGTAAGGTCCACCTTGCATATGAAGAAGGAAAAAAAGAAACAAACCCTCAGGGCCCATTTGGTTCGCAGAATGTTTTTGATGGAATTGGAATCTATTTCAGGAATTAGAATGTGATGGAATGGAATGTTGGAAAATGGAATCCTTATGATTTAGAATCCGATGGAATTGGAATTTGAAAAGACTAGTTCATGTTTGGTTGAAAGAAAATAAAATGAGAAACATTATATTTAAATATATTACTATAATTAAATTTTAAATAATATAATTAACTAATGTATTAAATAAAAAATATTTAAAAAAATATAATTATATTTTTTAAATAATACTATATAAACTAATATATACAGCTTTTCTATATGGACTATTTTATATTATTTTATTTATAAAATCTATTTTTAAATAAGACATTATTTTATTATTTTATTAACATACAAAATAAAATTAATTAATAAGAATTAAAACTAATTGTTTTAAGCAGATAAAAATTATTAACAAATAATAAAAATAAAATAATAAAGTAATAAAATAATAAAAATTAAAAAATATATAAAATTTAGAAAAATAAAAAATAACAAAAATAAATAATAGTAATATTAAAAAATAAAAATAAAAATAATAAACATAAAAAATAAAAAATTAATAATAAAATTAAAAAATAAATAATAACAATAAAGTTAAGAAATAATTATTAAAAACTATTTAATTAATATTAATGTTTTTTATTTTTTATTCTGTCTTTTATCTATTTATTTTTAATATTTTATTATTTTTATTAATTTTATTTTTAATATCTTTGTTATTATTATTTACTATTATTTTTGTAATAATAATAATAATAAATTATATATTTTTTAATTATTATTATTACTGTTACTACTATTTTTTTTAAATTTATTATTATTATTATTATTATTAAAAATAATATTAGTAAAAAAATAATAATGTTAACATTCCTCCCCCCTTTGCCATGGAATGTTCAATTCCACGTATATGGGATTTTGTAGGATTTTAATTCCATTCCACTTGTTAACCAAACACATCAAGGAATTGAATTCAGATTCCAAAGACATTGAATCTGCCAACCAAACACGTTATGGAATGGAATCAGATTCCAATTCAATCAGAATCTTTAGGATTCCATCGAACCAAACAGACCCTAAGAGTGTTCACCGAACTATGTATTTTTTTTCTTTATTGATATACTACAAGTGCCATAAATGGGTTTGTCACTTTGGTGGATAAAAAATATTGTTTTTCTCATCTTAAAAACTAGTTATAGGGTATGGCTTTCTCTGTATATGCTTTTGATGCGTTAATGCTTGTTTTAATATAAAACCGGTTTGACTCAGCGGTTCAACCGGTTGAACCGGTGACTAAGTGAACCGTTTACTCGATCGGGTCAAATAAAAAATCAGGTTTTAAAACATTGGTTTTCATGAAAAATGGATGTTGTAAAAGAAAATTGAACGAAATTAGGTCGCTTGATTTTGACACATAAATAAAATCGAGCGATGTGATGGTTGAAAAAAAGTAAAGAGAGAAGTGCAAAAATCATCCTTGTGGTATGTCGAAAAATCAAAATACATCATTCATTAACTTTTTAGACACCAGGTAACACCGGCTCCGATAAAGAGACAAAAATGTCACGTTATGATGTCATATAAGAAACATATAAAATACAAGCGGAAGTCTTAATTTATTAAATATCAAAATAATTCTCCAAAGAGTACAAATCCCAAATATGGGGGTACAAAATGCATAACTTCAAAAGATAAAGGTCTTCAGAACATTTCATAAAGACACAAGGGTGACTCTAAGGTAGCTTTCTAACCCAAACTTTTACTTCCCAGCTTCCCGCTTAAAACCTGCTGCATGAAAAGAAAACGCGGCTGAGCTAACGCTTAGTAAACATATATAATAACAAAGGCTGTAAAGTGAAGAGATGTAACGAAAGCTGCGGAATATAATCATAATCAATGTAGAGAGAGAGTAAGGAATATCAAAAGAGAATGAATGAAAGATAAATGAAGTGCACACGAGCTCATATCACACATCACATCATATCATAACACATATCCATAGTGTACACGGGTAGCTACTCCCATGTACAAAAAGCGATATGGGGCATATAGCACATACCACCCATTCACTAAATCAGATAATCATACGAACCCTAGGATGCATCCATACGCCCCCTGCAAAATAAATTCATAGTATGTACACTAGCTCATGACTAGCATAAACACGCATAATAACAACATATAATTTGAGCTCACGAAAGGAACGTCGGGGACTAATCACACCGCTTCAGATAGTGTCATACCACCAGTGCATCAATGACATTGTCATGGTACCTCCATGACTAGCTCAAATAGCTCAGAGAAAAAGAAGGCATATCATAATCATAAATCATACAAATCAAGGGATCATCAAACAAAGCATAAGAAGCATACAGAAGCAATTGTAGTAAATGAATCATAGTGAAACAAAGGAGTCGAAGAGATCATATCAAATCAACGAGTAATCGTATAGGGTATCATATCAATAGCTTATAGGGATCATACATATAATTCTAAAATATATAGAAAGGTCCTTGCTGAAAGGACGGAATATCTGTACCTTTAGCAATCGCGTACACACGGAACCGCACTCAATGCTAACGAGACTAACCAAGTGTCACCGAAACTACAAAGTATATGTACATACACATCACATAACATAAAATAAGTCATACAAATAGTTACCATTAATAGGTGGTTGACATATTAAAAACCATAGTTTCCATATTCAAAACATTGTGCCGGTATTTATAGTAAGTATCAATACTTAGTTACCCCATAAATAAACTTTCATAAATTCTTATAAAAATCACAGAGCTTCTTTTATGGGTCTATAAGGCCTTTGTTAAAGGTTTTAAGCCCATTAGTTATCCAACACATGGTATGACCCAAAAGCCCAAACTAGCCCAAAATCAATTCTGGTCAGAACATACAGAAAGTAGTGACGGTTTTGACCCATTTAAACACCTTCTTAATTTTTATAAAAAATCCAGTAGATGTCCCAACATATGAAGACCATCCCAAGAAGTGGTTTGATTAAATTCATTATAGTTAAGGCTTTATAATTTTTATGGTGTATCTAATATTTTTAGTCTAAAAAATCAGTTTCTGACACCTTAACTTGTAAAATCAAAAAATCGTATCTATATGCCTCATAAAAATAAAATGCCAAATGTTTTGAAAACTAGACTTAGAGTAGTTAATTTTAGACTCAATAATCATGTCAAAAGCTTTAGTAAAGTCATTTTATGAAGGTTTTAAGATCATTTTTTTCCACACTGCCCAAAACCCTAGTTTTAAAAAGTGTGTTTTACCTATCTAGATCATCTTAGGTTATCTAGATTTTGGTTAATATGATATAATAACTCATTTATAACCTCTAAGGTCTGTTTAAACATAGATCTAAATGATTATTACTTTTCAAAACCAATCAATCACCATAAACATAAAATTTAGGTTCATGAGACCCTAATTCACAAAAATAAGACAAAAAATTATTCTATGGTGAGACATGGATTAGGGCTGAATAAAACTTACAATGAGAGGTTTATGATGATGATGAAATCACCACACACCACAAGAACAACAAGGATGGAGAAGGATTAGAAGTAAGAACACCAAAACCACCAAGAATTCAAGGTTTCTTCAATAAAGATTAAGGAGAAAAGCTTAGATAATTTAACAATGGAGATTTTGTGTTTATGGAGCAACATAGGACGAAATATATACATATGGGAGAGGGATTTGTATTTTTTTTAGCAATTAACATATTTAAAGGGAACATGTTTCATGCATTTTTACATAGTTTACTCCTAAACCTTATTTTATAATAAAAACAAATATTTTCCCTTTTTTTATCTTCATAAAACCAGCCATATATTGCATTAGGATGAGTACAAATATTTTTTTTACCATTTATGAAGAAATGCTAAATAATCTTGAAAAACCTTTACACTCTATTTCTTTTATAAAGCTTTAACTAATTTAGCAAGTAAATAACAAATAATCAACAAAACATATCCTTATAATTCTTAATATATATTTTTTTCTTTTTAAATACTATGTATTATATCCTTTAATTTCTAAGATTTTATAAATAAGGTTTTATTATTTAAAATTTCTTAATTAATTTAAATATACATGATAATAAATGAAATAAAATTTCAAAATTTCAAAATGACCAAATTTCGTATTTCCAAAACACGGGTTTTATAACTCTTCCCCTCAAAGAAATTTTCGTCCTTGAAATTAAAGAAGACGAGTTTTATACACCAACCATCCCTCCATTAGTGAACGGCGCACAATACATCTCTCTGGACAGCTGGTGCAAATCGTTTTCTCGTTAAGTAATAACGAGGTCTATAAAGAAGGGTATTCTTGTCTTTTTGTTTTACAGGAAAGTATGGTGAACGTTTTTAGGGTTTTGCTAAACAATGCCCACTGGACAGAGTTTAGCGTGTTTTTAATACACCGTACTTTCTTAATTTATAAAAAAATTGCATTAAATACACATCAAAAGAACATGTAATCATGTTCAAATATGGTATTATATAAGTTCATTTAATGTGTATTTAAGTTATCTTTTTGTTAATTAAAAAAGTTTGTGTGTATTAAATACACGCTAAACTTTGCCCATCGACCATTGTTTAACAAAACCATTTAAAAAAATAAGTTTTTTTGAAAATGAATTAATTTCTTTTTGAAAAAAATGAATTTCATATAAATATAGATAAGATGACCGGTTAAGTGTCGGGTTAAAACATGTAAAATTAAAAAACGCTTAATTTTAAATATTTGAAGAAAACAAGAAAGCATACAATGAAGCTAACTAAACATAATAATTGAAGAAACTCCGTGCCACGATCATATGAACTGAGGCTAAAGATATTGATTTATAACTTGGTGAATACCCGCGCATAGCTGCAGAATTGTTTGACGGTAGATATTTAACGATACGATATTTTGACGTAAGACTAAAATTCAATGGAAAGTCTCATGACATACGATAATTCAAGTTCGATAAATTCTCAAATAAGCATGTACATATACTAATATAAAAAACATACAGTAAAACTTGAAATGAAACATTACATTGATTCTGATTTATGAGACAGATAGTTAAAAAACACTACAATAAGAATTAATGGTAACCAACAAAGCGACCACCAAAAAGTAAGAAACAAAAATTAAAACACTAAGAGAAAAAAACAAATCAACGGTCAAGAGTATTTTACCTTGAATTTGATTTTTTAAATAAAAATAAGTAGTTAAGGCCTCGCTTCGCCACGAGGGTTAGAGCATTCGGTTTTTATGCAGCTTATGCGCATTAGTAGGTACACAAATTATGGAATTTCTAGGTTAATAAGGTTTTGTTTAATAGATACATTCCAACATTGTCTACACCAACATTTGGATGTCCTAAGTCTTCTACGTAGTTGGTTGTTTGCAAAAGCCAGCATCGCATAATTTTTCAGCACCTTCAAACATCTTTCTTTTTCTTTGGATCTGGTAAGTGGTACCGCCACCCTTATTTCTTCAGATATGTAATGTGGTGGTCTTCAACCATCTTTGTAAAAGCGAGCAATGCATAATCTTTCAGCACCTTGTTCAACCATCTTTCTTTTTCTTTAGACCTGGTAGAACTGACCTTATTTATTCGGATGTGTCATGCGTTGGTGTTCATGTAAAAGTAAAAAGATTAGAAGGTGAAATTGAGAGAAATGATGGAAAACTATGTGTTTTCTACTTTTATTAATTCATAACTGAAATGAAAACTGAGCATGTTTTGCGGCAGAAGGGGTGTTTGGCTCTAGGTTTAACAGCAGCCAAACACCCTTTTCGGACCACAAGGCTCATCTATATACTTTATAAAACATTTAACTTCTTCTATTTTTAGAAGTCTTAAAAAGAATTCAGCCTAAACATTTCTACTTTAAGAAAGTTATACAAAATCCTTTTCAAATATTAACCATGTTTTAAAGCATACGTTTTTGCAATAAAAATCAATACTAAATTGAAGGGATAGTTTGTAACAGTTTTAAATTTTTGTAAAGCCTATTTAATATCTATGTTTGTAACAGTTCATAAAAATATTTAAAAGCCTTCCTTTTATCAGCCTCAACTCATATCAAACAATTGATCTTATTCTCCTTTTTTCGTTCTCTCTCAAATAAAACCATAGATCCTCACAATCACCATGTTTTTTCGATCGTCGTTGTCATTCTGTGCTCAAGCATCTAAAGACATCCTTGCAGCATTTAAAGTTATCCTTGTAATTCCACCCTCCGCTGAAACCTCTTCCACCATTTTAACATTGTTTGTCGTCGACGTCGCACCGGATATATTGCATTTTAGGTATTCTTGTTGTTACAACCCCTAGCCTCCGACGCACCTGAAACCGACGAGTCGCCAGAAAACGTTGTTGTCGCCGCTGAACTGCTCGTGCTACCGCCACATCTAAGGTTTCGAGGTTCTATCGAGTTTTCTTTAGTCTAAAAATCTATAGTCGTCGGGTACCCACCGCCGCATTGCGCGGATACACGGCTAGTTACTACTTATATATTATCCTAACAAATATTTCTTCCTTAATATAAAACAAAACAATTAAATTTTTAGTAAATTGAATTGTAAGTAGAGTTAAAAACCAATAGTCAAAGCTATACCTCGAAGAAGTGAGCTGAGATCGTCAACAACATTGGTGGTGGAAAAAAATTTCTTTATATCGAAAGATACACCAGTAGAAGAAGACCTGCGATGCTGTTGTTATCCTTGTATTTTTTTAGATAGGGGATCTGGTGCACATCACATCCTGCTTTGCAAATAGACATGTATAACAATATGAGCTTTAAAAAAATAAAAGAGAATATTATAGCCATATGATCCACATGGAAAAACATCGCTATAAAACTATATACAACTAATAGATTATTGAGTAAATGACCAGCAACACTTTGACATGGATTTATAAAAGAACAATATTACAAATGTTGCTATTTTTCTCTCAAAAATGGTTAAAAATAAGAACTCAAACATGAACTTGGACACCCTTTGCAAATATTTCCTTTATTTATTGGTGCAAGCTTATAACTTGATTTGGGGTATAATGTGAGCAGGTGCATATTTGCTATTGATATATGTTGGTGCAAGCTTATAACTTGATTTGAACCATCACGGATGCGTTTACTTTAAAAATTCTGATTTTTTACTTCATAATTTGATTTCTAAACTTACATGTGAATATACAAAAACATTACGCTTTACAAAAGCAATACGCTTTAGTTCAGATTCTACTATATTTTATGGAAGGATATTGAACTTTTCTATTTTAATGGGCTGAACTAATTCTATAGGATAAAAATTATATTTAAGCTAAATTACTGCAAATTTCGTTTACTTTTCTTAGTTTGAACAGGTTAACCACCATTGATCTTTTCATATGAAAAATAAAAGCTTTGTAGTTGTCTAAAATCCATAAAAGTATTCAAAGTTGATACATATGATGGTTATGGTTGCCTACTTTTTTTTGAACAAATATGGTTGCCTACTATTAAGATGGTTTTTGGTTAAATGCGCTTTTTTGTTCTTCGATGTTCTTTTATCTTGAATGTGTTCTAGGCTGGTTGTAATTAATTTGCCTTGAAAAATACACATAAGAAATCTAAAACCTTTAAACCATCACATATTCTCCTGAAAACCAGAAAGTTCTAGTATCATTTCCGGACATAATTTATATGGTGGGGGTTAGTCATCTGGTGTAGTAGTTACCACACAGTCAGCAACACAACGTCATTATGGTGCCTATTTTTGTTTTTGTTGAAAGGCTATGGATGGTACGTAACTGTGTATTACAAGTCCATAATGAAGATCAGAGAGTAGCTGCAACGAAGAGGTATGTTTATATTTCTTTACTTACGGCAAAATTCTGACTATAGGCGGGTTGGGCAAAACATGTCACTACTTTTGATAATGATTTGATGTTCCTCTTATCACGTGGTTTTGTATATGAAAAGCTTAATTTTTTTTCTTTTTTAATATTAGGTTGAGCCTTTGTTTTTACATATTTTTGGGCATTTCATTCTCTTTAAAGGCGTTTTTTTTAATCTTGGGTGTTGTATGGTGGTGATGGTGGTGGTCGAGGATTGAGAGGAAGTTATACAAATATCAACCGCTAAAGGGGGTGTTTGGGTTTCCCTTTTGGGCGTAATACCAGCTTTTCTGCATATTTGCTTTTGATTACAAGTAACGGCGAATTACTTCACATAACAAAGCCCTCATTTTTTCCTTTCTTGCGGTAAAACTATATTATCTATTAAGCGTGGTAAATTTTGTTTGACAATTCGAGCGCTATATCTAGCAGCATGTATTTTGAGTTGTAGATTTTGTAGTTGAACTTGTTCAACTTCTTTTTGTAAGTGACTTTTATATGAATCCGCCAATTTAACATTTTTTCTAACAATGTAATTGCTAATTAACTTCTAAAAAATGTTAAAATTAGATGGTACCTAACCTCAATTAAGAGAAAGTATATGGAGTACTAACCATTGACCAAGTTGAGGGTTCATAATAGGAAATGTGACAACAATGAAACCGTTGGCCTTAAGGCGAAGAGAGAGCGTTGGATTTTCTTCAATCGAAGCTGCACGAACCACCTGCGTATATATGAAGAATACGAAAATGAGACGACATGAAAGTACATTTCGGGTCATTTTATTTCACATAAGCAACATAAGATGCAAACACGCAACGCAGAGGAGCAATACTAATCGTGCATTAAAATAAGTAAGCGACGGGGAACGTTTCGATTAGCTTGTTTTGTAGCGTTTAGGCTTACTTGAATTTTAAAGAGCTCTTAAGCCATTTTTCAGCTTAAAATTTTATTAGGCAGACTCATAATCCCGAACTAATTAAAATTCAAATAAGTCCTTAAAGCCTAAAAATAAGTTGATTCAAATACCAGTAAAAGTGAAAGATAATATTGGAATCATGAGATATTTATTGAAATAGTATCGAGGAATATAATTTTTACCAAACAACATAAACGCTGTATATAATTCACTCTTGCCTATGCTGCAAAAATAGGTAAAACCAGAAAATCAGCGATACAAATAGGAGATAAAGTTATGAGCCGCTAATACCTCACACACAATGCAAGACAACGGCACACACATGTCAAAAAATAAAGATGACCCATTGCACAATGCCACACACATGTCAATTCTATGGACTCTGATAAAAACAAACAGATGATCATGAAAGCAAAAGAATACGATCATATAAAATAAAGCAGAAATATTAGCCCAGTTGTGGTGTTATTTCAGCCAACCCACAACCATATTTCGATTCATATACTTGGTTGTAACTTGTGAGATTAAGACAGTATCCCTCACGCATATCATGCATTGATTTTTTGGGTAGTGCATACATGGTTTTAGGGAACGTTTTACTTTTTAAAATGAACGGTACTAAATAAGTTTGCAATTTAAATCAGCTTAAGAATCTTCCCAGCCCTCTCCTAAATATCAGAAATCTAATAAGCTAAAAAATGTATACAAAATTATGGAAAATCCAACACTCAATTACGTCAAACCTAAACTGGATTCATTACTGCCAGAGCTGTGAGATCATGAATCCAAGTGACAAAATTCATGAGAGGTGACTTTTCCTATAAATATCAAGTATTTCATATATATATATATATATATTGAGGGCAGCTCAGGATATATATTTTTAGTTTACTATTATTAGACGCAATTAACATTGATAAAAATTCTAGCAACCTCAGGTAAAGATGGAGCAATGAATTTCATAACGACACAAAAAATTATTCTAAAATAAAAAAATTACATAACCTACGCTATTCAAATTCCATTTGATATTCGTTGCAAAGTCGTAAGACAGTAACACACTTTAAATGATAAGTAATTCTACTTATTATAAATGGAAAAGGAAGCAGATAATTAGAAGTTTTTTAAATACATTCACTAACCTCATGATAGCGATGAAGAATGAATCAAATCAATGAGAGACTCCAAGAAGCGAGACCACTCTATACTCTTGAAACAAAATATACCCAGAAAATACAATCGTCTGCTAGTCCCGGTCCATCGTCGAATGGTGGCCAAACTCTCGGAGCTAAACAAACAAAACCAAACGATTAGAGGGATAGGATTTGGTGGTACGATCAGTTGAAAAAAATAATAATAACTAACTCGAGGTAAACCGAAGTTAGATTAGCACCTTAATAGAGATTATCGGATTACCACTGCAAAAATCCAAATATACCATCACATTCCCAAAAGCATCCGCATCTAAAATCACAATAAAAAACTAAAAAGTAGAATATTAAAAAAAAGCCTTTAAACACCAAATCGAGCAACACACCTGATGATTTTCAAGGTTAACCAATCTTCAATAAGCAAAAAAAACACCACCTGGTCATTTTTAACTGAAAGGATTTGTGTGTGTTTTTTTGGTGAAAACAAATGATGATTCATATCTGTTAGAAAACTAAAAAGGTTGAGGATCATTGTAACCTCGCCGCATCTTGTTTCAAGTGACCTCAGTTTGAGAAACCTGCAGAAGAAACAATTCTTACGATGTTATACAAAGAATCTAAAATTTTAAAGACGAAGTTAAAAGACACATCATTATTTACATTATTAAATAATTTGGCTACATCCACAATGGTTGCTAAGAGTTTATTATTTCTTATAAAAACTAAACATGGAATGAACCAAATAGAAACTAAACATGGTGTCGAAAATAGAAATAACAAATAATGTACATAACTTAACCAAATTTTCCTTACAGTTATGCAAATCATTAACAAAAAAAACACGCAAACTCGACTATAATTGTTCGTGTTTCTAAGAACACCAAATTAAGCAAACATAACTTATACTCAACTATAGCGTCTATTTTAGAAATAAAAGAAGTCAATAAACACACGTACTGTATACGTGTAATGGTAGCCTCATATGTTATAGCCTCTCTTTACTATGGAGTACATGTTTACATGGAATGCAGGGCTACACGAAATTTCCAGATTTTGTAATAAAATTTCATACGGCTAGAAGCGTGTCTAATCTAATTTAAACCAAAGATATAATAAGAAATACTAAAAAATATGACCTATGAATCCATTGTTTCCATATGTGAACATATGTGATATTCGGGTCAACCCAATATATGTGATATTCGGGTCAACCCGATATATCTCAACCCAATATATCTCATCCTGTTACGTGTGCACTTGGAACAAATATGATATTTGGTTACCCAACCCGGTTCTTCCAACTCTCGGAGAGATGAAGAATGAAATGCAGATTCATATTCAAGTGAAAGGCAAGAATCACGAGAAAAGGATGCAACCACATTGGTGTCTGCAACATGGTAGTACCCCGAGCTAAAGGATGCATGAATGCCAATAATATAAATAGCTAGCTAACAGAAAACTCCAAATTAAAGTACCAGGAAACAAAGAATCAAGTTAGTAAGTTACCTTAAATTCAATATCGGTCACCTTTCAACCTGATCAACTCGTTGCACCTTTTACCAAGCCTCGTGATACCACACCATCCCATTCAAAAGCCCAATATAAGTTCAAACACACGCTGATTTCATGTGATGTCCAAATCGGTGGTTGTCATGATAGGATGATCGATTGTTAGTTGATGTCAAAACTGATCATATTTTAAAACTGATGTCCATGAGCTCAAAGCCCACCTTTTCAACTCATCTTTTATAAGCAACTTTTCAACTTATCGTCTACTCGTCCGCGAGCCGATTCAACCTTCTTTTCATTAAAGGAAACTAAATCCTGTAATTGTTTAAAATAAAAAGCAGTTTAATGAAACTGAAGTACCAAGTAACCAAAAGACAGAAAATAATCAGACCATTTGTGACCCTCGTCTCCATGCCAAAATCCGCAAGTGTAGTTTTCCCCAAAACTGTCAGGTGAGTATTTGCAGTACACCTAGATGCACCACACCCATATCGTGACAATAGTTGCTGCTCAGAATACCTACCCTCCCCCGTCATGAAAAATATCAACCGAATACATGAAAGAAACTTGAGCAGAACCTGAAAGTAAAATGCAGTTAGTAAGTGATTGTATCTGCTTTCACTCGTCACAGTTTTTATCATCCCTTGAAACCAGCCATTAAGCCCCCAAATAATGATAAACCCTATCATTCCAAGAAAACTTTCAAAATTGATTATAATAATAAATCTATAAAAAAACTAAACAAATACTAAAAAACGCTCAGTAATTTATAAGTCAATTTCACAAATAACATATACCAATCCAAAGAAACTATGAAAATTAATTATAATTATAGATCTATAAAAAAATTCAACAAATACCTTAAAACTTGAAAACCCCCTTTGGGTGGGCGTCGGTTTCGGTGGTTGTAGTTCTTTAATTGATGGTGTTGTTTTGATAAAGTTTGGTATATAACAACCAAATATATAAGAATCAAAAATGAAATACAACACGAACCTCATCTAATAGTTTGGATTCGGAGATGGACCACTACTGAAACCAACAAAAAACACCTAAACCAACAATCAACCAATACCACAAACCAAAATTACCTTGAAATCACCTAAACCATCAAGAGATGGTGGCAGATTCGGCAGATGTGGTGGTGGATTCGGCAGATGTGGTGGTGAAAAGATTTGGTGACGGTTGTGAGGGAGCGTATTGATTAAGGAGTGTATATGAAACTGAAATCAATTGATTGAAATGATTTTGGGGAAGGTTTTATAATATTAAACCACATTTATAGCTTAACAAAAATACATTGCGGAACTGAAACCATTGTAACAGAAGTTCCTGAGTTGTCATATTTCTTTTTTCGAATGTGGTGAGATTGTAAATAAAGAATTGTTGAGAAAACTTACTTATTTTAGAAATGAAGAGAAAATTATACAGATATTATAAGTAGTAGAGATAAATAAAGGTTAAAGGTATTGCTGCAAAAATGGGTCGGATTATTGGGTTGTCGGGGTCTAGTGTTCAATTTAATAGTGAAAAAAACTCAATGTGAAATATAGAAATTTTGTATTTATCTTGTTGTAAATTCAACCAGTCATTTTATTTATTTTAAAAAGTTTACTTTATTTCAATGACTATATCAGTAATATACTAAGTTAGTTATCTATATGTGTAAAAATTGAAAATATATTACTAATATATGGACTTAACACTTTTGTTTATGATTGTGATATGAAAATAAGGTCATATATACTCTATTTCATATGCAAGGGAGTCGTGGTTGGTAGAGTGGCTGTTAAGCTTTTGGTGTAAGTCGGGCTTTTGCGTTCCGTGTCTCGTGGTTTGTAGAGTGGTTGTTAAGCTTTTTGTTTTGTTGTTTTTTGTGTGTGGGTTTATGTTTGTGTGTGTGTTTTTTTAGTTTTTGAAAAATTAATGAGTGTGTTTATGTTCGTTGGTGTTTTTGTTTTGTGTGTGTGTGTGTCTTTTTTTCACGCTGAAGGATGAAGAAGATAGATGATGAAAATGATGATTTTTTGTTTTTTATTTTAAATTATTTATTTTTTGTTTAAACTTTAAACTTATAATTGTTTACATAACTAATCTACGTGAGTATTTGCTTACATCATTAGTTCTTTTTCGTTTGCATCGTTAGTCTTAAATGAAAAAAATATATATGTTTGTTATATAAATGAACAAAAATTATATTATGTATTTTTTTTAAATGCGAAAAAGAAAAAAAAATTCGGCTGACACAACATTTTGAGCCTCTATCATTACGGCTGAAAATATGATGCCACGAGTTTCTGGTAGCAAAACCTATTTTACCTACGTTGTACCACTTTTTTATTTGCACTACAAAATAAATAACATTTGCTTACTAAAAGTTTTACTTACTAATAGGATTTACAATTATTTAAGTCATTATAATTTTTATTTACTAAAACATAATGAATATAAAAGTAAACAAAAACAACTCACAACTTTTGCTTACTTTCTTCCTACTAAAAAAATAGTTATTAAAAATTTTACACTTTTGCTTATTTTTTTAGTAAAAATAGACTTTTAGTGCTCCTTCTATTACTTACTCTTTTTCTTAAGAGTAGAAGTTGATAAAAACAATTTTTGATAAACTATTTTTAGTAGAAATTGATATAAAATAATTTTAACGTCTCCTCTTATTGCTTACTCTTATCACATTTAATTTAGTAAACAAATGTTATCAATTTTGTAGTGTTGGCACGGCACTTTGTGGCCCGATAGTTTCTAATGCTCTTAGAGCAGAGACAGAATTTTTAGTTAAATGAGGCTAACTATATTTAAGACAAAAAAAAATAGTGTTTGGGGAGACTTAATGTAGAAAAAAAGTAAAAAAATTGACTTGTATTACATATAAATAATATGCGAAATTAGAAATATATATTATGAGTTGTTATTTATTTGTGGTGTTGTGATATAGCTGAAAATTTGAACAGAAATGAATGGGGATAGTGATGCCAGCATGGCATCTAACTGGAAAATCCTTTTTGATGACCAAGACTGACCGTTAAAATAACGGCACGCAAATTGCAAATCACTTTGGATTATGGACGGTGCCAATCTTTGACTTTCCTTCACACCAAAAGTCTTTCTCACTCGTCGAATTCATCTTTTTGAATCAATACAAAATATATACAAAATGTAAATACGACTAGTTTTCTCTTGAACAAACATCTACGAAAAAACCACCAAGTCTCAAGTAAATTGCATTGCAATTTCATTACATGCAGAGCGAAAAAAGTATAACTTTCTTGCCAATATGACTTATTTATACTCCAAAATAAATTAAAATAAACTAATAAACTGAACTTATCCATGATACGAAGAAACTTGTACTATTCTCCTATTCACTTCTGCCACCTCAGCGTCACATCATCTCAACTAACCAAAACAAAAAACCAACTAAACACCCCCTCACTCACAACTAGTCTTTCTCATATTCACTTGCGTCCCACCACTCACTCACAAAAAACCAACTAAAAAAATGTGGGGCCCGATTTTCTTCCTTCTTCCTCTCGTTGAAATCTGTCGAATAGCTCACGGCAAAGGGGGGTCGGTGTCACGGCGAGCACCGGCGAGGGTGCCACCTCGGACCGGCGAGGACCCTTCGCCGTGACACCGTTTACTCTAAGATACTTATATTTAGCAGAAACTTTGTACTGTAAATTTATTGAAATATATATTTTTTCTGTTTAAAAATTATTGTAGAGTTTGAAAAAAATAAATAGATTTTACTATCTTGTGCTCTAAGATGATATGATAAAAAAATATAAAGTACATAAAAAGTATACGGGGTCTCATAAAAAATACAATTCGTAAAATGTGAATTTTCGTAGATAATAATTTTGACTGATGAAAAAAGAAAAATAAATTATAATTTTAAGACGAAAGTAATAATTAATTAAGTAATATGTCCTTACAATATGATTTGCTATAGCTAAAAATTTGTTAGAATAGAATAGTTAATTACGTGTTATTTGTTGACCATAATAAAGTTTAGGGAAAAATATTTTTTTTATTTTAAAATAAACCCACAAATTTTATATAATAAAATTTATAAAATAAAATAGGGAATATTCTTGAAATGCCTCAAATTGTCACTCTCTTTTCCTTTTTGCATCAACTAAATGAGAATTTCTAAAAATATCTTATGCAACTTATACAATTTATGCGACTTTTTTAAAAATAGAAAAAATTTTAATTTTTTTTTCCATTTTTGAAAAAGTCGCATAAGTTGTATAAGTTGCATAAGTTGCATAAGGTATTTTGGGAAATTTTCATTTGGTTGGTGCTTTTTGGAAAAGTTTGTGCAACTTTGGAATATTTCAAGAATTTTTCTAATAAAATATCATTTTAATATGTAGTTATTTTTTATTACTTTTTAAATTACTAGAACGGTACCCGCGTATTGCGGCGGCGAGTACCTAATAACGAATTTTGAGACTAACAAATATTAATCTCCTACTCATTGCAAAGTTCTAAAAAATCAATTAAAAAATCCACTAAAATTGAAAAAGACTAAAAGTTAATAAAAATATATCAAAATGGATATCGAATTAAAAAGTATAAAATTTTAAAAAATATACTGAAATTAGATTATAAAAATAAAAATAAATAAAAAGAATTTTCAATTTAAAAGAGAAAATGTTGTTACAAAAGTTTGTTACAAAATGGTATAATATATTATGTTGATGAAGATATCAACAACTTGCTTTATTTAGTAGGTAAAAAAATCTGAATTTTTAGCCTTCCTATTTTAAGAAGGTCTCAAATGCTTTATATACTAGTATAGAAGTATACATTACATTAAGAGTAAAATGCAAGTTTACTCCCTGTGGTTTACCAAAATTGCAGGTTTGCTCCCCAACTTCGAGAAAATGCAGGCGGCCTCCCCGAGGACGAAGGAAACTAGCAAGCAACCTCCCTGGAACTAACATTTATTAATTTTTTCTAGTTATGTCTGTTTTCCTCAAGGGTATTTCTAACTTGGGCTAAGTACAAATATGGACATCAAGTACATCCATGGTCCCCTACCCAGACTTTTTTTTTCAAAATTCCAAAAAAAGACTTGTACTTTTGATCAACTGATCAACACACTTAGAATTTTGACACGTACACAACTGATCAACCTACTTTATTTCATATTTAATTTATCTTTGACCCACCAATACATTTTAAATTACACATTTACCCTTATTCTTTAACTTTTTTTTTTATCATCCCTACCACTTTATCACCACCACCGTCGTCACCGCCGCTGCCACCGTCGCCGCCGCTTTAAATGTGTTTGTCTAGTATTATTTTATTTTCTACTTTTAAAAAGTATTGTTATGCTTTAAATGCCGATGTTGTCTAGTATTTTTATATTTGTGACAAGTAATGTAAGTTTGCCTTTTGATAGTTATTTTTGTTGCAACTAGTATGAACCTGATCAGTTGACCCTGTTATAAGCAATTAAGCATAAGCTAACTATTTAAACATAGATTAATATGAGTACCTTTTACCAGTCATTTGTAATTTGAATGGCTAGTGATGAAATCCAATACAGTTTCATACTTTTGCTGGAAATATAGGATAGATATTGATCTTGAAGTTAAGAAGCATTCCCGTGAGATCCATAATCGAGATTCTGTTTGTATTTATAATCATGAGAGTGGCGTTTGAGGGTTAGGATGAGGTGGGGTAGAAGATTAATGGCCTGTTATACCCTATCATTGAGCCTCAAGTTGACATCCAAGACCACAATAATTTTCATATCGGAATGTTTGTATTTATAGAGAGAATTATGTTTCCCCGTTTTCTTTGTTATGTTGTTACCATCGCGTAATATGGCCTATGCTTTTCATACCGCAATCTCAAGTCACAATAATGTTGTGACAGGACATGGTTAGTTGCTGTAAAAAAAATTGTTACCGAGATAAATGTCAGATTTGTTGCTTTGTAATAATCTTTTGATTTGTTATTTTGTTATTTAGGAGCAACCTTTAGCAAAGGGTTAAACCGTGCGTTGGGGACTTTGTCTGCCGGGGGACTTACTCTAGCCATGGCTGAGTTAGCTCGCTTGTGTGAACGAGCTGGTGATGTCTGGGATGAAGTTGTTATTGTCATCAGCATATTTACATTCGGTGGTGGTGGTGGCGGCGATGGTGGCAGCGGCGGTGACGACGGTGGTGGTGATAAGTGGTAGGGATGATAAAAAAAGAGTTAAAGAATAAGGTTAAATGTGTAATTTAAAATATATTGGTGGGTCAAAGATAAATTAAATATGAAATAAAGTAGGTTGATCGGTTGTGTACGTGTCAAAATTCTAAGTGTGTTGATCAGTTGATCAAAATTACAAGTCTTTTTTTGGAATTTTGAAAAAAAAAAGTCTGGGTAGGTGACCATGGATGTACTTGATGTCCATATTTGTACTTAGCCCTTCTAACTTTTGCTTAATTTCCTTTAAACATACAATGCTGTAGTTGCAAAGACGCTCCCTGTGGTTTACAATTAAATAGGCTCCAATTAACACCTTTGCAAAAAACACACTCCGTTCAAAACCCACCTTTTTAAAAAACACATAAACCCTAAATCTATAGTGATGAACTGTTTTTGTGAGAACCAATCAATTGTTCATACATCATGGACAAATACCAATCTAGGAAGAAGAATTCGTTCTTGTGTCTCTAATACTTGTCCATTTTTTTATTGGTTGATCCCCCAATGTGTGCTCGAGCTGTAACAAGTATTCCATGTTTGTTAAGATCGAGGAATGCACTTGAAGAATCACTGAATGCAATGGAGGCTGGAAATCGAAGGTTGAAGATTTATTTGATTTGTAGTTGGTTATTTTTTTTGTTCTTGTACTTGATGTAAGTGTCCATGGAACCCAAATCTTATGTAGTATTGAACAAATTGGCCAGCAATTATAATGGTAAATAATTTTCCCTTATTAATGAAGTTCAAATTATTATATGGCCATGAGTTTTGTGATGTTCTTGTTTATAAGCTAATGCATTCATTCATTGAAAATAAGCCATTACATTGTAGTTCCAAAACATAAACACACTAGCATACTAAACATGAAAGAAAAGCAACATAAGCATACATATAGAAGTCTGGAACAGGATCATCATCCATTGTTGATTGTTAAGAAAACTTGAAACTTTGGGGAGACGAATATGAAACGAGGGTTGGAACAGTGCCCATGGACACAAACCGGGTTAATTATATTAAACTAGGGAACAATTACTCCCACAGATAATGATACTTTTAACGAGAGTTAGTTCCAGGGAGGTTGCTTGCTAGTTTCCTTCGTACTCGGGGAGGCCGCCTGCACTTTCTCGAAGTTGGGGAGTAAACCTGCAATTTTGGCAAACCACAAGGAACAAACTTGCATTTTACTCTTACAATAATTATGCCAACTTATTGTGTGAGTTTTATATTGTAAAGTTTATGCGTTACGAGATACCACTTTTGAATTATTCAAGAGGTTAACCATACTCTAAACTAATTTTTTTTTTTTGGACCCGAATCAATAGGGGAAACCCCTAGAACTCACGGCTTCGCACTAAAGAGGAAAATCATAAATTTTTGTCTCTTGCAAGACTTGAACCCATGACCAAACCCCCTCCCTAAGCTCTAAGAGTAACCCAGGTGGCCAACTGCTTTAAAGCAGTTGGTTATACTCTAAGCTAATTTATAACAAATCTATTTCATAATGAGTTTGACATTAATTATTTTATCTATTTATTTTACAGACTTAAATAACTAATGAGTGCATGCGTAATACGTTTTAATTATTTTATCTATTATTTTATCTATTTCATAATGAGTGCATGCGTAATACGTTTTAATTATTGTGAGAACATACGTTGTATAGTGTTAGTTCAAAGATATTTACACGTGCATCACTACATTCGCGACAAGTATGTTGTTTACGTATTTTTGATGTCTTAAAAAGACCCTATTAATATTTGATGGTGTCACATTAAAAATCGATTAAAAGCTGTGAAATATCAACAAACTTTATTAAACTTAATATTGTGAAATATTTATTTTTTACTATCGATAGCATCAACATATATTTAAATTTTTTTCCAAGTGAACCAAACGTGTGACATCGTTAGTTTATTAATCAACGATCGTTTGTAACTTTAATCTTTTAGGTGAACATGCATTTTCAATTTATTAAAAACGAAAAAATTTTATTTTTAAAAATTTTACTTTAATTTTTAATTTATTTTGTAATTTTAAAATCTTGAATGTTTATTTTTTAATTTAAGTTTTTAAATCTTTATTTTATAAAATAACTTGCACTTTACTATTCTTAAAGAGTAAGAAAATTATTTATTTTTTTAACTTTGAAAAGAGAATGCGTAAGAAAAAAATTACATTTTTTAAAAACTAATTAAAAACTAATTAAATTACATTATTTAAGTGCTAGCTACAAGAGTTTTTCTATTTTTTTTTAATAAAAGTGGGTATTTGTGGGCCCATTATAGCCTCTTGACACCACTTTTTCTCGTGTCAATCACTCTCCGTAAATATGATGCCAAAAAGTTTTTAGTATCATAGCCCCAAAATCATACGTGACAACTTTGACACCATTTTCTGTTGCCAACGGTCACAAGTCTCTTAAAAATCAAACTTGTTAGTTGTTACAACCCAAAACTTATCCCAAAAATCAAACAGTAACACAGTGTCATATAAGCATGAACGGACCTGGAATTTTCACGTGAGTGTTGCCTAACTTTTTTCAAAAGGTCTTTCTACAATGCTTATAATTTTTTTCCATACAGACTCTTTGCGCTAAACTCAAGTTATAAAGAAATAAAGTGGTAAAACATATTATCGGCGGTTACACGTAAAAACAACACTTGTCATAAAACTATTACATTTCGTAACTCAAAGTCAAGTCAGATATAGCTCGTGTCACGCCTAGCTTGTGAATATAGGCGTCGTTTATTAAATTGATCGAAAATTCAAGTCTTGTATACGACGAACATGTGAAGTTTGTAAGAAAAGTCATAAGTCGTAACGTCTCAACTCGAAACTGGTAGACTTTTTGTCATCGTTTTGTATGTTACTATCATGATCATATATTTCCTTCTTAGTAAAGTTCAGAGTAATTAATTTTTTTTTTTTTCTTTTTCAAAAAGTATTGAAATGTTTTCATGCCGACATTACTTTTTGGGTGCAAAAAGGAGCACACGCATAATGCTTCATTTCCACGTTTAACGCCCACTTGCTTAAGTGGATAATTAACAACATTCTATCTACTTCTTTAAAACTTTTTTTGTCAATAAGCTTTTTCAGAATTTTTCAACTTTGAATCCATAAATCACTATTTCAATTTTTCAACAGATTTGATAAATTCTGAATGGAGGTCACAAGAATTAGCCATGCACTGGTGCGAACTGCCAGTCCGGCCTAGTAAAATTATTGCACATGAAAGAGGCACGCGCGTGCCATTTTATGCAACCCGGTGAGTTGAGTGACTCAAAACTGAATGCGAATAGGTTTTGGATCATTTTGGATAATCGATAGTTAACATATTGCTCCCTAGTTAACATAGTCTAGATGGTTTGTGTCTTTCTGTCCGTGAGTTCAAACCTCGTGAGCGAGTCGATAAATGTGTCGAATATTTACAAAAGAAATTAGGTACCAAAAAACCAACTCCGTTTAACGACCTCGTTAGGGGGTGTTTGGAAGTGCGTTTAAAGTCAGCTTATTTGATTATCACGATTTGCAAACGGAATAATCTGGCATTTGGTGCTTGGCAAAAAAATATAAAAAAGTGCTTTTCTCCAGTTAAAAACTCTCAAAACGGAGTTTTTAATAAGTAGGTAGTGACTCACTTTTTCAAAACGTACTTATGATGTCATGATGCATAATACCGAAATACCCTCTTTTTCATAAATTTGTTTGATTTGTTTAGATAAATGGGGTGTCTTTTTTGGTAATTTTACATATTTAAACACAAAATAATCTAATTCATCACAAATAAAAAAATAGATTATTTGATTATTTAAATATCAAACAATATAATTAAATCCAGACACTATTTTCACAATCAGGTTTTGTGATACCTGATTATCTAATTATTTATTTTTAAAACAGATAATTTGTTGTTAATAAGCAATCCTAAACACCCCTTTAATTACACAAGTATTACGGAGTATCACTTTAGAATGAAAGAAATGTTTTTCTCTTTGCATATTTTTTTGTTTTAAGGTTAGACCTACTTTTCTTTGTTCCTTTGTAACTATGTGGACCAATGGGTTCATGTCAAAGATGTTTGCCTAAATATTCGTTCAACGAAAAAGTGTGTGCACATATTATTGGCAACCACTATATGTTGTTTCACAATATATATAATGCTCTATGATTTTTTTAAACATTGGTACTTTTGGTTCACACACTTAAAGATTTTGTGTAACCTATTTCATTTATGTGGATCAAGTTCTTTTGAAGTTTTAGGTGATATCTTATTTTTAAAGTTGTTGGAAGAGTGAATTTTAAGATATGAACTTCACTAATTCAATCTTACATTGATTTTTCTTTTTTTTTTCTTAAGATTTCGTTTAGTTTTTAATAGCTTCTTTGAACATATCAATTGGTTATGCTTAGAGGTGGCAAAATGGGCGGGCGGCGGGCTAAACGGGTAACGGGTTAAATGGACGTAAGCTAAAAAAGGAAAAAAACATATAAAAACTTACAAATAAAAAATAAAATATTTTGTTTGAAAGCCGGGATAAAAAATTTAATAAAATATATTCGTCGAGTATAGTAATTTGTATTTTACAAGTGCGCCCGTTAAGCCCATTTAGTTTCTTACATAGGCGGCCGTTTAGCCCATTCATTATAAAGAATGGGCAAAAAGTGCCCCATCCTTTTTTGAAAATGGGCAAAAAGTGCTCATATGTATCAAAATGGGCAAGATTTGCCACCTCTAGTTATGCTTGATGATTCCAAATTTCGGCTTATACAAGGGTGCTTGTTTCGGCTTTTATAACGAGCTTGTGGCTTATTTGGTTTTTAGCTTATGTCTGATATGCTCTTTGAAACTTTCTGACATATATAAGCAGGGATGGAGTTAGGAGATGTCCCGTGGGTGTCCAGGACACCTATGGATTTTTTCGATTTAATTTAATTTTTGAAAAAAACACCGATTTTTTTAAATATATATTAAATGCACACCTGGTGCTTTGAAATGAGTTTCCAGTCTTATTTAGTAATATATTTATAAAAATTGAACTCTATTATATTATAAGGTTTAAAAAAATTTATATCATCGATCATATTTTGTTCTGGCTTCGTCCATGTATATAAGCTTATGGAACATAACCCAAAATCGAAAAGTATCAATATAAGCCACAAGAAATGAGTATGAAACATAAGCCAAAATCCACATAAATTATAAGTTTATAACTTTGTATATGCGTTATTATCAGAATTGGAATTTGGAAAAATGAAATTTGTTTGTATTAGGCTAAATGGATGAACCGACCAGCACAAGGAAAGATGTTGTTCGAGTGGATGGATATGTTACTAGGAGACAAGTAAAGTGTCCCGGGCCAGATTTTAAGATCCATATGCACATTCTTCTCTTTCAGTGGTCCATTTTGTCACCCATTTAGTGGGGTAACCTTGTCACCATGTTACTTACTTCTTAATTAACCCCTAATTATCTAATCACCAAGAAAAAATAAATCCATCTTGTTATTTGAGAGTAGAGACTAGCAAGATGGTATGAATTAGGGGTGAGTATCAGAACGAAATTGATCCGTTCTGATTTGATCCTAACTCATCTCGAAACTGACATCGTGAAAAACTCAAACTGAATCCCGACCCGATTTAATCATGAGTCTCGAACCGAACCGAGTTAGGCCCGAGTTAATTCCAGTTTGTGTGGTTTTGTTTGTGAGATCCTGATTTAACCCCGATTCTCCGCTCTGAACCGAGCCCCGAAATCGTAAAAAACCCATCCCGAGTCCCGACTCGGGTAAGGTCGGTTTGTGTCGGTTTTCGGTAATCGGTCGGTTTTGATCACCCCTAGTATGAATTGCAACAACATTACACGATTATCTTGAATAACGACTCTAGTACTACGATTAAACGATCCTTAAACTACAACGATATTCAACCTACAACAACCATCAAACTACAACTTTAACCGACCTCAAACTGCAACGACTCAAACAACCCTAAAATGATGTGCAAGTAATTTTGCTCAATCAATTGATGATGAGTTTTGTACCTAACAAAGTACTTATAGTTGAATATTCGACAACTAATAGACTTATTATACGTACAAATTTGGTTTACGGATATCAAAATACGTATAGCATCTCTAGACGTGGCATTTTGATCAACTCCCTTTCGTGTCCCATTTGTAACAATGGCGTGGAAACTAAAGATCACCTTTTTTCAACTGCAGTTTGGCCTCCCATCTTTTCTGCAAAATTCTTCAATGGTGGAACATCCCTCATACAAATATCAATACGTATACTGAATGGAGCTCCTGGATGGTATCCATACGTTTTACTCCTAGGCACATGCTAATTTTTGAAGGAATTTTCTACGTCTTGTGGTGGCAACTGTTAGAAATACGTTTTTACGTATATTAGAAGTATCGGTCACTCCACAATAATATTGATGTTGTAATAGCTCGTAGTTAGAAAATAGTCATTAGTTACTTATTAAGTTAAGTAAGAACCAGTCCATGGGCTTGTCATGGACCGGCCCAAGCCCATTGTAAGCTTGGAGTATAAATACCCCTTTCCACCATGGAAAGGGGTTGGTTGTTGTCACTTTTCTAGTTTCACTTAATGAAATAACACATAGTTTCTCTCACTTTCTCTCTCTAACTTTCTCTCTCTAGAAATCAACAAACCCCTTCATAGTTTTATAGATTATCAATATTATACATTTGGTATCAAGAGCTATGGGGTGATTTAAGGTAGTGATTTGTGTGGTTTTTTAGTTTTTGATTGTATTAGTGTTCTTTAAGAAAAACCATCTTGATTCTTGGTGTTTTTGTGATTGGGATTAGTGGATAAGTATTAGTTTTTACTTATTAGTGTTGAAATCATAAAACTTTTTGGGTTATTTGGTCAAAATCTGGGTTTAATCTTCATTTTTAGAGGTCGATTGTTCATCGTATCAAAGTTTCTGATTACCCAGCAAAAGTTCCGGGTCAAGAAGTTCCGGGTCAAGAAGTTCCGGGTCAAGAAGTTCCGGGTCAAGAAGTTTCGGGTCAAGAAGTTCCGGGTCAAGAAGTTCCGGATCAAGAAGTTCCGGATCAATAAGTTCCGAACCAAGAAGTTCCGGATCAAGTCGGAACTTCCGAACCAAGAACTTCCGAACCAAGAAGTTCCGGATCAAGGCACAAGTTCCGAACCAAGAACTTCCGAACCAAGAAGTTCCGGATCAAGCCAAAAGTTCCGAACCAAGAACTTCCGAACCAAGAAGTTCCGGATCAAGCCAAAAGTTCCGAATCAAGGTAATTCCAAGCTAAATCTTCCGAATCAAACTTCCGAATCAACAAAAAGTTCCGAATCAAGGGTTATTTTTGCTTGTTTTTTTCGACGATTTTTTAGAGGATTTAATCTTGGTTTCTTACAACAAAAACTCAACACAATTCACAAGCTTTACTTCACTGCTCGATCAACCGATAATCTTTGTCTCTTTGAAGTTAACAAAATGAATCCGAATTCAGTAATGCCTCAGATGACATCACTTACGGATATTTCGGTGATTACGAGAACGGATAATCGCCCGCCAATGCTTATCAAAGAAGTTTTTGAAGCTTGGCAAGGTCGGATGATGTCTTATCTTAAGGGAAAACCGGTTTATGGGAGGCTTATGGTTAAGTCAATTTTAAATGGTCCACTCGACTATGGTACCATAGTGGTCAACAATGTGACTCGACCAAGAGAATTTGAAGAACTTACACCAGCCCAACAACTTGTTGCCGATGCAGACGAGAAAGCTCTTCAAACAATTCTCCAAGCTCTTCCCCATGACATCTATAGGATGGTAAGTCAGTATACAGTGGCAAAGGATTTATGGGAACGTCTTAAGGTGTTGCTACAAGGTACGTCTCTCACCAAGCAGGAAAGGGAATGTCAGTTGTATGACCTGTTTGACAGATTCACTTACAACCCAGGGGAAACGCTTCACGATTATTACTTCAGATTCACCACACTCATGAATGATCTGAATGTATACAATCTGGTGATTGCTCCATTCCAGGTTAACACTAAATTCTTGAATACTTTACCTCAAGCTGAATGGGGTGAGTATATTACCGATGTTAAGTTAACCAGGGATCTGCATAAGTGCAATTTGGATCAACTATATGATTTTCTTCAGCAACATGAGAAACATGTGATCATGCACCGCTCTCCACGAGGTATGTACCCTGATTCATTAGCTTTGATGGCGAATCAACCAAGCTTGTCTCATAACAACACTCCTTATATTTTGGGACATCAAGCCTATCATCCATCACCTTACATGACACCAGCCTTTCCCCAATACTCGATTTTACCACAACCACCCACCTCACATCAGCAACAATATCGGTTCAGTGCACCTTCATCACAATATGCTACACAACCTCACCCAGCTAGTATTGCACCTTATGCTCAATCTTCATATTCATCTTATCAAGAGAATGCAGCATATCCAACAAGCTACCCTGATCAAATGAGTATTCCTTCTAGTGATTATGCAGCTCAAGATCAAGCAATGTACTGTGATGATGAGGAAATCCCCGTTCCTGTATTTAAACAAGGTGCTGATCCAGTTGAAGTGTTAACCACTATGTCTGCCTATCTCACAAGGACTTTAAGCAAACGAGGATTTAGGGGATCAGCTCCTACCAACAATCAGTTGAGGAATTCATCCAATTCTCGCCAACAAGCTACAATTGAGAATGGCAGGGTAATGGTTCAGCCAATTCAACCATATCAGGGGAGACCTTCCACATCAACTACCAATGCTCGCACGGTCAATCCTGCTCCTGCTCCAATGGTCAACAATCCTCCACGGGCTAATACAGGCAAGTTGCGAATGATTACATGCTACAACTGCAAGGAAGAGGGTCATATGTCCAGGGATTGTAAGAAACCCAAGAGGAGAAGGGATGGACAATGGTTTGCAGAAAAGATCTATCTGGTAAATGCTCAGGCACAGGGAAGGGAACTTGATGAAGAGGAGCTTGCATTTCTTGCTGATCCAGGGATTGCTGAACAAGACACGGTCACCACACAGAATGCAGCATACCAAGCAGATGATCTTGATGCGTATGACTCAGACTGTGATGACTTTCAATCTGCAAAGGCTGCTCTCATGGCAACTATATCCAGCTTAGGGCCAGAAAAGAGATCTGAGGTACTTATTAATACCACCGATAATACCACTGATGCTAGTATTCAACCACATCAAGTTGTGCAAGAGAGTGCTGATTCGAATGAATCTTCGGTGGTGAGTCTTTCAAATGAGGAGACAAACAATGATAGCAATATCAATGTGAGTCCCCAGATTTTGAGTGAATCACAACCGGGACCCATTTCGCATACGCCTACTCCTGCTCAACAAGATTTGGTCATGGTTCCTGCTACATTACTTAGCCAAATGAATGTTGCACTCTTAGAAACCTTAGCTAAGAATAAGAATTTGTCTGATGAGCTTGCCTTAAGCAATGAGAAAGTTCAAACCTTGGAATTAGTGCCCTCGTCTAGTGTTCTAACTAATCTCGAATATGATCACTTTAGAAACAAACAAATGGGTCACTTGCAAGAAATAGAAAACTTAAGAGCAAATCTGTCTAATGAACTTCAAGAAAAGGAGTTAGTAGTCACTAATTTTCAAAAACTTCAAACGGATTTTGAATCACTCGAGACTAAGAAGAATGAAATGGAGATTAATGCTACTAATAAGATTAGAAGTCTAGATTACTTGCTTTTAAGACAATACGCTGCTTCTCAACTAGTTCACTTATTTGATGCTTCATTTAGAGAATTTAATTTATCTCGTCTAAAAGGCCTTCCCCCTAATCCACGATATACAAAACAAGCTTTAAGACATAGTCCTAGACTTTATAATGCAACTCAATTAGGATTGGCTTTAGACCCGATTGTTTTTCCCGATGATCGAACAAGTAAGGATCTAGTTGATGAGGATCGGTCATACAATTCTGCAAAATATCCCGAGTGTGATTATTTTAAATTGAATAAGGAGCTTGCAAAAACGGATTTTAGAATTATGTTCCATATGGACAAAGATCTCATAACAGCACCGACCTACATATTAGATGAAGAAAACCCTAGTACATTTCCTACACTTGTCAATATGGAAGGTCCTAAGGAAATTCCAAAGGATCTTCCACCGGTTAGCACTGTATGGTTAAACTTGCAAGAGATTAATCAATATTTTACTAATTTTGACAAGGTCATTTTGGATTGTACGACTTCAAATGGTTTAAACGCCGGAGAATGGGCTTTCGAACATATGAACGAGGTGTTTAAAAATGAGATCAATCCGTTTGTCGAAAGTCTAAAAGGAATTTTTGCATCCCTTAAGGAAAATCTTGTGTTTGAAATTGGTGAAGTTCAAAAAGTGTTTTATGAAATGGACACCGCTTACGAACTACAACTAATTGAAAAAGAAAAGATTTTAACCGAATATGACCGATTCTTGTCTGCAGTAATCTCGTGTGATGTGCTTACTACTGTAAATGTTAATTATTCGAATGAGCTTACATCCGCTATGATTAATTGTGATGCTGTGCATAAATGTGATGATGTTTGTAATCTCTCTGTAAATGTTGCTGATACTGTAAATGAGGTAGATAATCATTCTTGTCACGAATCTAACGCTGAGTTTTTAAAGCTACAAGGTTCTTACAATTTACTTTCAAAACGCTTTAATCAACTAGAACAACATTGTATATCTTTAGAATTAAAACAACAAACTCAAAATGAGGATCTTTTGATATCAAATGGTTGTGAAAACGGTGTTGAGACTAGTGACAAGATGATTGCAATTGTTAAGACATTAGAGGAAGAAATCATGAGATTGAAGAGAGAGGTATCATCAAAGGAAACATTAAAATTGGAACTAGAGGCTGCAGAGTCTAAAAACCAAGTCTTAGAAATTAGACTTTCGTCTGTTCTAGGGGAGATGGATCGGACAAGACAGGGATTATCCGCTCTTTATGGTTCACTAGAAGAACGCTTCGCTTTTAATGCGGCACAGCAACAATCTTTTGTTGAACAACTGAACCAAAAGTGCGAGGAAATCTCTGATTTGAACATCCTGCTCATAGACAAAAATATGGTTTTGGCTGAGTTAAAGGAGACACTTCTTCTTACCCGACAAGAAGTTGTTGATAACTTAGCTACCGACTCTGCACCGTCCACTAGTGCTCCAACAACCAAGTTAGTAGTGCTTTATAAGAATCCGCTTCATAAGAGAAACCCGGTTACCTATGATGATTATATGAGGAATGCCATTAAGCATGTCGATCTTCTTAGGGATATTTTAGACGATCTTTATGCCTTAGATCCCTCAAGTAGCGACTATTATTCGGCTCATGAATATATTAAGCGAGTTCAATATTGCTTGGCATATTTGCAATACATAGGTACACCAGGTTCTGCACTACTTAATAATAGGCCCATTGCTGTCACTCCATTTAATAAGACTCCAGGAGCGAAACCATAATTGGCACAATCAAGTAAGACACCTTTAAAATCTGTTGCTAATGTTCCCACTTTGCCTTCTACAGGATTAAAAGAGACTACTAAGGCTAAAGGATCGCCACTCAAGAAAGCTAAGATCAAGCCCTCCACTAGTAGTGCCACAAAGAAGAAAGTAGAAGTTCACAATAGGAATGCTAGTTCAGTTTTAAATAAAAAGAATCATGTTAAGACTAAAAGCTCTGCGCCTGTGCAGCAGCCTAAACCATTCGTGAATTCTGATTTGAATTGTTGGAATTGTAATGAATGTATGTTTTCCCAAAGTCATGTTTTGTGTCTGATTGATCACGTTAATGAAATGAATGCACTTAAGAATGGTCTTGAATGGAAGCCAACGGGTAGAACTCGTGCCCAAGTTGGCTGGCAATGGCGTCCCACTGGTAGGACCTTTACATTAGATGGAAAAATGTGCCCTTTAACTAGGAATGCATCCATTGAGGTTAGGTCTGAGCGTCCTTTAGTTAGGAACACTCGCACTCAAGTATGGAAACAGCGCCCTTTAATTAGGTCAGCCCCCACTATAGTGCCTATCAGTGAAGAAATACCTCAGGATTTAAGCCAACTAGAATCTACACCACCTAGTAAGAAAAAGAAGGCTAGGAAATCTAAGAAACCTAGAGTTAGCAAATCTAAGATTATTAAATCTATACCTGCTAATAACAAGGAACACTCAGATTCCGATACCTCTACATTGTCTTCGTGTGGTGATATTTTCAGGTGGTCCAAATCATCCTGTGGTATTTGGACTCCGGTTGTTCAAAACATATGACCGGAAATCGCTCGATGCTCCGAAATTTCGTCAGCAAGTTTCTTGGTACGGTTAAATTCGGGAATGATCATATAGCAAAGATTATGGGGTATGGTGAATATCAGATTGGAAACGTGACGATTTCAAGGGTATACTATGTAGAAGGTCTTGGTCATAATTTATTCTCAGTAGGACAGTTTTGTGATTCCAACCTTGAGGTTGCTTTTCGACAACACACTTGTTTCATCCGCAACTTGGAAGGAAAAGATTTGTTGAAGGGATCTCGTGGTGCAAATCTATATACCTTGTCCTTACAAGACATGATGGCCGCCTCTCCAGTATGTCTTCTCTCTAAAGCATCTAAGACCAAGTCATGGTTATGGCATCGCAGATTATCTCATCTTAACTTTGATGCTATTAATCATCTGGCTAAAAACGATTTAGTTCGTGGTCTTCCAAAGCTTAAATTTCACAAGGACCATTTATGTTCCGCGTGTTCAAGGGGGAAAAGTACCAAGAAATCTTACAAGCCCAAAGCTGAAGAAACCAATCAAGAAAAACTTCATCTTTTGCATATGGATCTGTGTGGGCCGATGAGAACTGAAAGTGTGAGCGGTAAGAAATTCATTCTGGTAATTGTGGATGATTTCTCCAGGTTTACATGGGTTAGATTTCTACGTACAAAGGATGAAGCACCGAAGGCTATCATCACTTTTCTGAAATTCATTCAGGTACGTTTGAATACCACTGTCCGCCGTATTCGTACAGACAATGGTACAGAGTTCGTCAACCAGATTCTTCGTGATTATTATGAAGGAGTTGGTATATCACATGAAACATCCGCTGCACGCACTCCACAACAAAACGGTGTCGTTGAAAGACGGAATCGTACACTTATGGAAGCTGCTAGGACCATGCTTATTTATGCGAACGCTCCATTGTTCTTATGGGCAGAGGCTATTTCTACTGCATGTTTCACCCAAAACCGTTCTATCCTTCGGAAACGCCATGGAAAAACACCTTATGAGCTTTTACATGACCGTAAACCCGATGTTTCATTTTTCCATGTGTTTGGTGATCTTTGTTATCCAAACATCAATAGTGAGAACTTGGGTAAGCTTCAACCAAAAGCCGATATAGGTATTTTCATTGGTTACTCACCGTCCAAGAAAGCATACCGAATCTATAACCGTCGTCTTGGCAAGATTGTAGAAACTATGGACGCAGATTTCGACGAGCTGACAGCGATGGCTTCTGAGCAACACAGCTCTGAACCCGCGCTTCATGAGATGGGAACCGGTGCTATTAGTTCCGGATTAATTCCCAATAATCCTACTTCTACATCATTTTTACCACCAACAAGGCCCGAGTGGGATAAACTGTTTCAACCGTTGTTTGATGAATTCTTCGATCCCCCGACTGATGAAGTTCCAGCACCTGTAGTAATCGCTCCAATCCCTGAAGTGGTTGCTCAAGCTAATGAACCTTTATCTAATGCATCTACAATTCACATTGAACCGGATGCACCTTCACCAAGTGATTCTCAAACTACACCTGAATCATCACCCCTACTTGTGCCTAATGATGTGGAAGAGGATTCTATTGATCACGACTTGGAATATGCTCACCTGCAAGAGCTTCCTTTCTTTGGTGTAGCGATACCTGAAAACCCTTCAGCCGCGTCTACCTCAGAAGAAGCTCCTTCTATTGTTCATTCCAGACCACCTAGGATTGAAAACCATAGCACTAAATGGACAAAAGATCACCCAATTAGGAATGTTATTGGAGATCTAGATCGACCAGTCTCTACACGCCATCAATTACAAGAGAGTGCACTTTATTGCTACTTTGATGCATTTCTCTCTGAAGTTGAACCTAAAAATTGGCAGCAGGCTATGACCCAATCATCTTGGATTAAAGCTATGCAGGAGGAACTAAATGAATTCCAACGACTTGAAGTATGGGAATTGGTTCCTCTCCCTGACAAGGTTAACATCCTTACTTTGTTATGGGTTTATAAGGTTAAACTTGATGAGATGGGTGCGGTATTGAAGAATAAGGCTAGATTGGTCGCTAGAGGATATAAACAAGCCTTGGGTATAGACTTTGAAGAATCTTTTGCTCCTGTGGCTAGATTGGAGGCTATTAGACTATTCCTTGCGTATGCTGCTCATATGAACATGATCGTCTATCAAATGGTTGTGAAGACGGCATTTTTGAACGGTGAACTAAGGGAAGAAGTCTATGTTAGTCAGCCGGATGGGTTCGTCAGTACGGAGTTTCCTAATCATGTGTACAAGCTTAAGAAGGCTCTCTACGGGTTGAAACAAGCTCCACGCGCGTGGTATGATCTCCTGTCAACATATCTCATTTCGGAAGGCTTCTCCAAAGGCAAGGTGGACCCCACACTATTCACTCTCAAGGAAGGCAACGACATGATTCTGGTACAAATTTATGTTGATGATATAATATTTGCTGCCACTAACATAGAATTGTCAAATCGATTTGAGAAGATAATGTCCACACGCTTTCAGATGTCGATGATGGGAAAAATTTCATTTTTCTTAGGATTACAGATTTCTCAGAATCCCAGAGGCATCTTTATTAATCAATCCAAATATGCTCTAGAATCTCTTAAGAAATATAACTTTGAAAATTGTGACCCCGTGGACACTCCAATGGTGGAGAAATCCAAGTTAGATGAAGATAGGAATGGGACTATTGTCGATCCAAAACTTTACCGTGGGATGATCGGCACCCTTCTATATCTGACTGCTAGCAGGCCTGATTTGCAATTTGTTGTATGCATGTGTGCCCGGTATCAGGCTCGGCCTACCGAAAAGCACCTACATGTTGTGAAAAGGATCTTTCGGTATCTAAAAGGAACACTTCATCGTGGTCTATGGTATCCGAAAGATTCCTCTATTGCTTTAATATCATACGCAGATGCCGATCATGCTGGATGTCAAGACACGAGGCGTAGCACTTCTGGATCTGTGCAACTCCTTGGAGATAGATTGATCAGTTGGTCTTCAAAAAGACAGAAAAGCGCTGCAATATCAAGCACGGAGGCTGAATACATCGCCATGTCCGGTTGTTGTGCTCAAGTTCTTTGGATGAGATCACAATTAACTGACTACGGTTTGGGATTCAACAAAATCCCGATGTATTGTGACAACAAAAGCGCCATTGCCCTTTGCTGCAACTATGTTCAACACTCCCGGGCCAAGCACATAGACATTCGCTACCATTTCATTAAGGAGCAGGTGGAGAACGGAGTGATCGAGCTGTATTTTGTCACTACTGAGTACCAGCTGGCGGATATGTTCACCAAAACATTAGATCGAGGACGAATTGAGTTTTTGATCGACAAGCTTGGCATGAAATCCTTCACTCCAGCGACTCTCAAAGAGTTGGCAGAAGAATCAGCCGAATAGTCGTGGTAAACTATTCAGAGTATCCTTTTGTTCGTGATCATGTATATTATCGTAAATATATAAACCACAAAAGAAAATACAAAAATATAAAACCAACAAAAATCATAAAAAATATAAAACCTAGAAAAACCATAAAAATTATAAAATCAAGAAAAACCAAAAATATTTTTCGTTTTAAAACGGGCATGTCTTTTAGTACGGTAATATTTACGGCCTTAGAAATGTCGATCAATATTGACACGGTGCCATAAATAGAGTCCGTATAAAAGTTGTACATTTTTCAAACATGCCCATAATGGCTTGTAGTTATTTCTGACTGCAACCCGGTTTTCATATTAAAGTCACGTATTTCCTTGGAAAACGTTGGCTCAGAACGGGAATTAATTTTCTCGGGCGTGATTTACAAGCCAAATCATGCAAAGGGATCAAGTTTACTTTACAACTTGGTCTAACACGAATTTGTGTACGTCTCAGTGCATTAATTTGTTAAAATAAGAGAAATCTTATTGACACCACGAATCAAACTTTTTCAAGATATAAATTGGAAATGCTTTCATCAATATTTGACTCTTTAAACAATGACTACAGCTCTTTAAATAGAAAACGGGTCATCGTTTAAGGGGGAGAAAATATTAAAATCATCTTCGTCATTAAATTGATTTTCAAAAGTGATTGTGAAAATTAAGGGCTAAATGGTAAATTGAGTGGTTTTGCTTTAGAATACGACTTGTGTTCGTTCTAAGTGATAGGCATTGTTTTTAGATATTGGAGATATGCTAATAGATTGCGTTTGCTAAGTTGTGTGTAAGTTAAACAAGGGTTAAGTGAAATGAAAAAGTTAGAAACAAAAAGGAAAAGAATAGATAATAGAGGGACTAAAGGTGATATTTATTGGAACTAGTCAAAAACTTGATCTAAGTAAAAATCAAAACCCCCCGCCCCTCACTATTCCTTTTCACTGTTTATCTATTTCCTTTGCCGCCATTGTTGAATAAACACACACACGAACTCAAAACACTCTTTTAATCCATCCAATCCGATTCATTCCATTTCACAAGGTAATTTTCATCTATATTTAACTTAGATCTCACCTTATTTATCCTTTAATTTTGTTAAATAACTCGTTTAAATCGTTTTAAATCAAATTAGGGTTTATGATTTATTTAGGGTTAATTAACTAAGGATTATTGGTGGGTTTTGTGTGGATTAGTGTTAGATGATGTTTAAATGCCTTAGTTTGCCTTAGAAACTCACAAACACGCTAGAATAAGCATCATAGCTACGGTTGAAAAAATTCCGGATGAACATGGATTAAAACTTCCGAATGAAGGATTTCTTCTGAAAAACTTCCGAATGAGGAAGTTCCAAATGAAGAACTTCCGAATGAAGGAAGTTCCGAATGAAGGACTTCCGAATGAAGGAAGTTCCGAACGAAGAACTTCCGGATGAAGGAAGTTCCGAATGAAGAACTTCCGGATGAAGGAAGTTCCGAATAAAGAACTTCCGAATGAAGGAAGTTCCGAATGAAGGAAGTTCCGAATGAAGGAAGTTCCGAACGAAGAACTTCCGGATGAAGGAAGTTCCGAATGAAGAACTTCCGGATGAAGGAAGTTCCGAATAAAGAACTTCCGAATGAAGGAAGTTCCGAATGAAGGAATGTTCCGGATGAAGGAAGTTCCGAATGAAGAACTTCCGGATGAAGAAAGTTCCGAATGAAGAACTTCCGGATGAAGGAAGTTCCGAATGAAGAACTTCCGGATGAAGGAAGTTCCGGATGAAGAACTTCCGGATGAAGGATGTTCCGAACGAAGGAATCTTCCGGATGAAGATGTTCCGAATGAGGAAAAGTTCCGGATGAAGAGTTGTTTGATTATTATTGTTTGCATGTTATATGTACTTGTTGTTTTATGTTATGAAATGTGTTATGCTTAGAAGTAAGAAGGATATATATCTATATGTTTTTGTGCATCAACCTTTCATGTCTTATCTTAAGCAGATACAATGACTAATCCAACAGTACAAGCAATCCAAGACTCTAGAGAAGCCGATATTGCTAAAGCACGAACCCTTAAGTTTATACCCAACAATTACCGGCTGAAGCAAGTCTCAAAATCCACTCACCATGGTTTTAAGGTCGCCATAGCCATCCTCGATAACTCTCATTTCAAGAACGCCCTTAGGAGTAGTGCCTCGGTGCCTTATGAGTATATGTATGAATTTTGGGCTACCAAGGAAATCACTTCAAACAAGATCACCTTCACCATCGACAACAAGCAGCAGACACTCACAGTTTCAGACTTCCGTAAGATTCTTGGTATACGGGATACACCCAAAGGTATGTCATTCTCGAGGGATCCTGCTAAAGATGAACTCGTGGCGTTATTTGACGCACTTGGATGTCCGTAAATACGAGTTGAGTCTGAGTTTACCACTGCTAAGGTAGGACAACCTTGGAGAGCATTGATGGGTATTCTCAGTAAATGTCTTACACCAAAAACGAGTGGCCATGATGCTCTGCGCAGTCCTATCATAAACCTGTTCTATGGCATGTACAAAGCTGCAAATTCAGATTATGCTTTGTTGATATGGGAAGAATTCACCTTTCAACTCTTCTATAACAAGAAGCTGAAGACAAACTTCTTTCCTTATCCTCGGTTTATCAAGCTTATCATTAATTATTTTATGAAGAATGATGCTACTATTGATAGGCGTGCAGGAAGTCGCTATCACACTGAAGAAGCTGATGATACTGTGGATCTGAGGCATGAAGGACCGTCTATTGGTGTGATTCCGGGTCCTATTCCTGATTACCTTCTGTCTGAGAAAATCAAAGGTTCTGCTGATTACAAGCTACTGCAGATAGAAATCAAGAAGCTGAAAGCAAACCTTCAGACTGGAGAAGACTCGTCTACAACGGTTAAGAGTAAAGGTAAACGCAAACAACCAGCTGCGTTACCTGAACCCGAAACCAAGAAGAAGAAGACAGAGGGTAAGAAGGGAAAGGGTAAGGCTGATGAGATGCGTCTACGTGACGAAGAAGACATTGTTGATCCTACTCTTGATAAAACTGAGAAACAAATGATGAAGATTGCTATTCAAAGGAGTAGGAAAGATACTGGCGGTAGTGGTTCAGGTGCAAGGGTAGATGTTGAGGATGAGTACGTGGAACCAGATGATGTTGATGAGTTTGGGTCACCTGAACATTATTCCACTTCGAAGGAGCCATAAATCCCTATTTCAGCAAGTGTGGAAAAGGAGTCTGTTGCTCCTACGATCATGGTGTCAACTCAACCCTTAGCAACTCAACCTCCACCCATACAACCCTTACCAACCAGACCGGCTTCAACACCATTTCTTCCACCACCTACAATTCCCATCCTTAGTACCGCAGTAACAACCGAGGCTCTCCAATCAACCCAGAGCAGCTCTGCAACATCTACAATGGCTGCATTGGTGATGGCCGAACTGTTGGATAAACATGTGGATACACACAAACGAGAAATGGATGAACTTCGCCAAGAGTTACAAAGACGAGCTCAAAGTGAAGAAGCATCTAGGAAAGCTCAAGAGGAGATGATTGCTAGGTTCGCTGCAGATATGGAGTTGACTCGAAAAGCACATGCAGAAGAACTAGCTCGGGTTAAGCAGGCTGAGGCTGATAAGCATGCTGCACGTATCACCAGACTTCAAGCGATGAGGGATAAATACAAAGAGCAAAAAGAAGCACTTGAAGCCTCTATGAAAGAAAGAGTGCAAGAATCCGTTGAATCCCTAATGCCTAAACTGCGTGATGAGTTGAAGACACTTGCTGCTGACAACTTGATGATCAAATCATCCAATCCTTCAGAAGCCGCCTACAAGATTGCTTATGACTTGACGGATTTTGAATTGAAGAAGATCCTTAAGGCTCGTATGGTGGAACTTGGATCGTTTGATAAGTCTAGGATTCAACGGGCTCTATATAAATCCCTGAATGATGCTATCATGGAGGATGATAGGTTATTCAAAACGTTTGGAAGTGTGGTACCTTATCACATTCTACCTGAAGAAGAAAGGGAAGAAAGTGAGGAGGAAGAGGGTACTGGTGAAGAGGAAGAGGAAGAAGAAGGAGAAGAAGAGGAAAAGGATGACGATGATGGTGATGATGAGGATAAGGATGAGGATGATGATGACGAGGATGAGGATGATGATGATGGCGATGATGGTGGTGATGGGAATGAGGAGAGTGCTAGGGGTAGTAACGGGGATGACAATCAGGATGATGATGGGGGTGAACAGCCTAAAGAGGGAGACAAGGTTACCAGCTCCAAGAAAACTGCTAAGACTGGAACCAAGTCCAAGAAAGATGCAGCGCAGAAGGACAAATCAACATCATCGGAATCAAGACGAACTAAGTGGCACCACGATGTGAATGCCACTACAGCGTCATCGGTTCCCGGTACCTCTATCGCTGTATCTTTACCTATTACCACTAACCCCATTAGTTCTGTTGTTGTTGCTCCTGTGATTGCAGAATGAGTAACGGAACCCGAAGCTGCACAACACTCACCCGTTCACGACACTGCTGAAATGCCTGAATCAGAACCCGCAGATGTTCGCACTTCTACTCCTCTACAACAAGCACAACAATCTACGGTTCCTGAACCAAGCACACGAGACTGGGCAGACACGTTGGAGATAGACGAGACTGCACCACCACAGGCTTGGATCACGGCAGCAGCACAATATGATCCGATCACAGACGCTGACAAAGATGTGTTGTATCTTCGTATCCGAAGTCCGATTGACTTATGTGCATTTTTTGCTCATGAGTATAAGACTTCGGTTACTCCATCCTTGGTGAAGAAAGCGCTGAAAGACAAGAGACTTCGTGCCAAAACCCGGTTAACCCGAATGGAGTTCGAGTATTATGCCGATGAGATCCTAAAGGCTCTGAATACCGTTCAACGGCCAGGACTTCATGAATCAGAAAGAGCTCCACCTCCAATGGATACTTCTCAAGATAATCAGATTGCTCTTGACTTCTTCGTCACCAATGATCTTGTGTATCTACTGAAAGGGTCATCAAAGTACGCAACCTCCCTGACCTTGCTGAAAGCTGCCAACTGGGGGACAATACCCTTTATCGAGGAAAAGGTAAATCGACTCTGGGTCCCAAAAATAAATCGTAATTATGATATGTATGCTGTCATAGGTGCATCTCATTGGGACGAACGAGTCCGAAGGGCGTACAGAGGTTGCTGCCTAGTCAATTCTGGAAGCATCGTTAGATCCGATATCCGCATCTCCAGCATTTTAGGGTTGAAAACTGAAGCCAAAAACGGCTATTATCATGTGACGGAGATTCGCTTGAAAAGGGAGGATGACAGGGAATACAAAATCCAGCAGGGAGATTTTTCCATCATTCGCCTTGAGGATATCGAAGATATGCTGCTTCTGATGACCCGAGATCAACTCACACATATTCCTCGTGAAGACCTGATTGCTTTGAATACAGCACTTCGTATGTTCACACGAAGCGTTGTCATCAAGACACGAGTTGAAGATCTTCAGTTGGGAGTCGAAAGCTATCAAAAGAAGCTTAACCTCACCCGTCCAGTGAATCAAGTGCTACCTCAACATGTAGAAAGATGTCCCTATACCGGCATTTCTGTCCCGAATTACGGCATTTTCTACTTGAACAGTCAAGGTTTGATGAAGTTTATGAGGGTGGGTGAGCTCCATAAGTACAGTGATGGGACTCTTCTACAAGTCAGAGGAAAGTTGGAGCATCTGAACTCGGGTGGGACTTTGCCAGAGATGACGGAGGATTGGCATCCAGGTTACCGGCAGATGGCGAAGTACGTGATCAAGAAGATTGATCAAAAACTCCGTGAACGTAGATTGATGAGGAGCTTGGAAAGGTTCGTTGGTGGAAGACCGTATTTAGTGCACCACAAGCTACTGCAACGATCCATCTAATGGGTCGTACATTTCAGGTCCACTTTATATTGGTTTTCAACTGTGAATATGTATATTTGTGAATAATGTGCTTTAATGGCTTGATGTAGTGTTAAGGTATGATAATTTTTCAAGAATTTCTCACGAGATTCTAAATCTTTCAAAATATATCATACTAAAGCACTACAACTATCCCTTATTAACTTAAGGGGAGCAATAACTTGTTCTATGGCCAAACATCGATTTCATTTTTACCCAAAGACCGGTTAATCCATTCAATATCCCAAATATTAATGGTTAACATTTTGGATAAGGGGAGAAAATGGGATTAAGGAGACTTAAGTGAAACTTGGCTAAAAGATGAAAAAGACTTAACGATAATCCATCTTAATATGTGTAAAGCACGTGTTAAGGGGGAGCGTTTTTGATGAACAAAACACCTAAGGTACAAAACTTTTGATTTCAATATCACAAGTACTTTAGGTGATTTTCAATGATTTTTCATGGTGGCAATTCCTTCCCAAAACACGCTTAATTCACGACGGATGTGGTGACAAAAGGGTGGTAGGAATAGGTTTAGTCCAATGATTCATCAGAGCTGATGGAATCTTCCCAAGGACAATTCCCTAGATAGAATTAGAAGTCCTAGGAAAGATGGAGAAAGAATGTGAACGTAGCTGAATGCCGACCAAGTACTTAAGCTAGCACTGGAACAATCACAACAAGGTGCTAGTGATGACGTATTGGTAAGCATTGAAGGGGTTGAAGAATGAAAAAGAATTGTAAAGATAAAGGGTGTAAAGAAAGAAGCCCTCCTTACAACTTTAGGCAGAAACCAGGTCAATACATATGCTATTGAGGTCATTTTTGCTAATGATTCTCGGTATTGAAGAAAGACATCATGGACCCAGTGATGCAATGCACAACCCTTCCCAGCTAACTCAAATATCTCTCAAAAGGTATTTGTTTTAATCACACGGAGATCAACACGTTATCTATTGGTTTATTCACTCCGAATAGACTGGTATTGAAAAGGTGGCACTCCTCTCCAGCCATCGCTCACTAAATCAAAACGCACAATCGAGTCTAGAGCCAAGAGATCATCAAAAGTCTCATTAGGACACTTTCCATTTATTCCTTGCTTTTTCACACACTGTGAAAAGTAAGAGATTTTCATGAGTCCTACGCAATATTCCTGTAATATTGCCAGAACATCCGAGTAATACGTAAGTATTACAATGAAGATGGAAATCCTGCTTGAGCCAACATCAAACAAGCTCATGGTAGGTTACATGTGCGGTTCTTTTAGAACCAATCTTGTGAAAAACTGGAAGGTAACAGTGGTTTAATTCTTAATTGAACTTAAACTCGTTCCAGGCCTCTTCGCATTATCATATGATCTTGCCAGAACACTCAGAGTGACTCTTTATTGACCACAGTGACGAGTGGAAATCCTTCTAGTGTTAACATCAAACAGCACTTGGTAGGTGACGTGCAAGATTCTTTATGAATTGAGCTCGTGACAACTGGAAAGCAACGATGGTGAAAATCTTAATTGAAATTCACTTGTTCCAGTTTTCATGAATTGACGGCTTCAAATCACAAGGATAATTTATCCAAGTGATTCACTCTTTATGTTCGCAGTCAGCTTTGGACGGTCGAATAAAGAGAACGGGTTTACCCGCGAAATCCTGTCAGGAAGTTACTTAATTGAAACTATCCGTCACGGGTACGATATCTAATATCGTCCAACGGTCTTCACCGACCGGAGGTAAAATGCTACCGAATTAGAATAAAATGTTCAAAGCCATTTTATTCGTGTCGTTGCTGTGTACATGTTAAAGACGGTGGCGTTGCTGTGTACCTGTTGAAGACGGTGGCGTTGTTGTGTACCAGTGAAGACGGTGGTGTTGCGGTGTACCTGTAGAAGTCGTTCCCACATGCTTATGTTTTTCTGCAACAAAGTTTAGCAAAAATTCAAGAAAGTACAAGATAAAGTCTTCCGCTGTACCAAACTCTGAAACTTTCAAGAATTCAACAAAAAGACATAAGTATGTGGAACATGGAGTCACGAGGAGGCAAATTCACAAGAGAGGCAAAGATCGCACGTGAAAGGCCAAAGAACAATGCTCTCAAGCCAAAGCCAAAAAGATCAAACCAACATATTCACAACAAAAGAAAGAAAAGAAGAAAAGACTACGAGCTAAAGAACGAAGACTTAGTATAGTATGCTAGGCTTAGAACTTTGTAACGTGGAGTGACCTCCCTTAGGGGGAGATTGTTAGAAATACGTTTTTACGTATATTAGAAGTATCGGTCACTCCACAATAATATTGATGTTGTAATAGCTCGTAGTTAGAAAATAGTCATTAGTTACTTATTAAGTTAAGTAAGAACCAGTCCATGGGCTTGTCATGGACCGGCCCAAGCCCATTGTAAGCTTGGAGTATAAATACCCCTTTCCACCATGGAAAGGGGTTGGTTGTTGTCACTTTTCTAGTTTCACTTAATGAAATAACACATAGTTTCTCTCACTTTCTCTCTCTAACTTTCTCTCTCTAGAAATCAACAAACCCCTTCATAGTTTCATAGATTATCAATATTCTACAGCAACTATGGTGTTAAAGGAATAAGAGCCTATTTGATTCAAAAATTCCATCGAAGGGTCTCCTATATGACGAGGTTACATCTAGATTATTTTATTGGTGTAGGTTTCATTGTAATGTTTCTTTTTCATTTATCGATTGATTTAAAAACTCATATCTTGTTACTTTGTAATTCTAGCTCCTTGCTAGTTTTTTAATAAATGGTTGTTCAAAAAAAAAACAAATTTAGTTTACGAAAGGAAAATCAATTATGAGACTCAAAGAAGCAACTATATAATATTTTACATATATGTTTGTAGAATATGTTTTTAGTTAAATTAAAACTAACACATACACAAAAGTGTCATCTTAACTTCGACGTCTTGTTCGTCAAATTTCTATTATCAATCTAAAGAAAGTAATACATAACTTTCTTACAAAATCAAATATGATGAATTATATAACAAATTTGTGACATAAAGATGATTCACCACGATAGTCAAATCTGGTCGTTGTTTGCTTGAAATTTATAAAAAGTGTATATAATCTCGTTTCTTATAAAGTATGAAGGAGGTGAGATGTAAACAGTCTTATTTTTATCAAAAATAAAAAGTTATCGCTTTTAAAAAACATCTCATTGTTTTGTTTCTTATAATATCTTTCTTTGTTTTTTGCTAAATGAGTTGAGCTATTTGACTATTAGTGAAAAAAACACCTCAATAATTATAGTTAACTTGTGCTAATTAAGTAATTAGGGATTTTAGTTGACATTTTTGGTGGTATCTTGTCATCAATGACCAATGGTAAGCAAGTGACATACAAATGGAAGTTTACCATTGGATACCAATCATAAGTTTGAGAGTTTCTTTTTACGCGACAAGAAAAGAATATTAACCACTTTTTTAAAATTATTTTAATGATCGAATGTGTACCTTACCCATTAGTTAATCAATTGATTAATATAAATATTTGTCATTGTCTAAAACAAGTTTAGCCTATTATGTTACTTTTTAATTATAATAAATGAGTGATCATTCTTTTCTAGAAAGAGTAACTACATTAACAATTGAAAATATTGATCATTGTTTAAAATTTTACTTTTAAATAAGATGAGAAACATGGGACGTGTAAGATTTTTTGCTATGTCAAAAATTCTGAAAGATATTTGTAGCATGAATGATATTTTATTAGTGACATTAAGATAGATGAAAGTGAAAGAGCAAGAAAAATTTGATTAGATACTATAACTAAGTTAAGATTATAAAATAAAACAAGTAATAAGTTTGCCTAATTGTTATTATATGATATTTTGTTAGTGACTTATAGACTTTATTATGTGTATAAAATAAATCATATACATAAAAAGATATATAAACCACTATCAAGTTCGCGTAACATTAGTCGTTGTGATGTTCTCACAAAAAATCCGAGTTCAAACTATGTAGATAAACACTTTGAAAGTAGACACGAAAACGATCACAAGCGATCCAAAAGAGACGAAACATTACACAATTTAACCAGGTGCTTTAACGAATATTATACAAAACGAAGAACATAATTATTTTAGATTAGATGTATGTAATAATTTTTTGGGTTTAAGGCATGAAATAGCTATATACTTTTTGAAATGTATCTATATTGTACGTGTACTATTTTTATTATCTATATGATACGTGTACTTTATAAAATGTATCGATATGGCCACTTTTTAACCTACAACCGGTAAAACCGGTTACCAATTCACAATTAGACTATATAGGTCAATAGCGACACTTTTTTCCGTTACAAATTCGTGGCATATACAAAGTTATTAAAAAAATTACTTGGTAAATTTTTTCTTAGAAATATTGTAATTTCTTATAATTTTGTGGTTTAATAAAAAATTGTAACTTAAAAAATAATCGAAATTTTTAGAAAAAACTTGTAATTTCTTAAAAAAAACTGTAATTTTCATAAAAAAAAACGTTTAGTTTCTAAAAAAAATCAAAAAAAGTATATGTTTTACAAAAATCGCAATTTCATAAAAAATATTTAATTTCTAAAAAACGTAACTTCAAAACAAATAGTTTTTTTAATCCAAAATATGATTATTTTTCGAATTCTTTTTCACAGTTTTTTTCAGATATTTTTACGATTATTTTTCAGATTTTTTTCCAACAAAATTCAATTTTTTTTCCAACATAAGATTTTTTTTCGGAATTAAAATAGTTGTAAAAATTGATGAAAAAAAATCGATTTTTTTTATTTTCTTGGGAAAAAATTTGATGGAAAAAAACTTAAAAAAATCATAATTTTATAAAAATCGGGTAATTTTGTTTTAAGAAAAATCGTAACTTCATAAAAAAATGTGTAATTTCAAAAAAAAATCGTAATTTCGTTAAAAAAGTTTTTTTTTCCGATTTTCCAAAAAAAATTATTTTGTTTTCGAACTTTTATCATATTTTTTTAGAATTTTTTTTCTTTAACTATATAACATAAGATTATTTTTCGAATCTTTCTTCATAAATTTTTTTCAAATTTTTTTCAACAAAATATTTTTCTTTGAGTAAAAATAGTAGTTGAAAGAATTTATGAATTTATTTTTCATAAAAAATATTTTGATTTTTTTATGAATTCATACTTTTTTCCGGACAAATACTTTTAAAAAATCATTAAAAAAATTTGAATTTTTTTTTCGAGATTTTTTTATTTATTTTTTTCAGATTTTTTTCAATAAAAATCCCATTTTTTTCCAACATAAATTTTTTTCGAATTATAATAATGGTTTAAAAATTATGAAAAAAAAAAATATTTAATTGGATTTGGAAAAACACTTCTCAAAAAACAATACATAAAAAAAATAAATTTGAAAAGTTAAAAAATAAAAACCAACATCCGTTAGTATAAAGGACTAACAGTGCAAATGTTTGATACAAACACTCGTTAATCATTTGCCATATGTAAGCAAGTTGCAGGTTAAACAGGTAGAAAATTAGGTACATGTACCATATTAGCCGGTTTCAACAAGTACACGTACCATATAGATAATAAAATAAGTACACGTACCATATCGTTACACTTTTAAAAGTACGTAGCTATTTTATGCCTTAAACCCTAATTTTTTTTAGATTAGATGTATGTAAAAAAATTAGAGTTTTTTTTTCACAAAAACTAACACTATGTTACAAAACTCTATTAATATCTCATAACCCACTTTGCTTTCGTTCCTAACAAAAAAAACACATTTAAGGAACATACAATTGAGCTAAGACTCGTACTTACCGTCATTGATAACCTCAATATATGAAAAACATTATCACTTGAAGTAAAAGGGTTGTTTGGTTTATTATAATGTAATATAACTTGGCGTAATTATAATTTAAATTGCATTGCAATTGCAATTGCAATTTTATTTGGTTCACAACAATAAACAAATAATAATAATAATAATATTAATAATAAAGTAATGTCTAATAATAATAATAGTAATTATTATTAAACTTTATTGATCTATTATTAAATATTTAATTGTTAATTTATTTATTTGTATTATGTTATTTTGTTAAAATTTTAACTAATATTTCAATAAGTATTTTATTTATATATTAATTTTTATAATTTATTGTTAATATTAATATTATTTATAATTTATTATTAATATTATTATTATAAAAAAAATTATATTACTAATAATAAATATTATATGAATTTGTATTATAATAATTATTTGATTTAAGTTCTTTTGGATACCAAAGTTTTCTAAGATACAAGGGGACTCATCCCCACCATCCATCTCCATCTCATCCGATGGCTGAGATTAAAACCCCCAATTTATACTGCAGGGGTATTTTTGTCTTTTTACTTCTGGATATATATACGCTTTAACAAACTCGTTTCATTCTTCTTCTTCTTCCCCGATTAAACTGATACTTTCTCTCTCTATGTTTCTCTCTCTAGATATACCGTTTGTTAATAAGCTTATTAGTAAGCTTATAAATAAGCAATTCGCATCTATTAATAAGCTTATTAATAGATCGGATTATTAAATACGCTTATTTATAAGCTTATTAACTATCCGATTGATTAATAAGCTTATTAATCGTTCGTATTGATTAATAAGCTTATAAATAAGCGTATTTAATCGAGCGGATTGATTAATAAGCTTATTAATCAGCTTATTAATCGATCGGGACGATTAAATACGCTTATTTATAAGCTTATTTTATGTCTCTGGTCTATTTTTAGTGATATTGTTTATAAGCTTATTTGATAATCGTTGATTCTTTTAGGTTTTAGATAAGCTTTTTATGAGTTGTTGTTTTTTTCGATTTTTCATAGGTTTTAATGATGGATTCGAGTGATTCTAGTGGTCGTAGTGGTGTTGTTGATCCTTCTACGTTGGTTGATTTGACTAACGATCAGTCTAGTGTCGATCAAGGTTTGGATTTGCCATCCGAAAGTGTTCTTCATAGTCTTGCGGATGAGATTTCTGCGTATGAACAAGACGGTGAAGAAGCGGAAGCTGTTAAGAGTAAGTTTTCTAGTTTTTGTTGAGCTTAGTGCATGTTGCCAGTGTATCATATATGCTAGGAACGTATCATATATGATGTTTGTATTTTTACATAGATATGATAGCCATGTAACATATACTATCATATATGATACATGTCTATCATATATGATGTTTACATGATATGTGTTGAATTTTTCTAGTATTTTGTAATCATATATGATAGTATATGTTTCTTTTTGTAGAGTTGAATGCTGTGCGGACTCCTGAGTCGTATATCACTCATTCCAACTTTGATACTCCTGGGGGTACTGTTTACTACATTCCGAAAGTGCCTGCCGAGTTTTTACTTGTTAAAGGGAATGAGTACGATTCAGTTGAGCATTGCATTGCTGCTTACAAGAAGTATGCCGTTAAAGCTGGTTTTGTTGTTAGGAAATCGTGTCAGAAAAGATTGAGGAGCGGGATTGTGAAGCAAAAGTATTTGGTTTGCAACAGGAAGGGTTCCCCGAAGGATATATATGTAGACACCCTAGATTTGGAGAATGGTTATAACCAATTGAGGCATTCAAATGTTCATATCACCGGTTGTAAAGCTCGTGCTGTGTTTGACTTGATCCCTGGTACGACGAAGTTCAAGTTGAGTGTATTTGATACTATCCACAACCACGAGCTTGAACGTGAGGAGTACAAGCATCTGTCAAAGAATCAGAGGCAGTTAACATACGCGGAGCAGGTGTTTATTGTCAAGGCTGCGAGTGTGAATATCGGTGCTACAAGAGCTCATCACCTTCTGACCGGGATCAAGGGTTCTTATCTGCTCGTTCACGGCACTACTGTTGACTTTAAGAACTTCTTCCGTAGCGTCAACTGTTACATCGGGGACTATGACGCGCAGATGTTGATAAACAAGATGGAAAAGAGGAAGGAGTACGTTGCTGATTTTTCGTTTGATTATTTGGTTAACAAGGCTGAGCTTATTGGCTTATTCTGGGCTGATGAAGTGTCCAAGTACAACTACAAGGAGTTCTGTGATGTTGTCTCTTTTGATGCCACGTTTAAGACAAACAAGTACAAAATGGTATTTGTTCCTTTTACGGCGATTGACAACCATAGGAAGTGTGTTACGGTTGCTGCTGGTTTGCTCAAGTTCGAGACCACGGAATCGTATGTTTGGTTACTTAAAGCCTTCATCAAAGCGTTTGGGAAAGCACCTAGCATAGTAGTGACCGATCAAGATAAGGCGATGAGGAATGCCATTGAAGCCGAGTTTGTTGGTACAAAGCATAGGCTGTGCATGTGGCATATCACGCAGAAGCTTCCAGCGAAGGTACTTTTTTTTAAGACTAGTATCATATATGATGAAGTAGCATCATATATGATATTTTTGTTAGTATCATATATGTTGAAGTAGTATCATATATGATGTGAGAACAAGATTTTTACTCATATCATTTGGTTTTTGTTTGTCTTTGCAGATATGTGAGAAAATATACAATGATCGTGTTTTTAAAGAGAAATTGAACAAGATTATTTGGAACATGTACATTGGTCCCGAGGAGTTTGACACCAGATGGGGTGATCTGATGACAGAGTATGATTTGGTGGGACACAAGTGGCTGACGAAGATGTATGATATGCGTTCAACTTGGATCCCTGCTTATTTTTCTGACTCGCCGTTGTGTGGACTGATGAGGACTACGTCTAGATCAGAGAGCGAGAATTCTTTCTTCTCCCACTTTACCAATTCTAGCTCGACGCTTATGAACTTTATGAATTGCTTTGAGACGGCGATGGAAAAGCAAAGGAGTGTTCAAGAGAGAATGGATCATAATACAATGGATACTGTTCCGAAGTTAAGGACTTTTCTCAAGATTGAGAAGCATGCTGCAATGGTTTACACTCGTACCTTGTTTGAGTTGGTTCAGAAAGAGATTTTTGTTGGATTATGGTATTGTCAGATAGATACTAAGAATGTGCTCGAGGGTTCTGAGGTTTCTGTTATTAGAGTTAGGCATTTTGTTTATGAAGAGCCTGGTAAGAAGAACAAGAAAAAGGTGAATGATAAGGTTACTGATAAGGTTAAAGTTGGCGAGTCTTCTAATAATGTGAAAGATAAGGAAAATGACAATGATAAAGAGAAGGAGAAGGAAGATGATGAGGTTGACATGTTTACTAGAGAAGATGGGTTGTACAAGGTATGTGAGTTTTTTGTTGATATAATAATTTTTTTTAACATATCATATTTGATAAGCACATGTATCATATATGATATTCACTTCTTTTTTTTTTTGGTTTTTTTTCCCAGGTGTTGCGCAACTTAGAGGATGGTTCAGTTATTTGTACATGCCAATTGTTTATGAGGGTTGGGATATTGTGCAGGCATATTTTCTGCGTGTTCAAGAATGCCAATATCGAGATGATTCCTCAGCAATACATTCTTAAGCGTTGGACCAAGAACCTTATCCCGGCTGCGTTGAGGAACAAGAGGAACAGGTATGGGGAGAAGAATGTTGTATTGGAGAATTATTCGTGCGAGGCGACATCTATTGTTGATCATTGTGTGCATTTGTTGAGCAAAGACGAGCCTAGGTTGGGTGCTTTTGTTGAAAAGTTGAAGCAGCTGAAGAAAGATGTTGAAGCGGATTGTCCAAATCCTCCATCTAAGAAGAAGGTAGACTGTTTGGAGCAGCTCGTTGGTGTTTCTCATCCTTCTGTACGTTTGGTTGATAATCCAGATGTTGGAACCCCTAGAGGACGTCCTGGGCGTCAAAAGCTGCGTATTAAAGGTGGTAGAGAGATAGCTATTGAGAAAGGCAAAAAGAACAAGATTACATGTTCGGTGTGCGGGGGTACTGATCATAACAAGAGGACTTGCACCGGTAAGCGATTGGAGGAAGTCGTTGTCGAGGATCTAGCTTTTGCAGATGCAAGTACGAGTGGATGAGCTTGGATAGAAGAAAAGTTTTTTTTTTTAGGAATTTTTTCCCGTTTTATTTTACTGTTTGCAGTTTCTGAACATGTCATTTTATGATGTATGATGATATTTTGTCTTAATTACTTTGATTCATGAGAAGTTGTTTTTGATACTATCTTTTTTTGGATAATCATATGTCAATGAGTCATGAGAAGTTGTGTTTAATCCCTTTTTTTCTTTAGTTTGTATGCTTTTGTCAGTTTTTTAAGTTTTTTTTGGAGTATCATATATGATAGTGATGTATCATATATGTTAAGTTGTCAACACAACATATATGATACGTATGTATCATATATGTTAAGCTGTGTTCAATCCTTTAGTTTTTTCTAGTTTGCTTTTGTCAGTTTACAAGTTTTTTTTGGACTATCAGATATGATAGTAATGTATCATATATGTTAAGTTGTCAACACAACATATATGATACATGAGTATCATATATGATAGTTTTTAAGATGCTAATGTTACTTCTTTCAAGAATTTCGTTTCCATAGCAAGTGTGTTTTTACAAGTTTTTTTTGGACTATCATATATGAAACTAATGTTTCATATATGATAGTTTTGTTTTCAACGGTTTACATGTTTTACAATATCCTTCTGTTCTCTATAAATTTAATTCAAGATCAATACACATGAAACAAAATATTCATTTTCCATTTCATAATAGAAATTTCGACGGGTTACAAGTTAAAACAAGTTGTATCCACAAAATGCGGTACATCCTACTTTACCGCCAGCAACTTGTCTTCCCTACGATTCTATCCAAATGTTTTCCAATGGTACGTCAGGTGTAGGCGACATGACTCGGGGGTAGTCGGACTAATGGATTCCTATTAAACGACCCACGATCTACGACCAGTTGACCCCAAGCTTAGAGCAACCCATCATGGGTTCTCTTGCATGCCGCGTACTCCTTTTCCGATTGGATAAGTCATCTAACTGCTTCTAATCTAAATCAGTTCACTAATCTCTTTGCCTAGCCTAATGTTCCATGGGGTTAAGCGTTAAAGCTTATCAAGGTAGGCGACATGACTCGGGGGTAGTCAGACTAATGGATGCCTATTAACCGATCCATGATCTACGACTAGTTGACCCCAAGTTTGGAGCAACCCACCATGGGTTCTCCTGCATGTCGCGTACCCCTTACCCAGAGGATAGGCTAAGCAAAGCGGAAGTCTTAAACAAAAATCTAAGTTATTACAGACCAAATTAAAAATTAATGTCTTAAACTGTATTGTCTTTTTGTCTTTCCTTCTTCAGATGGCGCTCTTGGCCACATCTCTGTCTTGTTCCTCCTTTTTTGCTTTGATTGCCTCTTTGATGACCTTTGTCTTGTATGGTTGCATCTGGTATGTTCTTGCAAATTCATAGGCTTCATCTGTTACCTGCTGCCTCTTGGTGTTCTTCTCGTGTGATAATATCTTTGCAACTATCCTGAACCTCAGCTTCAGTATTTCCTTTCGTTGCTCATCTGAATCACTCGGGAAGTCCAAAACCCAACCTTTTGCACTTTCGCCCTCATAATGCTCCATGTGCATCATCACGAACACCCCACAATCGATGTCGTTGTACATTGTTCCCCACTTTGGTCGAATGATTGTATGCTTCCTGAGTTTTTTTGTCATTTTGTGCTGCACACTCTCCATATACATCATAAACATCTTCATCTGCAAAAAAAAGCCCCAAGTTTGTCATATTCTTTTTGTGTGTGATTTTTTTAGATGCTTTTTGAAATGCACAGATGTTCATGTTTTTTTTAGTTTATTTGTGTATTTAGTGACTTACCAGTAGGTCACAGTACGTCTGGTACTTGCTTTCATATGTGCTGGCGACTTTCGAGTTGTCGATGATTGACACGGCGCCGTTGACTAGGTTAAAGACCACCAAGTAGTAGTGCTGGTGAGATATGACCGGGAAGAACACCTGCAGAGTTTTTATAAGTTATATTTTTTTGAATCTATTATAAAATTTAATATCAAATATGTTCTAATCCTACTGCATTTGATTGCATGTCACTCATCATATATGATAAGTTTTTATCATATATGATAAGTTTTTATCATATATGTTTTACTTCTTTTATCATATATGTTAGTCAAGTGTTTACCAGATTTATTGTAAACTGTAACTGTAATATCATATATGTTATAATACTATATGTTTTACTTTTTTTTATCATATATGTTAGTCAAGTGTTTACCAGATTTAGATTCTTCAACTTCAGCAAGTCCTCATCTTCTCCCATGGAGGTTCTCATGTTCTCTTCAAACTTTTGAAACTGCTTCTGGACGTCATACTGTCCGTTTGGCAGTTTCCAATGAAACATGTTCGCTGTCTGTATTGCATAATCAATAATACATTTTTTGTTTTAGTTTGTGGACATAATTTTGTTATAAAAAACACATATGATGTAAGATGTACTTACAATCATAGTTGACATGAAGTAATGTTTCTTCTTTTTTCCTCCTGTGCGAGTGTGTTCTTCAAAGTTCAGTACATTTGAGTATGTGTCAATGACAGGTGCATCTACCTTTAAGCCCGGAGCCATTGTCTGCAAGTTGTCCCTCATGCAAGCATAATTATTGTCCGCCGACTCAAATATGAAATCCCTGCAAACATAGTTCAATTACTTACTTTTATCATATATATATGATCCTACTTGAATGATATATAGTTTGTTAGTTTTTTAGCTTTTACTTACAGGTTGTTATTAAGCATTGAGAACAAACTCTCTCCTATCATCAACTCTGCTACAGTGAGCTTCCCCCGTGCTGGTGCTTTCTTGTTTATGTAGTTAGAAAGGAGCAAGCGGGATGGCCTCTTTTGTTCTTTTACAGCATCATCTTCTTCTACCATCATCACTATCTCCTTAGGTGTTGTTTCAGGCGTTTTTGTGATTTGGCTGAAAGATGGTGTTGATTTGAGAGACTTTGGTTGCCTCGTTCCTCTGGTTTTCCTTTTCGCCATCGCTTCTTCCTCAAGCTTCTTTTTTTGGCTTTCAATTGCAGCTTGGCGTTCCAACTCCATGCAATACCTGTCCAGGTATTCATCAAACTCTGGGTCGTTGTCAAACTCCCCGGACAATGGCTCGTCTGTAAAAACAGTCTTATGAACCTCTGCCAACATCGCTGCTTCTTTAGCTGACTTTGGATGGTGAACCAACCCAGCTTCGGTGACCAGTTCCTCTTTTTCAGTTTCCTTTTCTTTATCTTTTGCCTTTTGAGCTTTTTGAGCAGATTCCTCATCCTCAGTTTGTATACTTTCAAGAGTAACCGGCTGTTTTACTGAAGCAGCAACATCTTCTGTTTTCCCATCGTCCGTGGAGGTTTGCTCCCAATCCATGAAATCCACATCAAGGTCATCGTCCTTGTTTCTTTTGAATACCATCTGGTATTCCTTGCATAGACCAATTAATGTTTCATCATTTTCAAACTTTTTAAGTCCTTCTCCAAGTGTTTCAGCAAGCACTCTTCTTGCCTCATATATCTCTCCAAATCGATCAATACTTTTTTCAACAAACTCCTGCATAGAAAAATGTATGTTGCAAGTGTATTAGTATCTTTTGTATATGATACTTTATATATGATAGTTCATACTATCATATATGATAGTATGTACTATCATATATGATAGTATGTACTATCATATATGATAGTTCATACTATCATATATGTCATAGTTTTTTGTTTTACCTCTAATGTTTGTGGTTTCCTGTCTTTAATTGGTTCCAGGTAGAAGTCGTTGTTTTTGTACACATCAATCCCCATGTGGACATCTTCTTCCTTGTACTCATCTTGATGTTCCAGGTTCCCCAAACATTGAATCTTCATTTCTTCTTGTATTCTCAACTTCATCAAACGACCATTCCAGCTTCTTATTGCTGGTCTTCGCCTCATCACGGCTACTCCTGGGAAGTAAGTTGAGTCCAAGTAAAGCAGCTGTGAAAAGAACAAGTTTGTTTTGGTTAAAGAGAACGAAAACATATAAAGTAAGTTTTAAATTAAAAAAAACAGTTGTTTTTACTTACACACAAGAAAGTAGCAGGTCCGTTGTACCATCGTTTCACAGCTTGGTCGTTCCACTTGCTTTTACTTTTCTTGAGGCTTTCTAGTATATAGGACGACCAGTCTATCTCATTAATGTTTTGTTTCTCTGTGACCTTCTTCAAAATCTTTAAAAGGACTTTCCCACCAGAGTCTAAGTTGCACATCGTGCCACCAAAGAGCATAAGGAAGTTCATTATGAAGGTGAAGTCTGCTGTGTTGGTCGACTGGATCCTTTTTGCAATTGTTGTTGCGCTTGGTTTTAATGTGCCGTATTGAGCCTTCCATTCTTCGATGAAAGCATCATCGTCTTCCCTTTCCGGCAGTTCATTAAGAGATATTGTCCCCATCGGGACCCCAAGCATTTGTTGCACCCTTTCTCTTGTTATTTTGATGGATCCTTTGGGGAGTCTCAGTTCCATGCTTTGTGGATGGAACTTCTCGACAACATGGTACAGAAGGTGTGAAGACAGCTCGTCTATGGGAAACTCAATGTACCTCTCAAAACCAATTTGTTTTAAAACTTTCTTTCTTTCATCTGACAGTCCTGAGGTTGCTTCGAACAACGATTTAGGTGAGCATCTGGTCAAAGCAGTAGGGTATACCTTTGTCTGCTTCTTTTTTGTTGGACCTCTACCCTTCTTCTTTTTATGCAAAACCATCGCGTAGTCGTCTTCTTCTTCTTCAGTTTCATATTTTTTTAACTTGTTGCCTTTAGAAGGTGAAGGTTTGACAACTAGCATCTTTGATGTGCCAACCATCTGCTCATTCTCCTCGTCATCTTCTGTTTCGATTTTCTCATCCATCTGGTCATCTTCTTCTCCTTCGCTTGATTCTTCCTGCGAAGTTGTTTCTTTTTTCCCAGTTGTTTTTTTGCCCCCACTGTATGTATGCTTCTGTCTTTTTGTCCCTTTATGTGGACGTTTTGCTTCTTGCTTTTGTTCCAACTTCCTTTTTTCGGCTTTTTTATCCTTCTTTACCACTTCAGGAAAGCTTGCTGTTTTGCAAAATATAATGAAACGTGTTAGTATTATACAATCAACATAAATGATACATAAATATTTTCTTATGCTATATCGTATTTGATAAAATTATCATTAATTGTTACCTTTTTTTGTTTTTGAAGGGTTGATGAACTTGATTTTTGTTATTTTCTTCAAAACATCTTTGACCCTCTTTTCTTTCACAGGTTCCTCTTCATCCTGGTCTTCATCATCATCTTCGCTACTTTCACCCTCATTATTGTCATCCTCTTCCTCCTCGTCTTTGTCATCTCTATCGTCTTCCTCCTCGTCTGCGTCATCTCCATCTTCTTCCCCCTCGTCATTGTCCTCTGGCTCTTCTTCGTTTTCCTCTTCCTTGTTACCTTCTTCTGTCTCGGTTTGTTCAGACTCGGCTTCTTCATCTACATATTCTTCCCCGCTGCTAATTCTCTCGTCTTCTGAAACATCATCTTCTTCCGTACCACTTTCTTCTACATTTTTTACAAAGCAAAGAGATGTTCAGTATTGTATGTTTGTTCCTAATGAATTAATATGATATGTAGTATATTTTTCCTACCTTCTGTCGTCTCTTTTGGCTTTTCAGCTTTCTTTGTTTTCAAATTCGTTTTTCCTTTGCCCTTTGTTTCGACAGCTTTTTCCTTGGTCTTCGTTTGATTGACAGCTTCAGTTACACCTTTGCCCTTCTCTTTGTTTTGTCTTGCTCTTTCACGCGCTGCAGCTTTTTCTTTCATTATTTTTATAGTAACTGCTGATAAAAAAAAAACTTATTAGATATGATACTTAATTTTACTTTTCTGTTTTTTTTTTGCTTTTTTTACCTAAGCTTCTTTTAGGTTGTTCTTCTATCTCGTCATCCTTGTTTTTTGTATGCTGTTCATCTGCAATAAAAGCGCAAAGTTAGACAAAATTACATCTGTTTAAAGCTTTATATGTTGCATAACTTATGAAATATGATGAATTATATATGATAAGGTTCTATCAAATATGATGTCTCATTTTTTAACTATCAAATATATGTTCTAATCTTTCTGCTTTTGATTATATATTCACTCATCATATATGATAAGGTTTCATCATATATGATAAGGTTTTATCATATATGTTTTATTAGTCTAGGAAACCATTTTTGCTCAACCGAGATGTTTATATTCACATGCAAGCAATATTTAAACCCAAAACTCGCTTAAAACTATCAAATGATGCAAGCAATATGATATCATACATGTTCTAATCCTTCTGCTTTTGATTTTATTTTCACTCATCATATATGATAAGGTTTCATCATATATGATAAGGTTTTATCATATATGTTTTATCAGTCTAGGAAACCATTTTTGCTCAACCGAGATGTTTATATTCACATGCAAGCAATATTTAAACCCAAAACTCGCTTAAAACTATCAAATGATGCAAGCAATATGATATCATATATGTTCTAATCCTTCTGCTTTTGATTTTATTTTCACTCATCATATATGATAAGGTTTCATCATATATGTTATACTTTTTTTTATCATATATGTTCTATCAGTTTAGGAAACTATTTTTTTTCAACTTTTTTAAATCCCATTCTGTTCATTTTTTTAACCAACCGAGATGCTTATATTCACATGCAATCTATTTTTAAACACAAAACTCGCTTAAAAGTATCAAATGATGTTTATTTTCATAGATCTACTATATTCATCATACATTTAGTTAAACAGCATAGAAGAATCATTGATATAGCTTAAAATTATAAAAAAACAGAGAAAAAGCTCAGAAAAAGCTTAGAAAAAGCTTAAAAAGCATTTAAAAAACTTAAAAAGCATAGAAAAAGGATGGATCTGTGATTTTATACCTTTTTGCCTTGTTTTTATCGTCGTTTTATCTGGTTTTTTCGAAGATGGCTCGTTTTTTCGGCTTCCCTTTCATCGTTGTTGATTATTTTGATCGGATGATGTGTTTTTGAAGATGAAATCGTTGATGGAGATGGTGGGTTTTGGTTGTGTGTGTTTTCACTGTGTGTTTTTTGTGTGTGTGAGATTTTGGATGAAATGAAAAATGACGGTTGAATGTAGCGAAAAAGAGGGGGTTAGGGTTTGGGCGCGGTTGTGATATTACGTAACTGCCCCTCCGTTTTTTTTTGTTTAAACGTGGATCGTTGATTAAAATGGGATGAGTGGCCCAGATTTGTCCCCTTGTATCCAAAGGATACAAGGTATCTTAAATAACCGGACTCTAATTATTTATATTCTTTACTATTATATATATAATATTATTTAGTTATATTTTATTAATATTTAAAAATGATTTTTTACTTAATAATAAATATACATATAATAATAGTAACAATTATAGATAATTATTAATAATGATAAATACTACTAATAATAACATAATTTATTTTTTATAATAACATCACTTTATTAAAGTAATAGGATTTACAAAAAATTAGAGGGAAGCCGAGATACTATCGGGGCTCCCACTCCTTTATTAATTATTAATTATTATATTTATTACTGGTATAATATTACATAGTAATTATTTTTTAATAATAAGATTATATATTATATATTTATTATATTACTTTTTTATAATATGTGTTATTATATTATCATAGTATATTATATAAATTTAATAATTTGATGTAATATTTTAAAAATATTTTTTATTTTTTTAAATTACATTACGTTGCTAGTCAACTAAGTACAATGACAAATTTTATCAGTTATAATAATATATTTTAATTATTTAAATTATAATCCTTTTGATAAATTAAAAATTTTTAAAAATATTTTGTGAACCAAAAGCCTCTCATATTCTAATAGGTCTTATTATTATGACTCTCGCCTATTAAAAAAATACAAAAGGTATACAAGTTTTGTACTTTATGTTTCGTCAATGGGTAAAAACTATAAAATAGCATCTTACTTATTGATTTGTGCCGACTTTAAACACTTACTATTTTATGTCGTGACTTTACCATTGTACTTTCAAATTTGTTTTGACTCTAACAATATTAGCCTGAAATGGGAAGAGAAAAAGTCAGGCCACAGGTATCATCATGGAAAATGTGTTATATATTTTGGAAAACGTGGGAAGTTAAGTCCCCGTTATGTTTGGACTATTCGAGATGGTATCGAGAGTAGGTCCGATGGCATGAAAACTTAAATTACCTAGAGAATTACAAGGAATTCACAATACTTTTCATGTGTCGAACCTAAAGAAATTTCTTCTCGACGAAGATCTTATTATCCCTCCTGATGAAGTATGAATCGACGGTAAGTTGCATTTCATTAACGAACTTGTTGATATTATCGATAAGGAAGTTAGGCAACTCAAGCGAAGTCGTATTCCTATTGTCAAGTCTGATGGAACTCTAGACAAGGACCAATATACATTTATCTCTTTGATTTCAACGAGTGATCGACGAAGAACGCAAGTTGATCTTCGGGACGAAGATCCCAATTTGGTGGGGATGATGTGACAATCCGTCAATTTCAGGTCGTTATTCTAATCTCGACTATTACGTATTACGTGTTTACTTTAATGAGAATTTTAAATTATCGGCTAACGAAGAAGGTTATGACTTGAAACTTAGCGTAAGAATGTCGATTAGATGAAAACCGACAAGGAATACGTTAGGTATTGATATTATATTCTTAAATTATCATACGAATGATTTATTTGTATTTATCATTATTTCTCGTGCTTTACACTTTAACGAGTGACGAGAACTACTAGTAATCGTAATATCGACGGATGCCCCAAAATTTATGTTTTATTATCGATTGTTTCGTTATTTAATTTTTTTGATGTTTTCGATTTAATTACGTTTTAAGTCGTGTCGAAACTATATTATTAAATTTTTAATGTGTTTTAACTTTTGAAAAGTATTTTTACGAAACCCGAGTCCCGTAAATATTTTCAAATTTGACTAATAGTCATTTTCTAGCATTTAAACTATTTAATTGCAAAATAGTCCACAAAAATGCCTAAATGACAAGATCTACCCTAACTTTCACCACTATATAAACAAAAATCCAACCAAACTCTTCCACTACACACCATTTTTACAAAATAAAAAAAAACACACACCTTGCTTTTCTCTCCCAATTTCCATCCTATATGCATAAAACAAACATCCAAATTATTTTGATTTCTACTTTGATTTAGCAAAATCTAATTGAACTCCCGTGTTAGATTTTCAAAGGTGATCATTTTGATACCAAATTTACATACATGCAACAAGTTTTTATTTTTGATAAAAACAATAATTGTTTAAATTATTTTTTTTATCATGCATGTAATGATCTAGTTGAGATCATGTTATTTTGATGTTGAAAATATGATTTTTGATTTTGAATTTTTATTTTTATGAATTATACAAGTTTTATATTTGATAAATATTGATGCTAGGGGATTAGGGTGAGTAGAAAAGTGGTTAGAATTGGCTAAAAATATGATTTTATGTGAGTTTTTAGGAGGTGATTTTGGACAGTGACTTTAAAGCAGATTTTGGATGTCTTATGTTTGAGTATTTGTTAAACAATAAGATAGTGTTGTATAGAATTTTATTAGCTTCGATTGATATAAAGTAGAGCTTCCAACTCCAAACGAGTGCGAAGTTACAATTGTTTGATTATTCGTGTACCGGGAGACGAGTATCGACACAATTCGAAGTTGTTGTCGATATTTGGATCGAATCTCGGGGACTATAGAATGAGTTTTAAAAAGAGTCAAGGGCTGTGGTAAGTCTCTAAACCTCAGGTTGTGAGTCCATTGTCAAACCCGAGTGTCGATTTTGTAAACGAAGTGGTTTAGAGAGATCAAAATGGTTTCATGAGTCAAAGGCGTAAAACTGTCCGGTTTTCGTAACTCAAAGATGTGTCGGGCAGAAGGTCTTAGAAGTAATATTTTTGAATGAAATTTAAACAGATTCTTATTCAGGTTATGTGTCAGTTTGTCACCAAGTTTCGTCGAAATCGGACAAGTCTGGATAGGGTAGATTGGTGTGTACATTTGGAGTGTACATGCTGATTGGTATTTTGGACACGTAGTTCAATGTTCGTGTGGTGTGAGTTTGAGTATTCACTATTAGACATGGTGATTTACTCAAGTGTTTAGTCATTATATCAATGACTTAGCTACTGGTCCGAGTGAAGTAAAGTGATAATTTGACTTTCGTTGACTTGGCATCTTATGACGGGTCAATGTCAAGAGTGCAAGTATTTAAACGAATGGTGTTGGATAAAAGGGTATAGTAGTATCACTTGTATTATTTTTCTTTCGGGATTGTCATGGTTTTGTAACTTGAGTTTTGTGTTATTAAGTATGTTTTATACTTGAGTCATTTATTAACGAGCGCGCCTCATTTGGTAGGTTGCGGTTTTCGTGTTTAACGGGAATCACTAGTCGTCGGCGAAAGTCTCATTTCCACTCTTGTGCTAAGGTGAGTCTATAGCCTCGTTTTTAAATTCTTTAATTGTTTTAGAAACCTGCGAGGGGGATAACATGCTTTTTTTACTAAAAATAAAAGAGTAAAACTATAAGTTGCGGTAAACCAATTGAATGGTGTAACTAGAAGTTGTGGAAGCTTTATTTACTTGAAAAGTATTTATTGAAATTGAGGGGTACAACAAGAGTTGCTGTAAACCCATGAATGGGTGCAACCAGAAGTTGTGGTAAACCCTATTTGTTTTTAAAATAGAACACAAAGGACCCGATTGTATGCTTAGATGAAAGTTATTACATAAGTTACTTTTAGCCTTAAAAGACCCATGGAATCATGAATTGTTAACCGAAAGAACGCTAATACTATGGATAGATCTATCGGGGTGACGCCCAGTCCGGTCGCGACTAGCTATCGCGTGGTGTAATGAAACACTAGTAATGAAACATCGGATGCATTGTATAAGAGAAATATACGCACTTGGCTAGGTGTGTTCGGCTGAAATAATATATGTTAACGTTCAATGTCATGAGGCTTATGTAATAACACCGATGATTATGTCCGTACAACATAATTGTCTTTCGATGAAATAATAAGCATGGAAGGTTATTCAGAATACTTGTGTTCTCTTTATTTAATTTAAACTCTATAGATTCACTCAACAATTTTGTTGACTTTTTAGCATGTTTTATCTCAGGTCCATAGGGAATGCATTCGAGGAAGGCGGTTTCGTGAAGCTTGCATATTTGAAATGTTTTGGTCCGCTTTTATAAATAATATCCATTCAAAGAATTTTTATCATTATTGTGTTTTGTAAACATTAAGTTATCTGGGACAGTGCATGAAATTTTATGTTTATATAATACATGAATGGATGTTTTATCAAAACGACTCGTTTTGAGCCGTTTTCTATGATTATGAGCTTGAATCATGTTAGTAACACCCAAATTGGGGTGTTATAGCTTTGGCTAAAAGTATTGAAGTACTATGAAGCTGAGACGGGTTCTACTAGAGGGTATGACGCGCTTGTGAGCAAATGGAAAAACAGGTTGCGTCCCAGCGATGGTGCTTTTTGTGGTTGTGCCAATGATCTGACTGATTACCAAAAAGCTTGTGCTGAGTACAAAGTGACTTACAAAAAAGAGTTTCAATACCAGGAGGCGTGGAATGTGCTCAAAGATCACCCGAGTTGGATACAGATTGAGATGTCAAAGTTTTCACAGAAAAAAGTAATAAGAAATCCAAGACTTCTGAAACCACTTCTGATTTTGGACACGCTAGTTACATGGATGTGCTCGATGATTCTGAAGATGAGGGGGAAAAGACTCGAGAATACCGGCCAATAGGTCGTGATAAATCTAAAAAGAAGTCATCAATATATTCGTCAACAGGGAAGTCTTCATTTGTTGATGCTGTGACCACCAAATGGGAAAAGATGAAAGACATCGGGTGGAGAAAAAAGAAACAACAACAAGATGAGTACTTTCTCATCAAACAACAGGAGCTGAATTTGAAAAAAGAAAAGCTCGAATTATAGCGTCGGTCAATCGATCTTGCTGAATTAAAGAAACGCGATAAAGACTTGTTGTTTTACAACGTCGAAATCAACCCCAACTTGCCGGAAGCCAAATAACAAGACTTGTAAAAAATGAAGGACAAGATCAAGGAACGCTATAATTTAAATCATTAGGTTTATTGTACTGTTTTTTTAAATGTTTTTTTAATAAATGTAATGTTTTTTTTAAAATAAATGTAATGTTTTTTTTTTATGAAATTTATTATGTTAAATTTTTTTAACTAGGTCGCACTAGGTCGGCTTGTTGTGGCAAATAGGTCGCACTAGGTCGCAGAAGAGAGAAAGCTGACGTGTCAAGGTCGCGACCTAGACACCGTTGTGGGTAGCTTTAGAGCGCTGGGTGCCTAGGTATAGTAGTGTGGTAGAGAAAAGTGGTGTCATAGCTGACACATAAGCTATGATATCAGAATGTTATGGCACCACATTTAGTGGGGTAACAGTGAGTCATAGAAAAGTAGTGTCATATCATTTTTTTTTAAAAAAAACTTAAATTAAGTATATACTAACACTACAACAAAACTGAGTTTAGGGTCGCCCTTTTTCTAGGGTCGACTTAGTCTTCCCTAGATTATGGGGGGACCCACCTGTTTTACAAGAAAACCATGGTCAAAATAGCTGTAGGGACAAAGTGGGGACCACAGAACCTAGGGACGACTAAGTCGTCCCTAGGTGAAAAAATAAATATTTTATCTCTTTTAATTGTATAAAATTATTTTTAATTAATATAAATATTTTTTTAAAAAAAAGTTTAAAATGAAAGTGAGACCCACTTAACCTAGGGACGACTAAGTCGTCCCTAGGTTAAGTAAATTTATTTTCCTAGTTTTTTTATCTTATTTATTTATTCAAAATTATTTAAAATTAATATAAATATATTTTTTTAAAAAGTTTAAAACAAAGGTGGAGTCCTTGTAACCTAGGGACGACTAGGTGAAGGAAAATTTATTATTTCCGTTTTTTGGCACTTTTGTTTATTTAAAATTATTTAAAATTAATTTAATTATTTTATTTAAAAAAAACTTTATTATAGTTAAAAATAACTTTATACATATTTAAAAAAAACTTTATATATATTAAAAAAAAACTTTATATATTTAGAAAAAAAATTATACATATTTAAAAGTAACTTTATACATATTAAAAAAACTTTATACATATTTAAAAAAAACTTTATACATATTTAGAAAAAAAATTATACATATTTAAAAATAACTTTATACATATTTAAAAAAAACTTTATACATATTTAAAAAAAACTTTATACATATTTAAAAAAACTTTATATTTATTTAAAAAACTTATACGTATTTAAAAAAAACTTTAGATATATATTTAACACTTAAACACGCGCTTAATTAAAAATATATATTACAACGATAATAGATTCATAAATAAGAAAAAAAACACATCACAAACTAGTTAAAACTAAACGTACAGATTAACACCTAATAATAAAATACAAATTAACACATTAAAATAACAAATAGATTACTACTCAAAGCTAAGATTTTCCATATCATTTAAAAGCTCATGAAGTATTGCAGCCGATTGACATGCGTGGTCTTCAGGATGCCTTTCCATTTCTAGTCTTGTCTCTAGCATCTTTATCTTTAGATCTTTGATCTTGCAATTAGAGCACTCAGTTGGTGCAAATTGAGAAGGACATGTAGAAGAACTTGGATGTGAACCTTGAGGTGTTGAAGATCCAGGGGAAGATCTTATACGGAGTTCGAGATCAAAATCATCCTTCCATTTAAAATATTTACATCCATATTCATCTGTTTTTGGCTGTTACAAAGTAAACAAATAACATGACATGTCATTTTAATAATCACACGTATTACATAACTAAAACATTTGATTGTTTACCTTCGAAAGAGGACATGCATAGTAAAGTTTACCAAAGCTATGAGGTTGATGTGACTGTCTTAACACAATATATCCCTTTCTACATGTACACTTATAAGCTTCAAGCGGATCCATCTTATGCAAAATCGGGTGGTGGTGGTGGTGAGTTTGGTATGAGAGGATAAGAGTTTGTGAGGATAAGAGCTACCATAAATAAAGATAAAAATTTAGGGTCGACACATTTAGGGACGACTTAGTCGACCCTAGCTTTCCCGCCAACATTTTCCCGCCAGCATTTACCGCCAACATTTCCCGCCAATATTTGATCACTTAAACATGCTTAAGCTCAATATTTTTAGCTTAATGGTCACCTCAGAGCAATAATAACATATTGTCTTACACTCTTACTATATAATGTATAACCGTAACATATGGAATCATCGGTTGAACCTATAACGTATAACCCTAACATATGGACTCATCGGTTGAACCTATAACGTATAACCCTAACATATGGACTCATCAGTTGAACCTATAACGTATAACCGTAACATATCGACTCATCGGTTGAACCTATAACGTATAACCCTAACATATGGAATCATCGGTTGAACCTATAACGTATAACCCTAGCATATGGACTCATCGGTTGAACCTATAACGTATAACCCTAACATATGGAATCATCGGTTGAACCTATAACGTATAACCGTAACATATGGACTCATCGGTTGAACCTATGACGTATAACCCTAACATATGGACTCATCGGTTGAACCTATAACGTATAACCCTAACATATGGACTCATCGGTTGAACCTATAACGTATAACCGTAACATATCGACTCATCGGTTGAACCTATAACGTATAACCCTAACATATGGAATCATCGGTTGAACATATAAATAAAAAGACATTTGATTCATAAAAAATACATGAAATTAAAAGACTAGGCAATTAAAAAAACACGAACTAAAAAAAAACTAGGCATAACGTGCCCAGATCATTTCTTTAGTCGTCTCAACCTTCCCGCGTCGATTTGTGACATTTTGCTCGTGTCGATTTGTAGTAACCTCATATCCGACTCGAATTGTTGAGACGTCATTAGTTCCATTCGAGTCTTTGTCTCGGCCTCGATGATATCCATTTTAGCCTTGCGATCCAACTCATATTGTTGTTCCATCATTGTCTTAATCATTTTCGGGTTTGAACCGAAACTAGCGGACGCGATCGAGTTGGTTGAACGTTGACTTTTTGAAACCCGATGTAAGTCTTCCGGACGCGGCATTGCATCCGGTCCGAATAGTTCGGGTTCGTCTTCGGGAGTGAGGCGTAGACGATTTCGTCTTGCTTGAGTCGAGTCGAGATTTTTTCACTTGTATTTATCTTTCAAAAAATTTCATGCACTCTTATGCTTAAAATCCATACCCGTAGCGTTTCTAAACGCGATTTCGACCCGAGTAATAAACCCCTCGTTGTTCGAAGATGATCACGACATTTGGTTTAATTTGAAGGGTCGTTAAACATGCAACTAATCCATTGGGGTGTTTGGATTCATTTTTATCAAAAAATAAAAAACCTGAGAGGTTATAAAATATATTGGGAATCGTATAAAAAAATGGGATGATATGGAGGTTTTTATAGAGATTTAAAAGGTTAAATTTTGAAAATGTGAAGTTTTTGAAAAAAATAGCCATTACACTTTACTATCCAACGAATAATTTTCGAAAAAAAGGGTAAACGTGACATTTTGTTAGCTTGGGAGTACTGCGCGAGCCATTATCACGTCAAGGCCGGTGTAATGTGTCGAAAAAAACCTCGCGCCAAAAGGTACAACACGAGTTAATAGCCAACCGTGCCTTGGCTCTTAAAAGCATGCATGTTCACGCGGTATGACATGCTACAGGTCAAAGTTCAACACCCCTTGTCGTTAATCACTTTGCTATTTTTAGCAATACTAGTCGGCAGTAACAACGTCACATTCATTTATTAGTGATATAGTTGTTGATAACTCATTGTAAAGTCGGTTTATTGAAGTGAACAACTTTAGATGATTTTATTCGTTAAAAAATGTACCTTTTATGATGTTTCAAAGTAAATTCGTTATACAAATTAGAAGTAGGTGTTGATTTATTGGTTCTGATAGAAGTACTTTTTCTTATTTTAACACATAAAAGTAGTTCAAGTTACTTGACTTAATATCCTTGAAAAGTAAGGAGTATGTCAAGATCATTACATTCCGTATGTTAACACACAATTAGCTGTATTGATTAGTGACTGATCATTCTAATAAAGTAGGTACCAATGTGCCATTTTCCATGGTTATCGTTAACTTTTTTCTTAATCTTTAACCTAAATTGTTCTGATTTTGGTTTTCAACATTATATACATACATCTTTTTATTTATTTTGTTAATTTGAATCATATTATTACATAATGTAAAAAGTAAGCGAGCAACAAATAGCGTCGTTAGTTTTTTTATTGCAAAACTAATTTTATAGAAAATCATATTTATGAATTTAAGCTTCTTAACGTTGCTGTTCATAACCGACTGAATTTTATTTAAAAGTTTCACCGTCTTAAACGTAAGGAAACCGAATATATCGAATGCGAAAGAAATAAACACATCTTGAGTTTCAATTGAAGCTTTTTTTTTTGTCTTTTTTCATTCTTATGAGATGACTTTCAAAGCATCTTAAACTACTAGAACACTATGATTACTCAATCTCACGAGAAGAAAAACCCAAATTAAAAATTCACACGCACATTTTTTCTACATTTATAATAATTTTATCAATTTCACATGTTCTTTTGTTTGTATATTCTCGCCACTGATTTATTGCACTAGCATCGTATACATTTGGTACTGAAAAAATAATAACCTATTTCTATTAGCACAAAATGACATAAAGCTAGATAACACGAAATAATCTATAAACTTTTTGGGTGTGAAGTGTTTTATGCACCTTAAAAAACAGTCTAAAATCCAATCGTGACAAATATTTGTGGTGTTACAATATTTACGATGGTTTTTCACTTTTTTGTATTCTATATGCATGTTTGGCGCGTAGTATAATTTAATGGTTATGGAGGGTAGTGGCTGGGGCCATGCAAGCCATACAGGGGAAGCCAAATAAGATGCACACGGTTGACCAACTTCAAAGCCATCATTTTTCTTAAATAAATCCAATGGCTATCATTTATTCTCCAACATTTTCTTCTTATTTTTAGTTTAACTTTGGCTTCCAGCCCCCTCAACCTTTAAATATAATCCATGTGCCCCCTCTTCATCTAAAGAACATTTTGTTAATCTTGCATTCAATTAAGGCATTAGTGATGTTAATACAAAGTTATTATGAATACTCATTAGTAAGGGCGAGCAAAATGGATTGCGGACTGGATCGAAAAACCGGTTTAATCAGATCAGGATAAACCTATTTCGGTCCGATAAATGACAGAGTTTCGTTAGATCAAAGAAAGCTTTGGCACTCTTAAAGTTTTTAAGATTTACGTAAAATTTACTAATCTTCGTACATATTTTATATTAAAGACCTTAAATTTTATAAAAAAGTGACTAACTGGCCCTTATATGTTTCATAATTTACTCTTTGACTCTTCTAATAAAATTTGATAAGCTCCACCATTATCATTTTCTTTATTTTCGATATTCGGTTTAGTCTTACAATGAACATGACAGTTATGTCTTGTTGGACCAGACTAGACCAAATACTAAATTAAACCGATCTGAATGATCCGACTAACGAGGATGTAAACGACTTTAAAACTCAAAAAACATAACAAGCGTTAACGAACATATCTTCAAACATTCTCTAAAATGTCTAACAAACTTCCATAGAATTTCAATAATTTGTGGAATACAAACATATTACGGAGTAGAACTTAGAAACTCACAAAGAACAAACACTAACCACACAAGGATATTTCAGTTGAGAAATTTGTGAACGACAAAATGTGACTTAACGTTAAGAATACCAGCCTTTTAAGGTGGAGGTCAAATGTTCAAATCGAATGAAAAAAGGGCAATCGCGTAGGAGTGAAAAAGAAAAAGTTATGTAATTGCCCCATATGTTCTATCCGTTCGAGTTTTGTTTTGTCGCTAACAATGTCAAGTCGAAAACCAAATAAAAACAAAATTCAGCAAAATGCATAAATGTACAACTTCCAACAAACTAAAGGACCAAATTGCAACACATATCCTCTATATAACCTTTGTATCATCTTCACTTCCATTCTTAAAAAAACACACACAAACAACTTTTCACACACAAAACTTCAACTTTACATTTTACAAAAAATAAAATAAAAATGGGTTCATCATCATCATCAAAAACAACACTTCCATTAAGGATCATGTTAACATCCCTCATAGTATTAACAACAGCCACAATTCTAAACATGTTCATCATGCCATCAATCTTAACTTTCGCAGTTAACGACATACCTATATTATACTCCACCATACTCTCATGGCTCCGTCCACCTTATCTTTACGTCATCATCAACACCATCATCATCACCATCGCTGCCACCTCACGCTTCCATCACAACAAGGTTCACTCTCAGTCTCAGCCGTTATTGGATCATCATCTCCCACCTGTCATCACTGTCCCACCCATGGCTGTTTATGAGCCTGAACCTGAAGTACTTTATGAGGTTGAAAAGGTGGTAGTTGATGATAAAGAGGTGGCTGTTGTGAATGAAGGTGAAGATATATATGAAGTACAGAGGTCCACGTGGCAATCACCGGTGGAGAAGGTTCAAACGGAGTTTGTTTTTCCGGTGAAGGAGAAGCCGTTAGCGAGTTCGAGATTTGCAGGTCAACGGAAATTAACAGCCAAATTTAACCCTGAAGGTAACTTTTATACGTATTATATATTGAGTAACTAATAAGTTCTCTGTCCCAAAATTACAGTCCAGTTTACATTTTTTGATTTTTTCTTTCAATTTTGATATATTGTGTAACTTTTAAGTTTTTGGTAGCCATTTCCTAAAATTATTGGTTTAAGAAAATGAGTATTGTTTTCTATAAAAGAAAAAAATTAAATAAACGTTATATTTAATAAACTTGGTTTTGCTATACAAAAAAGGCTAGCGGCGCAACTTGTTGCCCGTTTGTCTTCTCCTAGTATATAAATTATAATTATTAATATGATAAATGAGTTAAAATTAAAAAAATAAAAATAAAAATAACGATAAAAATGACTTTTTGTACATTTTTTATGTGGGTGGTACTAATAGCATGACCGTTTTTAAGGGTTTGCAAGGTCGGCGACCGTACAAGGGCCCAAATTTTTTGGGACCTCAAAATTTGTCTCGTTAGTAATTATAAGCCCCCGTTAAAAGTATAAACGTATTAAAATAGGTAATTCGGGAAACAATACGCATTTATTTCTGATTTGTATTTTGCAAAATCCAGATAAAACAAACAATTAATCTGTTTTTTCATTTGGTATTGACTGACGAAGTGACGATTATAATAAGTAAACTTAAAAAAATGATTTCTATTTATAGTAAGTAAGATACAGTTGTTATGAGACATCCAAACTAGTCTGTATGATCATACAAATTATTTTATGGAGTGGTATTCTAAAACCATATGCATAAGTCATAAAAAGTACGTTCTTCCATGGTAGATATTGAGATAAAATTAATATTTCTAACAGGTGCAAGACCATTAAGAGTTTCAAAGTCAAAGAAGCACGAGACATTAGAGAGCACGTGGAGGAAGATAACTGATGGGCGTCATATGCCTTTAAACCGACACTTAAAAAAGTCGGACACATTCGAGAACCAAAGCCACCAATTGCCGCCGTTGGATCATAATGCCATGAAAAAGTTGGAAACATTTAATGACCGTCGTGTGGACCGTGTGGTGGCGAGTGGAAAGTTGAGGAAAGAAGGATCACCTAGTCAAGATGAGTTAAATCGACGAGTTGAAGCGTTTATTAAGAAATTTAATGATGAGATGAGGTTACAAAGGCAAGAGTCGATACAACGGTATATGGATATGATGAATAGGGGTGCGGAATAGGGAAGGTTGAGGGCTAGAGCAAGACGTGTCAATTGAAAAATATTATCGATTATTAACGTTTTGCAAAAAATATAAGTCTGAGGTATAAAAGTTAAAAAAAAAACAAGAAGCAGGAGGATTTTTCTAGGAAGCTAATTTAAATTTTAGTGCTAGAAACTAAATCATATGTTTTTTTTTTGGATTTGATGGGTTGTTATTTTGTAGTTCATATGGAACTATATATTCATTTTTCTTGTATATAATATAAAAATTTGTGAATATCTTTATTTGGAAGCATATTTGATTCAAAAGTTTAAAGTTTGAGTATGAATGATCTCATGTAACTCATTTATAATGAGAATCTTAGTGTAAAAGCATATTTGATTCATAATTTTAAAGCATGTTCATTTGTTCTAATTCAATGAGAAAGAATGTTGTTTATGACTTACTTAGTTCTAGAGGTGCGAATAAACCGGATAAAATCGGATTCGGATTTTTGAAAATCCGGATTTGATAAAACCGGATTTTTGAAAATCCGGATTCGGATCGGATCGGATTTTTCTCAATCGGATTTTTTCGGATTAAAAAGTTCGTATCGGATTTTTTTCGGATTAAAATTTTCGTTATCGGATTTTATCGGATTTTTTTCGGATCGGTTTTTTCGGTTAAAAAATGTTCAGATCGGGTTTTTTTCGGTTAAAAATGTTCGGTTCGGGTTTTTCGGTTAAAAGTGTTGGTGTCCTTTTTTTTCGGAATTTATTTACAAACATTAAAAAAAAAATACAACTATATAACATTAAAAAAAATACCATAATAATTTTTATTTCAACAAGACAATCATATAACTTCATAATTTTTATTTAAACACTACAATAAAACTACAATAATCACTAATACATTTCGAGCTTCGGCATAGCCATCACCCGAAAAATATTAGTATACTTCAAGTATCTCGAGCTTCGGCATTGCCATCACCCGTTTTACTCAAAGTATATCCTCATATTCTTCTTCGACATCTCCGGCTTCATCCGGTAAAAAAAAAACCGGTTTTATAAATAAATAAAAAAAAAAAAAAAAAATTTTTTTTTAATAAATTGTAAAAAAAACCGGTTAAATCCGGTTTTAACCGGTAAAAAAAAACCGGTTTTATAAATAAATAAAAAAAAAAAAAAATTTTTTTTTTTTTTAATAAATTGTAAAAAACCGGTTAAATCCGGTTTTTTTAAAAACCGGATAAATCCGGAATTTTATCCGGTTTTTATCCGATTTTTTTAAAAACTGAAAACCGGTCTAACCGGTTCGGATAAAAAAATCCGGATCGGATAATTTGAAAACCGGATTTTAAAAAATCCGGTTCGGATTTTTGAACCGGATTTTCAAAAATCCGGTTTTCATTTGCACCTCTACTTAGTTCATAAAGTCGACGAATTCATTAACAATTCACATATAAAAATGGCAAAAAAGAAAGCATTAACTCCAAGTGTCTCATTAGAAAACTTGTTCGGACAATAATGCTCATGGGCTTCAAGGCCCAAGCTAGACAATCATTGATTAATCCATCATCTCTCATACGTAAACTCTTTTTTTTTTCTCTAGCAAATTATCAAGAGACAATCTTGTTTGGCGTCGTGTGCGGTTGAAAGGAAAAAAACACCTTTTTTTTTTAATCTTTTGTTTGGTCTACCCGGCGAAACAATCCTGGCTGCGTCAGTGCCCTTTAACCCATCCGATTATTCAACCGATTATTCGAGGACATAAGCTTTCCAAATGTGATTCATCATTTCATTGTAGGAAATTGACCTTAAAACTTTCTCAGGCCAAGGGGAAAGTGTCAATTGTAAAGAACAAGCTTGGGACGATTCATCCATGTGTTGATAGTTCAAAGAGCAATGCAGAAAATTTGGAGTCAAGTGTTTAGCTTTAATGTTAAAATTTGTGCACCTTTTTTGTATCTGTATTATGTGCACAAAAACAATTACTAGTATTAGTATTCATGTTTGTCACATTGAGAAGTGACTTGGTAAACCGACATGACGAAATTCCATACACTAAACAAGTATACATACGAGCTCCATACTTTTCAAGTCACGTCGTGCTCACGAATTAGGACCTTTTCAATAAGCGCCTGTGACAAGTTTTAAAAATATCAGTTCAACATACTCGGAGTTTAGTTACTACTGTAATAACAAAATATTTTCATTTATTTAAAAAATAAGTACTCCCTATTTGTTTGTTTTGAACTTTAAAGAATATAAAAAACAACGAAACGACTCTGCTGGGGGTCGAACCCAGAATCTCTGGTTTCGTAGACCAGCGCCTTATCCATTGGGCCACAGAGTCAATTTGATGGGTAAAATGCTCAATTTATCTATCTAATACTACACAAGTGACAAGTCACGACCCGAGGATAGAGGTGTTAAAAAAACCGAGAAACCGACGAACCGAGCCGAACCGCTTAATCCGAAACCAAAAAAACCAAAACCGAAAAGACCCGCTCATCACGGGTTGGTTTTAGTTTTTACTTCTAGAAATCCGCGGTTAACCAAACCGTGCATATTATACATGTTTTTTAGCTAAATATTCAAATAATATTAACCATTTTATTGCATCACTTTTATTATATAAAATTTTTTTAGCTCCTAATATAAGCGTATGTAATAATTTGTCTGTAAAATTAATTATCGTAATACATAAACGAAATAACTTTTATTACATACACTCACTTCGGGTACCGCATGTCTGGTTACCCGCCTAATGCGGTTAGGTTTCGGGTAGTAAAATTAATTACCCGCTCCGTGGATAACTAAAATATTCCAACTAACCGAACCGAATCGACCCGTGAACACCCCTACCCGAGGATCATCAAGATGTTATATTGTTGATCTTTTTGTGCAATCACACTTGTTATATTGACATTAGGCTCCAGCCCCATGCTGTTATAAGTAATGGCCCGAGGATCATCAACATCTGTAACCCGGTGCACAACCAGAGAATTCGATGGACTAACAACTCTGCTTGAAGTTGAACGAAGTACATATAGGTCTATATGGAAAGGGTCATTTGAACCACTAGCAACGTCCTTCACGGAGGGCTACCTGCAAGAGGAACAACACCTTTTCTCTCCGTCGTTATTGTTAAGAATCTCAATGTTACATCAACGCAAATACCTGTGTCGCTGCAATTTTGCATCTTTGTATGCTCACTTGTAGGATTCTAATATAAAGTTAATCACCAGCCACTACTCATAGTTTTCTTGTAACAAAACACTTCAAGTGTTGCCTTTGATCACGTAATACCGTTGTAATGACTCTTATCTTTGTAACCTCATCTCATCATTTAACTTCTTAATAAACGCCATCAACTAGATAAAAACAATTCAATGCAGATTTCGTTACTTCCATATTCCATAACCAATAGACTATTTCTAGTTCTTGTTAGGTGAGAGCTGAACTAATAAGCCATTATTGGATACTCCGTGATTTGATAGAAAGTTAAGAGGGTGTCGGGAAATTATTACAGGTTCTTAGCAAACACACAGACCTTAAACCCCCACCGGAGCAATATTTTAATCTTTGGCTTCATCTTGTATTCATGTCTAAACTCGCGCTACTACTTGCAATCTACGTTTATGGTTGTTGCGTAGCTATAATGATTATTACTTGTATGTTTAAGATGTTAACAGAACATAACAAAATCAAAGTAAAGCTACGTGCATAAAAAACGAGTCTATGAAGAGCTCTTATGCCTTATCAACCAATACTAGCAACACAAATACGAATACGAATGACCAAAAAAATAAGAAAATATCAAGATTAACAACAAATTTCTCTCTTAAATGGTCAAAGGAAACTAGTTTAATTCTGAAACTTCCAAAGTCACAACTATCCTCAACATTCCGACAAATGATCTCATCAAATCTTGATAAGGGTCAGAAGCTCAAACTCCTGAACTACGCAACTCTTCAGCTCCATGTGCAAAATGACACTTGTCACCAAAAGTACACGACCCTTTCCGAAAGTTTTCACAGAGCTGATCAGTCTTGAAATTCCCAGCAGGCCCACCAAAGCCACCTCCAGGCTTCCCAAAATGACTTTTGTTGCTGATGTGGTCCAGCTGCTACGCTTAAGTTCACTATAAGCTGTTCAACCATCAGACGCTAGTTTGATCTGGTCAAATGAACCCTCTAGCTCAATGTTTTTCAACTTCGGGTCAGATTCATGGTCTCTTACCGAGAGCTTGACACCTGTTGCACGACAGATTTGTTTCGAGTTAATTCCATTTTTACCATGTGCAAGTTTACAGCTAATAGTTGCTTTCAAAACCCTGGGCCGGGGTATAGCGACTTCTGACAATTTAGTGCAAACAAAAGCAATCCATAAAATCCCTGCGAGTTTATGTGAATCCATAAGATTACGGCAAAAAGAATTTTGCCTTCTACACTAGTTTTAGTGTGGTGTGACCTTATGTTGCTCCTGCAGCCATATCTAAAACTATAACAAGTAATTAGTAAAGCATAAACCTAGGGGTTTAAAACAGCCATATTGTTATACACATTTTGCTAAAAGCTGCAGTTTTTTGGGGCTTCAAGGATGAACTCACTATACTCGAGCCAAACTTGCATTCTAACATTGCATCAGATTACTTGTAACAAATATTGCATTAAACAGTAAATCACTTTTAACAAGTTGCTTTAGTACACCAATCACTAACAAAGTCGATAAAGATTGCATTATATCACTACCATGTTATTCAACCAAAATAGAGCTCCCAAAAGCCAAGTTTCCTTACATAAGTTCAGTACTAGATTTATAAACCAACCATGCCACCAATATAAGCATGAGTAAGAAAATGAGGAGGTTCGGTAACTAGGTCAAATGGAAAACTTTTGGTATGGACTATATCGGTTCAAGTTGGGTGATCCAATACCCATTTTCTTTTCACCTAGATTGTATATTTGACCTGTTTCACCACTTACAGGTAACAGGATACACATAACAGGTATTTAGATTAGCTCATTTCCCGGGCTTATTTGAAATTCAAAAGCCAATAAGCTCATGTTTTAGGGTTTCTGAGCTTATCAATTGAAGCTTAGGATAACCATTTTCCTTGAAAAGGTTTTATGCATTCAACATAATTTTGAGTCTTTTAATCCATTTCACACAATTTTTTTGAGCTTATATTTTGATTAGTACTTTTTTCACACCTTAGAGAGTAACATAGCACATATCGACGTGTTGTCGCGTTTACAATTAAATTAGAAACGTTGACATATCTTTTATATTTCGAAAAAGAAAATATATGCCTAGTCAAAGATCAAACCTGGCATGAGAGCTCCCTCGTAGGAGACAGAATAAGAGCAAGGGGATAGACGGTTCTAGTGCCATATTGTTTTTGCACCTGCCCTCTCATTATTCTACTAATTATAGGAAAGCAAAATTAACACTGAACCTGTGTTGGCTTACCATACTTGCACCTCCGGATGTTTATTTAGGTTTGATAAGGAGAGAGCCATTAATTTAGGTCTCTCACTTAAGAGACTTAATGGGACAAGCACGCAGTGACACTCGGTTGATTGTATAACATCTTAATTATATACCGCGTATGAGACCAATTACCTCATTATGAGGTTTGTCTTAACATTAGAGCATTTCTCATGAAATGGCGATGAAAGTTGGACAAATTTAAAGGGATGACAAGTTTAACGATAACGATAACGGTGACAAAAGAATATACCAACTTGACATGACATGTTTCTTTAGGCATCTAACACATAAAAGAGTAAAGTGCAGGTTGGATAACTGATGATAAACGATTTATGTAAGTAACTCCATTTATGCGGATATATGATGTAGACCGACAGATATTTTACTCAAGTTTTTGACAGAATATACTACGAAGACACTGGAAAGACCTAATTTTCCAAATACAGCATCACCCTTAATCAAATTACCCATGTAACCACGGTGACAAAAGAATATACCAATTTGAAATATGTGAAGATGCAGACCAAGACTAAAGTAGTCACGTCGCCACCGTATATAGGAAGAACCGGTGAACACTAAACTAACTAGCAAAACTGAGGACCTCACAGTAAATACAACCACAGAACAAAAATCATATACTAAAATTTTCTGCGTCATCCAAAATCAAATGTCGAAAATAAACCCAGATAACAGTAACATATCAGATGATCAACACATGTCTCTAGACCGAAACCACCATACAACTTTGACTGTTCCTACTTAAAATGATATATGCAATTCCCCTTCAAATTTTATGTATCTCTTTTATCTATTAAAGATTCTTAAAATGACGATGCGTACCACATAAATCCAAAGATGTCGAACCCTTCCATGACAGGGAATGTGAAATTTGCAAAACGCATACTTTTAGCAAATAAACAAAATAAAGAATTGAGAAAAGCTTTAAGAGGGTTTACCAACCTTGCTGCTTTAGGTTACTTTCCATTGGGTCAAAAGGCTGTGATCATGGCTTTAAGTTCACTCTTGGTCGCTTATGCGCCTGATGAGCATCCTCTGGCCCAGCTGAACCAGGTCCCATGACTGTGGTATGACTGTGGGTTATTGGTTACTATCACGTAGCATAAATACAGAAATATATAATATTATTATAAGATTGAAAAACAATAGGTAAACACATTTAATAAATACCTAATTATAAGATACTAAGGGTTCCAAAGTTTCGACTGGCTTAGATCTCGGAAGTAACTTCAACTTGGGCCTCTCAGTCGACTCTAAAGGTGCGGAAGCATGCATGTCAGACCCAATAACTGTGCCAACACTGTAAACTCGCTGAACTTGAATCCCATCATTATGTACCATAGGCCCCCTCTCTTTTGTGTAAGACGGAACCTACCATGCACTCACTGGTAACTTACCGTTTACAGCCAAACTCCTATCAACGTGTCTGGCCATAGCATCATCACGAACATCTGTTGAGCCGTGGTGATGTACGAATTTCCTTTCATTTTCACTTTAGCTTCTGGCTCGGGATGTCTAATAACCTCTACATCTATCTGCACCATATCCGCTGCCGCTTTCCTCGCGCCGCACTAACCATAGGCCTAGCGCGCACTACTAACACTCACCCCTTCTAACAGTCCCCCCCCCCCCCCCCCCCCCCCCCCCCCCAACACACACACACACTCCAACGGTTTCCTTTCAGCTACATCAAAGTTCCGCCCAATCTGCACATTATGACCTAGAAACGCCGTCTTATCGTCATAAATCCTTACTGTACCAGCTGAACCAGGACATAATCTGTGATCTTGCCTTACCGCAGGATTTGTCCAAGCATTGTTTCTATCAAATCCAGTATGATTCAATGGCCTCGCAGTCTTATAATAACATCCACAAACTATTACTGTAAACAAAAAAAAACTCTCAAGAAATTCACAGAGATATCTTTCTACCTCTTCTTTAGGCTTTAATCTTTGTAAGAGAATCGACAGAATTTTCCAGAACACTTGCTGTGAACCTCTTAACTCTAAAGCTATTTTGCTGCACATTTTTCTTATCCATGTCCTGATTGTTATTTATACATTCGCAGGAAGAGTCCGAAAATTATATCAATAGACAACAATAGCGAGAACTAGCTATGCTGAACTTAAATTTCAGAAAAGAGAGTTTCGGCCCAATGCTGTCATGTACACGACGATCTTTTAGTATCGAATCTTTTACAGTGGTTTTCAGCCCGCTAATGGATGCTATTTACAAGCCCGCCTTTAATTATCTAAGCGGTAATTCAACACGAATATGGAATGTTGGGGAGACTTGTGCTGCTCATACCAAGCATCGCTCCCTGGTACGAGCAGCACAACCGTAACTACACGAGTCCATGTAAACCAATTTAAGAGGCAGGATGCGGTTTGGACTTAGAAGTACTCCAAACTCGTGAACTTAACTCAAAAGCATCTACCGAGGCAACTTATACTTGGAAAAATCTGCAATCTAAAGGAGCTGAGGGTCGCTACTGCTAGAGTAAACCCCACAACCCAAAACACTTTCATATAGACCATGTTATACATCACATAAAATTCTATGAGAATCTAATATTAGATAATAAACGCCACAGAAGCTTATTAAGCCCTGAGATATAGGAACTATTGTGGTGAGCCAAAATTGATGAACTTCACTTAGAATCAATTAGTTGGGATGAATCAAAGAAGCACTAGAAGTCTAGACCCTACAATCACTATTTTGTGTTTTATAACACTGATAAGAAGTTTAATGCAGGCGTGATAAGAGCTTTATTGCACTGCTCAATCGATGTACGCATTGTTAGAGCATCAAATAACAAGAGTCAAATTATGGTGTACCATGAAGATTTCCCACGGCCACATGACAATACAGACAAAAGAAACACCAATACTAACTGCATCATATGAAAGAATCCATACCAGTAAAGGACCATATCAGCAGCATCGCAGAATCCATATCCGGACAAATAAAACTCAACCAATTCAAGATTCTACAAACTCGATCACAATACACCAAATGAGTATCAAACAATGCTGAGTTCAACACCAAGCTTTGGATGGTATAATTTGGAGATTATATATTTTGCCTTGCAAAATAAAAAGTCAGGACTTTTCCAAAGATCGCCTAACCATTACTAACGCCTTTTATGCATATTCAAAGATTGATAAACTTTTGTTTATAGTTACAGAGTATCCAAAGTAACCTATCAAGCATAATGAAATGAGAATGTAACATAGCATAGTTCGCTAACAAGATTTCAACACATAGTGAACATATAAAAGGCTTGTCATCATTAAAACATCTATAATGGACATTCCCCATTCTAAAAAAGCTATCAGAGCAGATGTAACACAATCACAGTAAATAAATTTGATTATACGGATTTCACTAACCTATCTAGAAATCACATATCTAAAACATATGTAATCTACAATTGCATAAGATTCTATAAATGACATTACTTAACAACATTAAATGAGTTATTTAAAAAAACTAAATTAGATGAAAGCGTTTTTTCCACACCTTAACTACAAACTAGGCCCCTCCCTCCTTAGGTAACATATCCTTTGTAAATCCAAACCTTGAAATGTGGTTGTTATCATTGCGATCAATTACCGTCATAATTTATATGTAAATCCTACTCCGAGTGATCCAGTAGAAGTAGTGATTCCTTGTAAGAGCCCAGGAAGAATGAGTTTTTGGCTCCTGAAATCCCAAGATGTTGGAAATTTAGTGCAATTGTGGGAGCGGGTAATACTTGTAAATGGGTTTGGAGGTACGGAGTGTACACCCATTAAGTCCCTTACCTCCCTGGACTCAATATAGTGGTTGTGATATCAGTAGGAAGCTGCTCATGGTCAGGAAGTTGCTTCTGGTCAGGAAGTTGCTCCTGGTCAGGAAGCTGCTCCTGGTTAGGACGTTGCTCCTGGTGATGCACAAAGTCTTTGTAACCTCTTTGACCAGTTAATGAGGGTTGAATATTGACTTGATGACCAGATTTCTGGTCATGTAACCACTATGCTTTATGAAGGTTATTATGAGATTAATAGGCCGATTAATGCTCTTAATACCTTTGACTAGGAGTTACATTCCTTTAAGGAATAGGATCACTATAAATAGTGATCATATTTTGCATGATGATATACAGAAACAAGAAACACAAAAAACGCACAGAGTTCTTGATTTGTGCCTAAAACAAGAACTAACTCTTGGTTTTATCCCAAGGAGGTATTCGTGTTAACCCAGGCATAGGGTCGAATAATCTTCTTTGGAAAGTGATTACACGACTCCAAGAGATATCCGGTAACCATTCATTGGTACGTAGTTAGGCTATTGATTATCTTCACCCTGTTGGAACGAAGTAAACCCCAACAATCAAAGAAGATTATTTTTGTGATAATCAATGGCGGCGGCAATGAAGCATATGGTGGCTAACTTCTCCAAACTGGACAAGTTTGAAGGGGTTGATTTTAGGAGATGGCAGAAGAATATGCACTTTCTTCTTTCTACCATGAACGTGGTGTACGTGCTGACCACTCCTATTCCTGATGGTGGTGATGATGTTACTTTGGAGGAACTCAGGAAAAGGAGCAAATGGGAGAATGATGATTATGTATGTCGCGGCATAATTCTCAATGGTATGTCTGATTCTTTATTTGATATTTACCAAAATGTTGAATCTGCTAAAGAACTATGGGATTCCTTGGAAGCCAAATATATGGCTGAGGATGCATCAAGTAAGAAGTTCCTTGTGAGTGATTTCACAAATTACAAAATGACTGATTCAAGACCAGTCATGGAACAATACAATGAACTTCTTGGAATACTTGGCAGATTTACACAACATAAAATGAACATGGATGAGACCATTCAGGTCTCGTGTGTCATTGACAAACTACCTCCTTCTTGGAAAGATTTCAAGCACACCTTGAAACATAAGAAGGAGGAGTTCACTCTTGTTGAGTTGGGCAGTCATTTGCGCATTGAGGAATCCCTCAGGGTGCATGAAAGTGATAAGCCAAAGAGCAACAATGTTGCTGGTTCATCTGTTGTCAATATGGTGGAGCATAACAACTCCACCAGGTACAATGACAACAAGGGCAAACGTAAGCATCATGATAACACCAAGGCTAATCCTAACAAGAAGTCATCAGTGGCTTGTTGGAAGTGTGGGAAACCTGGACACTTCAAAAGGGATTGCAAAGGTGTTAGCATTGGCAACCAAGCTAATGGATCAGGCACAAAAGGTCAGAATATGTTTAATGAATCTCTCCAGATTTATTATGTTACATATGTATTCGAAGCTTACTTTGTGCAGGATGATGATGTTGCGTGGTGGGTTGACTCTGGAGCAACAGTACATGTGTGTAAAGATAGATGCTGGTTCAAGACTTATGAGTCAATGAATGATAGATCTATTCTTCACATGGGAAATGAGTCAACAGCCCTAGTGCATGGACGTGGTTGTGTAGATCTTAAATTTAGTTCTGGAAAGATTGTTTCTTTGTTTAATGTTTTGCATGTTCCTAATATTAGGAAGAACTTGGTTTCTAGTAGTGTGTTGAATAATTGTGGTTATAAACAAGTGATTGAATCTAATAAATTTGTTTTATCAAAACATGGTGTGTTTATTGGTTTTGGCTATTTGATTAATCAAATGTTCAGGCTTAATATTGATTCTAGTATAAATGTTGATTCTGTCATGATGACTACCACTAAACTGAATGATTCATCACTATGGCATGCTAGACTAGGCCATGTCCACTATAAGAGGATGCAAGATATGTCTAAGGATGGGTTAATTCCAGCTTTTGACATGGACACTGATAAGTGTCAGACTTGTATGCTGAACAAAATTACTAAGAAACCATTTCAGGATGTAAAATGTGTAACTACAGTTTTGGAGCTAATCCATAGTGACCTATGTGATTTGCATGCTACTCCCTCATTAGGGAATAAGAAATACTTGGTAACATTTATTGATGATTCTTCAAGGTTTTGTTATGTCTATTTGTTACATACTAAGGATGAAGCATTAGATAAATTTAAAGTATTTAAAACTGAAGTTGAATTACAACAAGGAGTCCAAATCAAAAGATTTAGGACTGATAGGGGAGGTGAGTACATGAATACTCAGTATTTTCAGTCTGTTGGAATAATCCATGAAACAACTGCCCCCTATACTCCACAACAAAATGGTATATCAGAAAGGAAAAATAGAGTACTAAAAGAGATGGTTAACTCCATGTTGTCCTACTCAGGACTGAGTCAAGGGTTTTGGGGAGAAGCTATGTTAACAGCTTGCTATTTATTAAATAGGGTTCCTAATAAAAGGAACAGGATTACCCCTTATGAACTCTGGACTAAAAGGAAACCAAACTTGAACTACCTCAAATTTTGGGGTTGTAGGGCTGTTGTAAGACTCCCTGATCCAAAGGTGAAAACCTTGGGTGAAAGAGGCATTGAATGCATCTTTGTTGGATATGCTGAGCATTCCAAGGCTTATAGGTTCTATGTTATTGAACCTAATGATTCAGTTTCAATAAACTCAATCATTGAATCAAGGGATGCTAACTTTGATGAGACTAGGTTCTCATCAGTCCCTAGACCAAGCCTTAGGACTCCTATAGGAGCTGAGGACACTGGTGTTTCAGTGGAACCTGAAAGGGTCACTGATGAGGTTGTGGTTCAGCAACCTGAGCCTGAGCTTAGAAGAAGCACAAGGCATAGGACTCCAAGGAATTTTGGGCCTGAGTTTCAACTATACTTAGTTGAAGGTACAAGAGATGAGGTCTCTGACCAATTCTACTATTGCTTTAATGTTGAGGATGATCCCAAAACATTTGATGAAGCAATGAAGTCCCAGGATGTTGCTTTCTGGAAAGAAGCAATAAATGATGAGATGGACTCCATCATGGGCAACAACACTTGGGTGTTGGTTGATCTACCTCCTGGTTGCCATCCACTTGGTAACAAATGGATTTTCAAAAGGAAAATGAAGGTAGATGGAACTGTTGAAAAGTTCAAGGCAAGGTTAGTCATTCAGGGCTTTAAACAAAAGTCAGGGATAGACTATTTTGATACTTATGCTCCAGTAGCACGTATCAGTACCATAAGAATGCTGATTGCTCTAGCAAGTATTCACAATCTGATTATTCATCAGATGGATGTGAAGACAGCATTCTTGAATGGTGACTTGGATGAGGAGGTTTATATGAACCAACCTCAGGGCTTCATCATGCCTGGCCATGAAGGTAAGGTGTGTAAACTGATTAAGTCCTTATATGGACTAAAGCAGGCACCTAAGCAATGGCACCAGAAATTTGATGAAGTGGTTTTGTCTAATGGTTATTCACTTAACCAAGCTGACAAATGTGTATATAGCAAATTTGATGAATCTGGTAAAGGAGTCATCATTTGCCTATATGTTGATGACATGTTAATCTTTGGTACTGACCAAGCTAAGGTTGATCAGACAAAGGATTTTTTGTCATCAAAGTTCTCCATGAAAGACATGGGGGAGGCTGATGTTATCCTTGGCATAAGGATTGAACATGAAAGTGATGGTATTGTAATTTCTCAGTCTCATTACATTGAGAAGGTGCTAAAGAAATTCAATCACTTTGATTGTACTCCAGTAAGTACACCTATGGATACAAGTGAGAAACTAATGCCTAACAATGGTCAGGCTGTCTCCCAGCTTGAGTATTCTAGGGTTATTGGTTGCTTGCTGTATGCCATGACTAGTACTAGGCCTGACATTGCATTTGCTGTGGGTAAACTGAGTAGGTATACTAGTAATCCTGGTACTCAGCATTGGCAAGCAATTCAGAGGGTACTGAAGTATTTGAAAGGAACAATGGATTATTGTTTGTCTTATACTGGATATCCTTCAGTGTTGGAAGGTTACACTGATGCAAGTTAGATCAGCAATACTGAGGATAATTCATCCACAAGTGGCTGGGTATTCCTTCTTGGTGGTGGTGCAATTTCTTGGGCATCCAAGAAGCAAACTTGCATTACTGGTTCAACAACGGAATCTGAATTTGTGGCTCTAGCAGCTGCTGGTAAAGAGGCTGAATGGTTGAGAAACTTGCTTCTTGAGATTCCATTGTGGGTCAAACCTATGGCACCCATTTCTATCCGTTGTGATAGTGCAGCTACATTGGCTAAGGCATATAGCCAGATGTACAATGGCAAGTCTAGACACCTAGGTGTTAGACATAGCATGATTCGTGAGTTGATCACGAATGGGGTGATTTCAATAGAGTTTGTGAGGTCTCAACAAAACTTAGCTGATCACTTGACGAAGGGATTGGCTAGAGACTTGGTTATAAAGTCTGGTAAAGGGATGGGTTTAAAAGTCCACTCTAGTCACTGAATGCTAGGACACCCAACTCCCTCCTGAGGAAACTTGGGAGCTGAGTTCAATGTGGAAAGCTGAACATTCAGGGACTGAAGCACATGTTTTACATATCATCCCAAGGATGTGCTTGTACCTGCTGAAAGGAGGATGAAGTTATAAACTTCTTAATGGTTAATTTCTTTGAAAAAGTGCTTAAGCAGGAGCATGAACTAAAGAGGAACCACCTATGTAAATGTTGAGGTTTCGCCGCCTCAAGGAGCATGGACTTTGGCTCTTACAACATTTATGAATTGGATATGGACACATGGCTTGTATGGTGTCAGGAGCGTTTTAAGTGTTTGAAAACTTGGGTGTATGTTATCTTCAGGTGTTCAAAGTAGTTGAAGGGTTCAATTCTTAGAACACCCTGATTCTCGAATATTTGGAGTGATGTACTAAGATGGAAATTCAATCCTCAGGACATTTTCATTTATGCACTGGTTTTGTTAAAGTTGATTTTCATGCAAAAAGGAATTGTACTAAATTGGGGAGGATTGTTGGAAATTTAGTGCAATTGTGGGAGCGGGTAATACTTGTAAATGGGTTTGGAGGTACGGAGTGTACACCCATTAAGTCCCTTACCTCCCTGGACTCAATATAGTGGTTGTGATATCAGTAGGAAGCTGCTCCTGGTCAGGAAGTTGCTTCTGGTCAGGAAGTTGCTCCTGGTCAGGAAGCTGCTCCTGGTCAGGAAGTTGCTCCTGGTTAGGACGTTGCTCCTGGTGATGCACAAAGTCTTTGTAACCTCTTTGACCAGTTAATGAAGGTTGAATATTGACTTGATGACCAGATTTCTGGTCATGTAACCACTATGCTTTATGAAGGTTATTATGAGATTAATAGGCCGATTAATGCTCTTAATACCTTTGACTAGGAGTTACATTCCTTTAAGGAATAGGATCACTATAAATAGTGATCATATTTTGCATGATGATATACAGAAACAAGAAACACAAAAAACGCACAGAGTTCTTGATTTGTGCCTAAAACAAGAACTAACTCTTGGTTTTATCCCAAGGAGGTATTCGTGTTAACCCAGGCATAGGGTCGAATAATCTTCTTTGGAAAGTGATTACACGACTCCAAGAGATATCCGGTAACCATTCATTGGTACGTAGTTAGGCTATTGATTATCTTCACCCTGTTGGAACGAAGTAAACCCCAACACAAGATTCTTAAATTGTTGTGAGCGGGGATCGTAAACTTTAAGTGTGGCAACCCCCTCCTCCTCCTCCTCTTGAATTTCAAATAAAGGTTCACCACTCTTACTAAACCCCAATATTCTACTTAAAAAAGGTGTGTGAATCGTGAACAGCTTTCTAAAAGACGAATCACGCTCCATCACCCATACATTACAATAAAATGCTCCCTCCACCAAGGAGTCTCCATACACAACAAGAGACTCCTTTAGCTTAGAAACAGACACAGGTCCGTATAATAACTCTTTTGTTAGGCTATCTGGTAGGTCTACCACTTTGAATTCCTTTGTAATCAAATCAAATGACACAACCTTATTATTAGTGTCAGCGGTAATAGTCTTCTCACAAGCTCTCCAATAGATACAGCTATCTATAACAACCTGAGGATTTCTTGGGTCGAGTTGAATTGACTGACGAGGCAAATTAGCACTTGGAATCACATTCCAAACCCCAGAACTCAATGTAAAAACTTCAACATGCCAAGGCTTATTGTGTAGTTGTGTAATCTTCACGACGGTAGGATCTTTAGTGATGGGACAAACCCCGAAACCACAAGCCCTGAAACCAGAATCAGTTGTGCGAAACAAATCAATAGGGGAAGCAATATTAATACGAAAAGATTTTCGGATAGACGGGTTCCAGATAACAAACATCCATCCCTCATCAAGACAAGCATAGAAACACACTAATCCATGAGACGTACCAACAACCCTAGAAACCCAAAATTGTTTAAGCAAAGGAGACAGAACAAATGGAGCAAACTCTTGTTGTTGTAGTTTAAAAGTTTCGATATCATCGTCTGCTAAACAAATGTACGTTGATTCATCCTCGACCCGGCCGTAAGTTAGAATACGACTACGTGGCTCCGTAATGCGGGCGCCGTAACTTGTGATAAAGTAAGAGTTGTCGATAAACGACTTCCAACGTTTAGAAACTGATCTGAACTGAACCAATGTCTTATGATATCAGAAACCTTTTTGATGATTTCTAATTGGAGATCAATGGGAATGTTGTCTGACATTTTTCTTTCTTTCTTTCTAGGGTTTATGTTCCCACCAGCAATATTTCTAATTGGATATCAATTAGGTTTATGTATGAAATTCGGGGGCGTTTTATTTCGGCTAAATAGCATATAAAAAAGTACTCATCTTCAAGGTACTTAAATTTTTAATTTTTTTTTCTCAAAATTAAGGTCCTTATCTTTTTGGGAAAATTGAATGTTATAGTTCTGTACTTCCACAAATTTCCCAATCTAAGTACTCAACAATATTTTGCTATTAATACATCACTCTAGTATTTGTGACTGACTGTTTTAAGATCTTTCAAATCGGCTTAGTTATTTAACCGGTTAGGAAAGCTGACGTGGAAGTTATTTGCTTTGCTGGATATTAGATGAAACATTAAAATTAAAAATAAAATCCCTAAAAAATAGTTATCACGTATGATTTGCATATATCTTCATGTAAACTGACATAAACCCTGGATCTCTACCTTCAACTCAAATGATAAAAAAATTGATTCTAACTGTCAAACTCGTTGATCGACATCGTCATCTAATAGGTTTGCTATGTCTTTCTTGTCATATATTGTTATTATTACTACTATTTTGTTTTTTGTTTTTCAGTTTAAACTAATATCAGTAAAATTTTAGGATGTCATCATCATCTTCGTCTATTCCTATACAATTGAACGTACATCATAGTGGAGTGTTTACGGGAACACCTCTCATATATGCAGGTGGTAAGTTAGAGCGTTTGCATAATTTTGACATGAAGTCTATGGATTTCGCAGATTTTAAGGTTTATTTAGAGGAGGAATGTCAATATGTAGTTACAGGAGTGTATTGTTGTTCCTCGGAAAGAATTGCATGATGGTTTAAGGGCTTTAAAATCTGATTCTGATAAGTTAATGTGTAGTAAATATGCTATTAGGTTTAAAAGCGAAATTGACTTGTATTTGGACCATTTTAGTTCTCAAATAAGTCATTAAGTTGGGGATGTTGGGGATGATTTAAGCGACGATGATGAAAGTACTGATGATGAAAGTTCTAGTAAGGTTAAGGATGATAATGATGTTTCAAGTGATGATGATTATGAGATATCATACTATTCTGATGATGAGTCTAACACAGCCTCACTTGATCATCTTTCTGAGGGCGAGGATGAAGTAGTTGATGCAAGAAGAAAAAAGTCACTCTTGACTCGTATAGTTAATGATCCATTTCTGACTGAACTATGTGATAGCTATGATAGGGATAATGTGACAACCCTAGGTTTTGGATTTGTCACTTGTCTTACTTTTATGTTATTTTATGTGTGCTTACTTGAATTGTGTGATTACGTGTTTATTTTGTGTGATTGAGGTTGGTGTGGTTATCATTTATGAGTATAGAAGTACTCATAAGTAAATCGAGGAACGGTTATTTCATGTTCATGAGCTCACAAGTGGTGACTATGAAATGAAAATGGTGATATTTTGGTGTTTACGTATACGTATAAGTATTATAGTAATAGTATTTTTTTTAGGATTTACGGTTTAGCATTTAGAGGTCTCGGGTGAGGTAATTAGTCATATGAATATTTTTAGGGATGGTTTTAAGTCATTTAGGACTTAATTATAAAGTTTATTTCAAAATTTGAGAATTTTTTATAAAAATGTATATTTTACGTCTTTTACGGTAAAACGCGTAAATTTGACTAGTTTTACGGTTTTGAGGTTTTGGAGGCTTTAAGAGCTGAAATAAATTAAGGAAAATTAAGGTAATATTATTAATACATATGTTAATAATAAAAAGAAAAAAAATAAAAAAAAGGGTATGTAGGTCGGTTTGGGACGAATCAAGGAAGAAGGAGAAAAGGAAAGGGGAGTTTGGGCTTGGGTTGGACTAGGACTCCCCATATTCTATTTAAAGACTCCTAGTTAATAAAAATTCATTATTTTTCCCCTGGAGACTAATAAAATTTGTGGGTTTCACAAGGGAAATTAGGGTTCTTCAAAAGTTTGGGTTTTTTTACATCTTCCATTTAAATTAAAGGTAAACCTTCTTAAACCTTTTTGATTAAATTGTTTTTATATTTAATTAATCATTCTTATGATGGATTAGGGTTAGGGTTTGTATAAAATCAGTAAATTAATGATGTGATAATCATAATATGGTGATCATATAATCTAGGGCTTTTGGGTTATGGGTAATTAATTAGTTCAATTTGTTTAAACCCGTTTTTAAAAACTGGGCAGAATTTTGAGTCAATTGTTTTGATCATATCGGGAGTTCTAGGAACATTCAAGATGCGATCCAAGTATCCCTGAAAAGGTATTTGAAGTGGCTTTCCAATGCAAGAAACTAGAACTAAATTGGAGGTCGGGAAGTGGGTCAAAAACAGGTTACAACAGTCGGAGGTCAAAACAGTTTTGAAGTCAGCCTGTTTTCTTTTTAAGTTTTGGGTTGTTTGGGGTACTTAGGGTTCCATTGGGATCTTCTCACGAACATGAGAGATGGTTTATATATTTTAGTAAGTATCTGCACTTGGGATAAGGTTGTGGTTTAGGGTAAGACCCTCTAATGGTAACAAACTTTTCATACGTTTAAAATCAGTAAATTCTGGATAGGTAGCAATATATACACATATATCGGGGCCATAACAGTAGCTTTAAGGTTGGGGCAAGTGGGAGGTTTTAGCTAACATGTATAAAAGTGTGAATATTCCTTTTACAGAAACCATGGATATATTTAAGTGGACGTTTGACTTAAATTTTTGAGACCTAAAACTGGGACTGTTTTGTGTAAAATTATGAACGGGATAGCTATTGAACTTAACCAAGTTAGGGACTTGTTAAGGAAGGGTAATGAGGTGATTAGAGCTTATAAATAAGGAAATGTTATGGGATAGACTAGATTTCCATCATAGGTTGATGAGCCATCTTAGTGATTGATTCGTGTATTGATTGCGTGTTTTTGGTTTGTTAGCTTGTTGCTAGTGCGAGGACTTGTGAAGAAGCTATCAGGTGAGTTTCATAGTCCCATGTTTAATATTGATTTTGACTTCCAGATGGGATGGAAGAGACACTGTGTTGAGTTATTTTCTAAATAATACTGTGAATATGTTTGTGATTTGAGATGGACTTGTGTGTACATTATGTGATTAACTGCTATGTGGTTCTTGATTGTGTATGATTTAGATCGGGGGACACGTGCCGTCTCCGTTATTGTGGTTTGACAAGGTAGGGGCCTTGGGATAGGTACATAGCGTGATCGTCTATGGGACCAATGGAAAATGACAAGGTAGTGGCCTTGGGATAGGTACATAGGTGTATGGGCGCCTATGGTACCATGGTTGTTAGTAAGGCGTGATGCCTTGGAAATTATGGTTGTTGGTAAGGCGTGATACCTTGGAAATTATGGTTGTTGGTAAGGCGTGATGCCTTGGTAATTGTGGTTATTGGTAAGGCGTGATGCCTTGGAATTGTGATGATTGATTGAAATTGAATGCTAGTGTTAATACATAATTGTAGCGCATTGTCCATATGTTAATATGTTGATGGTTGTTATTCACAGCTTGTAACTGATTTAGCGTTGGAGTCTAAACCTATGACTCTCACCAACTTTATGTTGACGTGTTTTAGTGTCTCTTTCAGGTGATACTATGGTTAAGCATGAGAACGTAAGTGGCTAGGATTGGAGAAGCTTAGGAATGCATATAGAAGGAGAATCCCCGTTTCCTTCTTAGTTTTATTTGTTTGTTCATTTTAATAAGTGATACTGTGGCACACATATGTTTGTTTTGATTATGTTACTTGTTTGTCTTGGGTAAGAGGTAGGACTGTTACCTACTTACCTAGACACCTGCATTGTTTGAGATATTATCATGACATCGTGTCACCTTTTATGACATTTCTTATTTCATATAGTTATCTCTATAGACACGCCATGTTGTGATGATATCCATACGTCGCGCCCCATATTCCGCCATGGTGGGGTGTGACAGAATGGTATCAGAGACAATGGTTATAGAGAATTAGGTTACCTAGTCGCGTAGCCTAGTCTATAGCTTAAGGGTCCCTACATATAGGCGTCATAGGGGTATGTGTGTATTTTATAATAGTTGATGTGTTTGGATGTTATTTTTGCGATATTTGTCAAGTTATGAACTAGTATGGTTCATACTTAACTACATGTTATTTTCTTTACGAGTTTTGTCTAGTGCGGGTTGAACCATAGTCGTATACGCTAGTCATTGTTGGATTTCGTTTGATTATATTTTCATGTTCTTTATACATTTTGAATTTCGTCTAAGCTGGTTCAGCTGGACTACGAGTTTATTTGTTTCATGCATTGGCTATATTATTTTAATACATGTGATTTTGGACCTTATGTTATGTTGTGGATTATGAGCTTATATGAGTTGTAGGATCTATGTGATTATTTGAGTTGGTAGACTGATGTGTTATGTGTAGTATTAATTCTTATAAGTGTCATCATAGGAGGGAGTGCATTAGTGAAAGGGGACTGGTATAAGTATGGTGGCCAACATAGTTATACAAGTACCACAACATCGATGGATTCCTAAGTATGGTTGCATAAAAGAGGGTTAATACATGCTTGTATAGTATATGTTGGATGGATTTGAGTGTATGTATGCATATGCCTATATATGTATAATTCCCTTCTACTTATCGGTTGTATTCTTGGGATGGTTTGCTAGCTCGTTCCTCTTCGAGATGTTTAACTTCCGTAGTAGTACATTTATCGAGTTCTCATTTCATGTGTTCTTTTGTACGGTACTTTTGGCGTGAAGGCTTTTGAGATGGTGGTGATTTCTTTTTGAGGTAACGATATCTTTTGTTTCGAGTTATACATGGTAAAAAAAATGAACTTGCAAATTGAGAAAAAATAGTTGTTGGTAGTCGATGAAATAAGGAAGTGTCGGAAACATGTTTCAAAATAAGGTGGAATATAAATTCTTTAACATATAAGCATGGCTTATTTATTTTTAAAATATTTTGGTTTTGATCACCTAAAGTTATTGTTCTTTAGTTAAAATTTTGTTCTTATTTAGTTAAATATGTTAAAATCATGTAATTAATCATATGATGGGTGAGAGTTTTAATTTTCTAGAATTAAAATAAATTAGGTTTTAAATTTGGTAATTAATAAGAGGTTTTAGGTAAAAATCGTTTTGGTCATAACTTATTTGTTTTTAAAGCTTTTTGAGTGATTCAAAAGCCTAAAATTATGTACTCGGAACGTACTTTTCAAATATTCAGAAAGTGTGGTAATTGGAAGTCAGTAGCTTGGTCGAATTAATTGTACACGTGTCGAGTTCAAGGTTAATTTTCAGACAACATGGTTTAAACTTATGTTTTAGGTATTTTGGGGTAATGAACACTTGGAGGGTTAACATAGAGATGATTTGGGATGGAATTTGAGAGTTCTTTAGACCTTAGAATACGTGGTTATATTTGATGAGTTTTGATTTATGGTATTTATGAATAAGACCGAAATCGGGGTGACAGTTTTAAACTCGTCGAGTTATGTGATGGCTCCTAACTTGGTTTCAAGACAGTTCTTGTTTGATGAGTTGCGAGATTCAGTTAGGTTGGTTATATAACTTTATGGTTTTAATAAGTTTCCTCGCGGACGGTTATGGCTCATGTGTTGTTGGTTGAGATTATTTTAGTATAAACTGAGTTCACGTTTGAACGTGAAGGTTTTATCAAGGATATGTATCCTCGTTTGGTTGCTGAGAATAAGTTTGAGTTTAGGAGTAAATCTCGGGACGAGATTTCTATTAGGAGGGAGTGATGTGACAACCCTAGGTTTTGGATTTGTCACTTGGTCTTACTTTTAGGTTATTTTATGTGTGCTTACTTGAATTGTGTGATTACGTGTTTATTTTGTGTGATTGAGGTTGGTGTGGTTATCATTTATGAGTATAGAAGTACTCATAAGTAAATCGAGGAACGGTTATTTCATGTTCATGAGCTCACAAGTGGTGACTATGAAATGAAAATGGTGATATTTTGGTGTTTACGTATACGTATAAGTATTATAGTAATAGTATTTTTTTAGGATTTACGGTTTAGCATTTAGAGGTCTCGGGTGAGGTAATTAGTCATATGAATATTTTTAGGGATGGTTTTAAGTCATTTAGGACTTAATTATAAAGTTTATTTCAAAATTTGAGATTTTTTATAAAAGTGTATATTTTACGTCTTTTACAGTAAAACGCGTAAATTTGACTAGTTTTACGGTTTTGAGGTTTTGGAGGCTTTAGGAGCAGAAATAAATTAAGAAAAATTAAGGTAATATTATTAATACATATGTTAATAATAAAAAGAAAAAAAAATAAAAAAGGGTATGTAGGTCGGTTTGGGACGAATCAAGGAAGAAGGAGAAAAGGAAAGGGGAGTTTGGGCTTGGGTTGGACTAGGACACCCCCATATTCTATTTAAAGACTCCTAGTTAATAAAAATTCATTATTTTTCCCCTGGAGACTAATAAAATTCGTGGGTTTCACAAGGGAAATTAGGGTTCTTCAAAAGTTTGGGTTTTTTTACATCTTCCATTTAAATTAAAGGTAAACCTTCTTAAACCTTTTTGATTAAATTGTTTTTATGTTTAATTAATCATTCTTATGATGGATTAGGGTTAGGGTTTGTATAAAATCATTAAATTAATGATGTGATAATCATAATATGATGATCATATAATCTAGGGCTTGTATTAGATGGGGTTATGGGTAATTAATTAGTTCAATTTGTTTAAACCCGTTTTTAAAAACTGGGCAGAAATTTGAGTCAATTGTTTTGATCATATCGGGAGTTCTAGGAACATTAAAGATGCGATCCAAGTATCCCTGAAAAGGTATTTGAAGTGACTTTCCAATGCAAGAAACTAGAACTAAATTGGAGGTGGGAAGTGGGTCAAAAACAGGTTACAACAGTCGGAGGTCAAAACAGTTTTGAAGTCAGCCTGTTTTCTTTTTAAGTTTTTGGTTGTTTGGGGTACTTAGGGTTCTATTGGGATCTTCTCACGAACATGAGAGATGGTTTACATATTGTAGTAAGTATCTGCACTTGGGCTAAGGTTGTGGTTTAGGGTAAGACCCTCTAATGGTAACAAACTTTTCATACGTTTAAAATCAGTAAATTCTGGATAGGTAGCAATATATACACATATATCGGGGCCTTAACAGTATCTTTAAGGTTGGAGCAAGTGGGAGGTGTTAGCTAACATGTATAAAAGTGTGAATATTCCTTTTACAGAAACCATAGGTATATTTAAGTGGACGTTTGACTTAAAGTTTTGAGACCTAAAACTGGGACTATTTTGTGTAAAATTATGAACGGGATAGCTATTGAACTTAACCAAGTTAGGGACTTGTTAAGGAAGGGTAATGGGGTGATTAGACCTTATAAATAAGGAAATTTTATGGGATAGACTAGATGTCCATCATAGGTTGATGAGCCATCTTAGTTATTGGTTCGTGTATTGATTGCGTGTTTTGGTTTGTTAGCTTGTTGCTAGTGCGAGGACTTGTGAAGAAGCTATCAGGTGAGTTTCATAGTCCCATGTTTAATATTGATTTTGACTTCCAGATGGGATGGATGAGACACTGTGTTGAGTTATTTTCTAAATAATGCTGTGAATGTGTTTGTGATTTGAGATGGACTTGTGTGTACATTTTGTGATTAACTGCTATGTGGTTTTTGATTGTGTATGATTTGGATCGGGGGACACGTGCCGTCTCAGTTATTGTGGTTTGACAAGGTAGGGCCTTGGGATAGGTACATAGCGTGATCGTCTATGGGACCAATGGAAAATGACAAGGTAGTGGCCTTGGGATATGTACATAGGTGTATGGGCGCCTATGGTACCATGGTTGTTGGTAAGGCGTGATGCCTTGGAAATTATGGTTGTTGGTAAGGCGTGATGCCTTGGAAATTATGGTTGTTGGTAAGGCGTGATGCCTTGGTAATTGTGGTTATTGGTAAGGCGTGATGCCTTGGAATTGTGATGATTGATTGAACTTGAATGCTAGTGTTAATACATATTTGTAGCGCATTATCCATATGTTATTGTGTTGATGGTTGTTATTCACAGCTTGTAACTGATTTAGCGTTGGAGTCTAAACCTATGACTCTCACCAACTTTATGTTGACGTGTTTTAGTGTCTCTTTCAGGTGATACTATGGTTAAGCATGAGAACATAAGTGGCTAGGATTGGAGAAGCTTAGGAATGCATATAGAAGGAGAATCCCCGTTTCCTTCTTAGTTTTATTTGTTTGTTCATTTTAATAAGTGATACTGTGGCACACATATGTTTGTTTTGGTTATGTTACTTGTTTGTCTTGGGTAAGAGGTAGGACTGTTACCTACTTACCTAGACACCTGCATTGTTTGAGATATTGTCATGACATTGTGTCACCTTTTATGACATTTCTTATTTCATATAGTTATCTCTATAGACATGCCATGTTGTGATGATATCCATACGTCGCGTCCCATATTCCGCCATGGTGGGGTGTGACAGATAAATATGTTGAAAATGAAGTACTCTCTGAAGATGAACAACTGATCAATCCCGAAGATGAAGACATAGGTGGGGATCATTTTCCTAGGCATGATCCTAATACTAAATGGAACTCCATGCACCCAGTAATAGGGGAAAGGTACGAAAGCCCACAACAACTCAAAAGATGTATCATATTTTATGCTCTTGCAAATGGCTATAAATTATTGTTTAAGAGAAATGATTATAAGAGGATTTGTGTGAAATGTATCTTGGTGAACCTGCTAACTATCGATCCGCAATGCTTGATCCAGAAAAGTCAAAATGGATAGTTGCGATGAATGAGGAAATGAAGTCCATGGAAATCAAAGATGTTTGGATTCTTGTAGACGCGCCTAAAAATGCTAAAGTAGTGAAAAATAGGTGGATCTTCAAGAAGAAAACCGACATGGATGGTGAAATACAATCCTATAAAGCACGTTTAGTAGCTAAAGGTTTTACTCAAACTTTTGGCGTAGACTACAAGGAGACATTTTCTCATGTAGCAGACTTACGAGCTATTAGGATTCTCATAGCAATAGCAGCATACTATGACTATGAGATATGTCAAATGGATGTTAAAACTGCCTTCTTGAACGGTCGCTTAGATGAAGACATCTATATGCAACAACCGAAAGGGTATGTTGATCCTAAATATCCAAAGCGCGTGTGCAAACTTCAAAGATCTATTTATGGTTTGAAGCAAGCATCACGTCAATGGAATAAGCGATTTGATGAAGAAATCAAAAAGTTCGGATTTATTCAAAATCGTGATGAGCCATGTGTATATCTCAAAGCTAGTGGGAGTAATGTAGTGTTCCTAATTTTATATGTCGATGACATATTAATCATGGGAAGTAACATTCCAAGACTTAAGGAAGTTAAGGATTATCTTGGTAAATATTTTTCTATGAAGGATTTGGGAGATGCTGCATATATTCTAGGAATTAAAATCTATTGAGATAGGAGTAGACGGTTAATTGGTCTTAGTTAAGATGCTTATATAGATAAGATATTGAAGAAGTATAACATGTATAACTCTAAGAAAGGTTTTCAACCGATGAAGGTTAAGCATGAATTAAGTCATGAGAAAGATGCATCAACACCCGAAGAGGTGGCTTACATGCGAAAGGTGCCTTATGCTTCGGCAGTAGGATCTATTATGTATGTTGTAAGATGCACAAGGCCTGATGTGGCGTTTGCTCGGAACTTGGTCAGTAGATACCAACATAATCCAGGGAAGCTCCACTGGACTGCTGTTAAACATATACTAAAGTATTTGAGGAGTACGAAAGATATGTTTTTGGTATTTGTGGGTAAACCAGACACAGAACTGAATGTAACAGGTTTTTGTGATGCGTCCTGGCAATGTGATAAAGACGATATGAAGTCTCAGACGGGTTACGTGTTTGTCAATAACGGAGGAGCAGTTGACTGGAAGAGCAGTAAGTAGAAAACCATTGATATGCATGCAACTCAATCTGAGTACATGGCCGCTTTAGAAGCTGCAATAGAAGTTGTTTGGATTAGAAAGTTTATTGGAGATCTTGGAGTGATGCCTTCAATTAAAGAACTTATTGATATATATTGCGACAATTCTGCGGCAATAATATTCGCCAATGACCATGGAGTTATGAAAGGCGCCAGACACTTTAAACGTAGATATCATTACGTTCGAGAACAAGTGGAAGCTCAAGAAATAAAATTAATAAAAGTTCACACAGATGATAACGTAGCTGATCCTTTTACTAAGGCTTTATCTAGGCCAAAGGTAGTTAAGCATGCCAAGGCTATTGGGCTGCAACTAGCTAGCGAATTCACGCAATAAATATCTTGATTAGTATTTTGGATAAAGGATGTAAGACATTATTGAATTGATGAAATACAGATTGGATTTCATTTATTTTTCTGTTATTTGATTTTGTATCCTATTTTACATGTTTTAATCCATGAGCATTATGATGTTTCTAAATGTCCGTTGTCAATTAATAATATGGGAGTATTATTAAACTAAGACAATTCAAAATAGTGACAGAGTATACTTGAAAGTATATTGGTCAAATTTTGATGATATTTGATGGATCAAATATTGGACTTATCCCAACTATATGATTTTACTTTATGGATTTTTGTCATTAAGTAAATCATAAATAGTTATCCTTAGACCTAAGATACCATAAAACTGCATTGAACGTAGTGCATTTCTGTAAGGTGACCTAACGTTAAACGTAATTGGTAGCTATAAGGGTTATTTTCAAAAGTGTTGTGAAGTTCATGTGTTTTGCTTGTAGTCAAAATGGGATTTGTTTCCTTCAAATTATTTTTGAAGTATAAATACAGCTGGGCCCCTCGGGGGAGTAGTGAGATGCTTGTGTGGCCACACCCAAATGTGTTTTGGTAATCTTTCTATATCCGTAAACGAGAAACAGAATGGTTAATGAAAGGAATGACTGAGATCCATATCCTTATTAACGTTGTATATGAAATAAAAGGATAATAATAATGATGATGTATCATTAAAAGGTTTTGTCCAGGAGACCTTACTCGAGTTGTACTAGTGATATTGCTAGTTTAACTAGATGCTAGTCAATGTAATCACGATATTCGAATTTTGTCCAAGTGGGAGCTGAAAGTTTATGGACTTAAAATTGATAGTCGTGAGATAGGATCGAACTCGGGATTACGGGATTGCACAAATTACGTAAAGGGTTAATTTATTTATTAAATATATTTGTTATATTTATTAAATCAAACCAAAGTTTAACTAACGATCGTTAATAATTAAAAGTTAAGTACAAACGACCGTTATGGAATTAAATAGAAGCTAAAAGAAGGAAAAAAGAAAAGTTCCGGAAGCCCCCTTGTGGGCTTATGAACCGTCGGCCAAAGAGGGGAAAATGAAGGAAGAAAAAGATTTTCTTTCCTATTTGGTTTATGACTTGGAGAAAAATTTTATCCATGGCCTATATAAACAAACCCTAGCCTTCATAAATCACATCACAAATCTCTCTTTCTCTTGATCTTAGTCGCCGACCAAAAACACCCCTTTTAGGGTTTTCTTTGGTTTTCGATTAAGCTATTTTTATCTAGCCCTAGCCCCTCTCTAGGGTTGTTGGGTAGATATTCCATAAGCGTGGAAGCTCGGTTTTTTCGTGCTAGAATCACGATTAGCTCGTTGTATTACGTATGTACAAGAACTTGATATAGTCTTACTTTAGACTATATCCTGGTGGTGTTCGCGGTAAACCCTAATTGGTGATTGTTCCATTGTCTTGTGGATCGTTGCTAGGATAAAGGTATGTAACCATAAATTCGATTAATTATAATCGTGTTATTTATTATGATCTTGTTAATTCACTTCCTCTATGTGTGCTTTGATCTTGTTTAGGGTTTTAAATAATTGTTATGAACTATATAAACCTTCAGTTTTACCTTGGCCTGCCGAGTGACTACCCCTTTTCTTAAAAAATGACGCTTTGCGCTATTTGGAATCTGGAGATGTAAGAAGACGTGTTATCAAACTAGTAAAAAGGAACGTGGAAGCCTCTGTAAGTTCTCCTTACATTTATCCAGTTGCATAAAAAACAGACTTGTTTTCGTTATTTACAATTCGTTACCAAAAGTTCTTAAATTTAGGATGTACCGATGTAGTATGCGTTTGTTCTATACACACACACATTTTAGTCTAGAGCAGGGGTATACACACACTAGGTTAGCAATAGTAGACCTTTCATACAGTAAGATATCCAACTGTAGAACAAAGCAATCTGTAAACCTGTGTTGAGCACATCCACTGCCTTCCGAAAGGAAAAAAAAATGAAAGATATTACGTAATGAGACTACATTTTTTTATTGTGTATCTGCTGCTATGTTTACAATCATAACCCACTTTTTTGTTTTAATACTTTTTTGCAGCTTGGTATAGAACTGAGTTGATTTGATACAAGTATGTATGCTGCTCTGTTTTGGTAAATTCTTAGTATGTCCTTTTTGGTTACTTTTGTTTCATTAGAACGTGGTGGGCTTCGTTTGTTCACTTAGAAACAAAAGTAATTCAGTTCCCCTTTAGAAATAGACTTTAGGGTCTTTGGGCGACTTTTAGTCCCCTTTAAGCATTATTTATATATTTGACCCTCTAAAGATAAAACCTGGCCCCAAATCACCCATTCTTAAGCGAATTGATCAAAATTTCTTGATATAATATTTGTTCGACCTTTGAACAAAATAGGTATTTATTAATGCAAAGTAATGCCTAAATACATTATTAGTGTTAACTAATCTTTCTTAGTTTTGATCAGGACAAATTAAAAAGACATTTATCGTCAGATACAATCATAAGACGAATTATCTAACAAACACTATCAATAAGGTAATAATCATTTAAGTATTGCACTAACATACCTTAATCATGATTAGTGATTATAAAAGTGATTAGAGCTAAACTTACATTTTGTCAGATGTGACAAAAGATTTTTTAATAAACTTTCTTTATAAGAAAATGCTTTATTAAAATGGAAAATGAAAATTTGAATATAGCATATTCCAAATGCCATAGGAATATCCTTTGAAGGTAAAAACATACCTCAGATATTACTTCCCTACTAAAAGACAAAAGAGAGCGGAGTCTATGACCACGGATCCTTAAATGACTATGCAGTCCCTTAGTGATAATGCACCGCGGGCATAATTAAGGAAACGCGCTCAGAGAGCCATTGGCTTTTGTCTCCTATAAATAATGGATCAAATCTACACTTTCCACAACCCTTTTTGGACACTCTTTCTGCCATCTTTCTCTTTTCTAATTCTTGATCATTTGTCAATGATCACTTAATGTGTTAAGTATGTTTACTTATGATTATCCCCTTGCTCTCCTTCTTTACCTTGTCCAAAGAGTTGATCACTCACACCCTTGTGATGTGATTAAAGATGAAGCCTTGATGAAGATCAACCTCTCCTAAAGATCTAGTCATTTTCATCATTTATTTATTTGAGTCTTGTATAGATCCAATGTATTTGTGAATACTTGGATTAGTTGTGTTAATCCATTGTATTTGTGAATACTTGAATTAGTTGTGTTAATCCATTGTATTAGTGAATAATTTGATTAAATCTTGTGTAAATCCATTGTATATGTGTATGCTTGGATTTGTGTTGTGTAGATCCAAGTTACATGTGTATACTTGGATATGTGTTTTATTGAGTTGTAATGGTTGTGTCTTGTAAGTTCTCACTAAACTACAAAGTGATGTGGTTGTTGTAAGTTTATGGACTTATATTTAATAGTCGTGTGATATGATCGAACTCGAGATTACAGGATTGCACACAATACGTAAAGAGTTAATTTAATTAATAAATATATTTATCGTATTTATTAATTTATTTAATAAATATATTTATGTATTTATTAATTTAACCGAACAAGTAACTATATAAATTTAACGGTCGTTAAATAATTAATAGTTAAGTATTAACGAATGTTAAATAAATATATAGTATGTTAAACTAAAAGGAAAAAAGTTTGGAAGAATCCGGAACACCCCTAAGGGGTGTTGGTCGGTCGGTTATGGGCTCCAGGGGGGGGGGGGGGGGGGGGGGGAAAGTTGCCTTTTATTTATCTTGGGCTATAAGGTGTTTAGGCCTATAAATACTGTAAAACCCGCATGCTTTTACCATGAATAGTACCCTTAAGATCGTACGTACTAGATTAAAAATTTCCTAATATAGCATGATTACGATTACGTGTTAGGATTTTACGTATTACGTACGTGTTAGAACACGATAAGTATTTACTACGCACGATCACGTAATAATTATTTGACGATAATTAATCACGAACATGCGATCATGAAATCATGAACGTAATTTAAACACGAACTATTATTAATTATGTATATATATTTTTACGAGCGTAATTAAATATATTAGATTACGGTATTTACGTAACGAGAACACTTAAAACACGAACACGAGAACACACGAGATCACACCAATATTTTAGACACGGAAAACATTCGGGTTACCCCCTTGTGGGCCCCATTGCCACGAAATTTAGGAGGGAGGATGGGCTTAGCCCATCAATTTTTACTAAAAGGGGTTAAATATTTTCTTACACTACTCATTTTTAGTTTTACAGAAGATTTTAGAAAACCCTAAAACCCTCCTCTTTCTTCTCTTTGTGCCGCCACCCTACAACCACCATAAGAGGTGATTTGTGATCTTGGATCTTGAAGTTTTAGTGATTGATCGTGTTGGTTCTTCGTCCTTTTGATCCACGAATTCGGTAAATCCTTTTTAAACCTTTTCTTTTGATTTAATCTTTTTATAAATCAAGAACATGTAATGTTTTTTACAAAAACATAATAATTAAACATGGATCTAACATGATTTGGTGTTTAATAAAATCAAAAGGGTGTTTTAAGGGGTGTTTGTTTTGGCCGCAGGCTGCACCGAACCCGAGTGGGTCTCGGTTTACCAAGTCGACCACCACCAAGACCATATGGTATTGGTTGGTGCGTGTGGGTCCCACGGCAGCAGTAAAACACGGGGTACCCCGAGTTGGTTCGGGGTACGGTGTCGATTTCATGTCCGGTTCATGCTTTTTAGTCTAGATCCGGTTCATGGTGTATGTTAGTTTTTTTATGTTTATGATCTTAGGTTAAAATTAAATTAATAAAATGATGTGATTAATTTAATAACATGACTTAGGTTATTTAATTATAAATGATCATGAAATTATTTTAACCTGAGTATTTATATATATTTAAGACCTATAATTAATTAATTATTTTAAAACCATGGATATAATTAATTAATTAACATGACTTAGGTTATATTATTAATATACAATAATATATTTTTAACCTAAGTATTTAACTTATTTAATTAAAAACATGTTATACTTTAATTAAATATTTTAACCTATAGTTTAATTAAATTACATGATATAATTATTAAACTATACATTATATCATATGACTTAGAAAATAATCATGAAAACACTTAGGCTTATATACTTATCTTATTTAACCAGCTTATTTCTAATTATGGAAACTTTCTATTTTTAGAAACTTAATTAAATAAGGCAGCTAATCTATTTATGGAAACCTTTTATTTTTCGAAACTTATTTATTTCAGGCAGCTAATCTATTTATGGAAACTTATTTAATTAAGGCAGATAATCTATTTATGGAAACTTTCTATTTTTAGAAACTTATCTATTTTAAGCAGTAAATCTATTTTTGGAAACTTTCTATTTTTGGAAACTTTCTATTTTTGGAAACTTTCTATTTTTGGAATTTTTCTTTTTTTGGAAACTTTCTATTTTTGGAAACTTTCTATTTTTTGAAACTTTCTATTTTAGGAAACCTGCTATTTTTGGAAAGTTACTTATTACTACACAGTAAGTATAGTAACACATGAAATACCAGAAATACTTAATCAGATTAAACAGAATATAAGATAAAACACAGTTTAAGGCTTTAAAACAGTAAAACATGGTAAGAACACATAAAATAAGTTAAGACATGACATACAACCAGCTATGTATTTAGTAAGCAGATACTTATTCATGTACGTATTTATGTAGCACTAGTGATTCGGAAGTAGGATTCCTCGCAGTTCATCTTTCTCGTTCACTGGACATAAGGTACGGATTCCCGTCCTTTCAGTATGGACATTCTTTCCTTATTAGGATTCCCCGTATGCATCCAGCTGTTTTCCTGTAGTATAAGTTACGTGTTTGATTGCTTATGTTTAATTAAGATTACCTATAGCCATATACATGCATGACCAGTTTCACCTAGTTATGGAGGTACCATAACCATAACATTAGAGGCACTGATGTTATGACTTCACCACGGCGGAGTGATTGCTCGTGGCGTCCCTTCAGCTTTTGGCCATTTATATTATATTTATCATGTGGGGCGTATGGGTGCATCCTAGTTACATGTTTTCAGTCAGGATTTCATGGTGAATGTGGTGTGTGCCTTGCATCCTTCACAAGGAGCTGATCCCTCCTACCCAAAAACCAGTATATTAAATTAGAGGCAGCCCCTCTAATTTGCATGATGAGGTCACCCCTCCAAGTATTCATGCACGGTGGATTTTCATGACCTATATTGGCTAATGGTAAAATATGCTAAACAGTTTTCATAAGATAAACATAAGGCTTTTCAAACTATTAAACCAGTTTTATGAACATGTTCCAGTTTTTCCAGGACTTATACATTTCCGCTGCTATTAAGTCTTTATTATGCTTAGTCATTCATACTATGTCTATATCCGTGCACTGAGCGTTTTGCTCAGCCGTTACTTTCCTTTCCATGTCCCAAAAAGGCAGGTACCCTAGGAAAGACTCGAGCATCTAGAGGACGTGCATAGGATGGAAGCTGCTAGAGACTTCTTTTCCTTTTTACCTTCATATACTTATGCTTGTTTAGTCTTTCATTCATTTCTTTTGCTTTATTATGTTTTGGCTTATGTTTAGGAACCGATGTTTGATTCCGGTTATCCCTATGGTCCTGTAATGTTTTATATATTTATCCTTGTATGCTTTGATGACACGCCATAATTACGTGTGACATTCCATTATCAAAATGGGGTGTTACAATTATGGTATCAGAGCCAAGGCTTCGACCTGTAGGCTCTAAAACTCGACCTGTGACTAGTGGGTAGTCACCAGGAGCTTCCTAAGCCAACGCTTGTCATTCTACGTATTGACGTTTTCAGCGCATTGTTGTTTTAACCATGATGTTTTCAACACCTTGAGGTTTTAACCTTGATGTTTTCATCGATATTGTTTTACTAATATGGATGGACAACCGTCATTCATATTTAGTTATGTGTCATTGTTTCATGCATAATGTTCCTCGTGAACTGTGGCTATGTGGACTGAACCCCAGTAGTTCATAATTAGTCACATAAAAATTTTTCTGATAAGTTTTGACATATGAGTTTCATTTATTTATGTTTCATGTATCATTGTTGTAGGGATTATGACTAAGTAATGGTTGGTACAGGACTGGCCCTGTTTAGTCGCATGTGCTTTTATCGAAACTTTTAATTTTGGGACCGACCCATAGGCGTCCCCTCGCCATGTCTTTTGTTTTGGGACCGACCCATAGGCGTCCCCTCGCACATATAAAGGTTTTTATAAACTACATTACGCATTCATGCACTGTTTTTCATGCATAAAATTTTTGTCATGATTTAAATTGGCATAAATTTTTTCATGTCCCCTCATAAGTTATTATGTTTTTATGTCAAGTATGTTTTCATACTGTCATGGTTAACTTCAGTTTCATGTTGATTATGTTATACACTTCTTCATGATAGATGGTTTCATGTTTCTTCATGATAATTCCGTCTTCATGTTGATTATGTCTTACACCTCTTTTGTTATTTATGCTGTCCTGCAAGACATTGTTAGATTTCATTGAATCCTGCTTTCATGATAGTCATGGTTGGTTTTCATTGATCATGCTGTCAGGCGAATCATCATTGAACTTTTGTGTAACCACACTTTAACGTTTCCGTTATAACCAGAATGATGTCTATGCTAATACTGCCAGGTTATCATGATGGTTTTCCTAACCGTTTAACCGGTATACTTTCCTTAAATCATGACAAATGATCGACCCCATACCGATCATTTCATGTGCATTCAACGTGTACTCCATGTACCGTGTTCCACATGTATTACACGTACCTAAATCCATGTGTATTTCACTTGAAATACTGCACGAGTATTCGCTAGTCGATTCTGAATCATCTCAGGCATATGTCTACTTGCTAATACTCTACAAATTGCTGATGCCGCTCATAACTTGGAGATGTTACTAAAGGTTGATGCTGCTGACGTTCGGAGACGCTACGAGATGCGGATGCTGTTCACAACCTGGAGATCCTACAAGACGAAGACAAAGGCGTCGGAGCAAAGCAATTGGACGAGAAGATGCTTCACCGTCAGACGATTCCCATCAATCATTGTCCCTAATTCTGAGTTACATGTCACACGTCATTCGGCTGTCATTTCATCCATATGAGTGCAAACCGGTACCAGCCGGCCACTCAGCTGAATAGTTACATGAATCACGGTCATGAGAATGACCATCATGGAACTGACAGACAGGACGATAGTAACCACTACTATGACAGCAACTATCCTAGAAATCGCAACCGAAACTCTTGCCACGGACGTGATCAGAAATACAAGGATTAGTAGTCCAACCGATCCGCCAATTCTGGCATAATAACCTTATATTGTGGTTATATTTGTTTCACATCTCGAGACACATGTCAAGACATCAGTCAAGACACATGTCTCGCGTATACTTTCTGAAGACACATGTCAAGACATCAGTCAAGACACATGTCTCACGTATACTTTCTGAAGACACATGTCAAGACATCAGTCAAGACACATGTCTCACGTATACCTCCTGAAGACACATGTCAAGACACCAGTCAAGACATATGTCATGCTTATAGTTCCAAGAAACGAGTCAAGACACATGACTCACTTCCAACTATGGAACATTTCTAAGAAATTCAGGGTACCCTCCAAGGGTATATCTGTTTTGTTGTGCCATGTATTAATCAGGCCACAAGAATTTCTATACCATTATCAGCACATCAGTGAGAACTGTCACGTTGACGATGTCACTTTCATTTCTTTCACCATGGTTCATATATTCATAACCATGAAGGACGCCTTTCGTATTCCCACGTATACGAAGGTTTTCCTTCAGCTTAATGATGAGATCCAAGCTGCTAACGCATTTCTTCGGATAGACACGAGATGAATTTTATCCTAATTATGTACTATGAACAGCACACCATGCTACGATTCATAATTATGTACAGTAATGTTTAGGCTCCTGAATACATTCAGCTTGATTTTCCCTCGAGAAAATATGTACAAATTATCTATGCTTACAAGCATGTGCGTTGTTAGCCATGGTCGCTAAAATTTTCTAGCTGTCAGTAAGACACGACCACTTAAGTCTTTTACGCATAGCCAGTTGATTATTCCAAAATCTTCCCATACATTCCAGAAGAACTTACAAGGAGAAGGACGGTACCATGAGATTATGTGTCGACTACCGTCGGCGTAAACAAATCACCATTCATGACCGTTATTCTCCTCCACATATTGACAACATGTCTAATCAACCGTATTGTGTTAATCACTTTTCCAAGATCGAACTCATGATCATGCTTCCAACAGTGACGAATGAAACAGCAGGACATGTCCATGACTGCTATTCGTACACGACTCGGTCATGCTAGATTTATAATTTTGAATTAGTCTCGTCAATGCTCCAACGGCATTATAAGAATGAGTTTCCATGAACTCATAGCAAATTCATCAGTGTTTTCATTGAGGATAACCTGATTTCCTTTAAGCCTAGAAGAAGAACAGGATGACCATATCTACACTATGTTGCAAATTCTATGACAAGAGAAATTTTACCCTGGAAATTTTTCCAATATCAATTCTGTTTGATTACAGTAACACACTGAATCACATGGGTTTTTATGGTTAATGATAGGTGTGTAAACACCCATCCTTTTTACCACTTAATTACAATAATAACCGAGCTAAAACGTGTATTTTATGTCTTTTATGTCGGAATTATGCGTGGTTTGTGTTTTTGTTGTGATTTAGGACGAAATTGTGAAAAGTGGAGAAAACACGGCATTCACGGGCTTTTATTGAAGAAAAAGATGAAAGATGAAGTCGAGAAGTCAAGAGTGCAAAAAGAACGGAAGTCCAAGACCAATTCTGGAGATTTATCGAAGAAAAAGTCGAAAGACGGAAGTTTAATTAAAGCCGAAGAACTCAAGTCTATTTTATTGAAGAATTAAAAGACGAGTTCAAAGAAATCCCGAGCCAAAAGTCATTAAAGTCCAAGATTAAAGAAGATTTAAAGGCTTAAGGACTAATGGTGCAATTAACAAAGAGATTAAGAAGGAAGGGTCTAATGATGCAATTAAGAGAAAAGGAAAGAGGGGAGGAAGCTTCTAAGCATTCCTTAATCCTCCCCTATATATAGATTAGTTCTTAATCATTTTCATTTTGATGGCTAATAGTGACAATTAGTTCTTCCACTTTTAGTTACCTTGTCATTTAAATACTTGTCAAATTTAAATATTTGTCTTGCACCTTAATTACCATTTAATTTCAAGTAAGTTTTTCTTTTAATTCTTGTTAATCTTTATCTTTATTGTTGATCTCATCCTACCTTTCTTTAATCTTTGTTTTTCATGTATATGTTCATGTTCATGTCCTTATTTTGATCAAAGTGGGTTTTGATTATCTTGATTAGTTTTGTTAGATTTATTGTTTTGGATTGATTGTTTATGATTAATAGTTGTTTATTTGATAGTTTGATTTATTCTTGTGGTTGATTTGCTTTAGTTTTGTTTAGATTTGTGTGATTTTGTTTTCCTTGTTCTTTGGGGTATTTGTTCTTCTGTTTCTGATCTTCCCAGGAAAACAAGCCAAGAATCATTCCGAGTAAAGGGTTGTGCTGACTATTCCGTATAAAGGTCCTCCATCCGGAATATTAATTATTCCGCATAGGCTTAATATTCCGAATAGGGCAATATTCAGCATAAGGGAAATATTCCGCATAAGGGAAATATTCCGCATAAGGGAAATATTCAGCATAAGGGAAATATTCCGCATAGAGCTGTTATTCCGCATAGGGGTAAATATTCCGTATAGGGGATTATTCCGCATAGGGGTAAATATTCCGCACAGGGGATTATTCCGCATAAGCCTGGAATTCCGCATAGGGGTAGATATTCCAGATTGGATAACTATTCCGCATAGAGGGAGTATTCCGAATAGGGGACTTATTCCGGATAGGTGACAATATTCCGGATAGGAACCTTATTCCGAGTAAGACTTTTATTCCGAATAGTGGTTTATTCCGGAGTTCTTTAATTTCTGTCTTTAATTTCGAACTTTATTTTTCCCGCCTTTGTACTTAGTCGCACTTTAAGTTTATTTGCCTTAGATTTATTTTAGCCTTGCCTTAGTTTTAGTTTTAGTTGCGTTTTAAGTTTGCCTTAGTTAGATTTAAGTTTGCGTTATTTATTTTTAGTGCCCTTTAATTTTAGTCACGCTTTTAAATACTTGCACCATTTAATTTAAATTAGATTTAGATTTACTTTCAAGTCATTTACTTTAATTGTTTTTGCACTTTTATTTTAATATACTACAACGACACACTTTTGTTTCACCAAAGAACAGTTGAGTCGCACATAGAACCTAGATCAATTCGATTAGACCACTAGAACGATAATTTTCTTACTAGGCAAAAGCCTTGTATCAAATGGCGCCGTTGCCGGCTCTTTTCGTAAAGATAAACGGTTTTTTGTGAAAGACGCGTTGCTTTTTGGGATCCGTTCACTTGTGAGCGTTATTTTTCTTGCATAAAAAATTCAAAAATCATAAAAATTAAAAATTGATAAAAATCCATAAAAATTAAAATTTTCAAAAATCCAAAAAGATTCTATCTTTATCGTGTATATATATTGTCTTTGTGTTTGGTTTCTTTTTCTTTTGCATTTTCAGGTGTATGCGTACTAGATCTTCTAATTATCAAGAGCCCGAGACTCAAGAAGATTTAAGTATGTCAGGTGTTAACAACAACAATAATCCACCGCACCTCAACAATAACAACAATGTTCTTCCACAACCCGATCTTCGGACAATGGAGGAGCTTTGTCAACCAACAATGTTTGGACGAGGATGACCGATTGCGCCGATGCAAATCAACGCTCCGGAGTTTTCGTTGAAGCACCACATGATTCAGCAAGTGCAAACTAACCCATTTCATGGATTTCCTGATGATGATGCCAACAAACACCTCGACAAGTTCATTACAATCACCCAAAGCATGAAGTTGCCTGGTGCCACAATGGATGTTCTTCGCCTACAACTCTTCCCACATACTTTATCACATCATGCTGAGAAATGGTTTGATCGTCTCCTGAAGAATTCTATTCACACTTGGGATGACATGACTCAACGCTTTTTGTCGCGCTACTTTCCACCATCCATGGTCACGAGCCTTCGCAATCAAATTAGCGGTTTCATGCAAGAAACCGATGAATCTCTTTTTGATGCTTGGGAAAGATATAATGTCTTGATTGATCGTTGTCCAAACCACAACATGCTCCCTGTGACCTTAATTGATACTTTCTACAACGGTTTGACTTTTCGAGATCGTGATACGATTAATGCAGCCGCCGGTGACACACTTATGAAAAGGAGACCCGAGGAGTGTAGAGAGCTTATTGAGAACATGACTACTCACCACAAAAACTGGGATTCCTCTGCTTCTTCAAGGAACAACCCGAGAGTCAATGTCTCTTCCACCTCAGCAAACCCTGATATAACCGAACTCACCTGCATGATGACTGAAATGAGCAAAAGTATCACGCTTCTCGCTTCAAACCAACAACAACAACAACAAGTTAAAGCGGTTGCTAATCCTTGTGAAACATGCGGCGGTCCTCACTCATACACCGATTGTCCTTCCACTCAAGGAAATCCGGAAAATGTGTATGCAGCTTATGGTAATTATTCACCGGAAAATTACCAAGCTCGACCTCAAGGGGATAGAAATTTGCTGAGTTACCGGTCCAACAACTACCTTTCACCCGGTTTTTCTCCTCAAAACCAAAACCCCGCCAACAACTACAATAGAAGCAACCAAATCCCACCTCGTGCTTCTAATCCTTATCACCCACCCGCTCAACAAACCCCACCCATTAACCCCGATGTTGAAGCCATCATGAGAACCCAAGGTGAGCAAATCAAGAATCTGCAGAGCCAAATTATCAATCTTAAAGGAGATATTACCAAGCAAGGAAATGAGATAAGATCCGAGCTTCGAGATAATATTCAATCCTCCTTCAGCAATCAAACCAATGATTTGAAGAATATGCTCGCTAGTTTCTTGCCCGCCGCTCAACCTTCTTCTTCGAGTTCTCTACCTTCTAACACCGTCACCAATCCGCGAGCAAATGTGAGTGCTATTACTACTCGTAGTGGAATTACCATTGTCGATCCACCGATCCCGCCCCCATCATCTACACCTCCTCCACCACTATTTATCCCTATTCCTCCTACACCTAGTATTAGTGCACCATTACCGTCTCCGCCTCGCCATGATGATGTCTCTAGGAAGGAACCTTCAACATCTCAACCTTTACCTGCTATGCCTTCACCTTCACCACCCAAACCCAATATCCTATATCCTTCTCGTTTAGGCAAGACCAAATGCTAACCAAGGATGACTCTGAAGTGTCACGCTATGTGAAGATGATCTCTCAAATGAACTTCAACATTAGCTTTCTTGAAGCACTTGTCCACATGCCCAAATTTGTGAAAGCATTTAAGGAATTGCTTAAAAAGAAGGAGAAGTTAATTGAGCTCGCCAACACATGCTTAAATGAAAACTGCTCTGCAGTTATTCTTAAAGAACTTCCGGAAAAGCTTGGAGATCCCGGTCGTTTTATGTTGCCTTGCGTGCTCAACAAAACTGAAGAATTTACTGCCCTTGCTGATCTCGGGGCCAGTATTAATTGATACAAGTGATTTGCTATGGTTCAAGATTTAGTTCTCGGTATCTCCTCGAATTGATCACGGTTTAAAGTGGAATGATTTGTTCTTAGTTACTAAAAGGGTGTTGTTTTGTTTATCTATTTTAAACTAATAACAAATAAATGTAAGTGGCGTTGAGTAAATTAAAAGCTCTGAAATATTAAACTAAATATTGATTAGGAGAATATTTAATACTTAAAACTTAAAACTTTGTAAAACTTAAAAACTTAGTCCATCGGAATATAAAGTTGCAAAGCTGTCGAAATGTCAAGATCATGACCATCGGAATATACCTAAAACAACCCATCGGAATGTCAAAGTAAAATCCATCGGAATGTAAATGTTAGTTACCATCGGAATATTCAAAATCAAAGCTGTCGCAATGATGGCTGTCGGAATGATGTCGGTCGGAATGTAGCTATCGGAAAGTCTTAGATCGGAATATGGTAAATTAAAATTGGCCAGAGTTTTGACTTAAAAAGGACCTTAGTCCCGTCGGAATATGCGATCGTAATAAGCGATCGCAATCCAGATCGGAATAAGGGGCAAATGTCAACCGATCGCAAAGTAGAACCCCACTTGGGTTATTGCGGTCAAAATGAGAAATCCGTCGGAATGTGTACAAACCCCAATATTGCGATGGAATCAATGTTGATCCGAAATTGGAGGCAGCTTTAGGACTCAAAAAGCAAAATCAATAAGCTAACTAATCCGAAATTTAAACAACTCAAAGAGCTTAAATTCGACAACTTGTAAAACGTAAACAATTATAAACTTTATGAAACGAACTTAAAAATGACTAAAACCCTTGTGAAATCCGAAAAGTAATAAGCTAAACTTGAAATAAGCTAATAAGCATTAAGAGCTTATAGCCTATACGCGTAAGAGCTTAAAAAGGAACAAGAAAGATTAAGCTTTAATCACAAACTCTTTCAATCATCCAAACCGTATAAAATCAAACAATAGGATCAAAGATTAAGATAAACAAAGAAATGTAGAAGGAGATTAAAGTACTTAAAAGCTTAACTTGAATTAGATTAGAGAAATCCAAAATACAAAAATTAAAGAAAGCTTAAATTTAAAAGATGAAAACAAAGAAAAATTTAGTGAGAGAAAGTTGAGAACTTTCTCTCTCTAAAACTAGAGAGAATGAAAAAATGAAAAACTAAGACTAACTCATCCTTTTGTGAAGTGGAATCCTATATATAGGCGTCTCTTGTGGGCTTTGTGAATGGGCTTTGGTTTTGGGCTTCTTTTCTTCTTTCTTCTTTAGTCTTTACGTGTCTTTAAATAAACGTTTCCGACTGTGGATTTTGAAAAGTGTCGGTGAATAATTCCAAATTTGTCTTATAATCTTTTGTCTAATAGACTCGAGTTCTTCGACATATATGAATCTTCCATCTTTTGCCCTTTTCTTCGATAAATCTTCAAATAGGCACAAGGACTTCAAATCTTTTGCATCTCTTGGACAATAGACTTCGTCTTGAGTCTTTTTCTTCGATAAAACCCGTGCAATCCCATGTTTTCTTCAATATTCATCCGGTTGACTCTGAAAACACAATAAACACAAAAACCACGCATAATTCCAAACAAATGATATTAAATACGTGTTTTGGTCTTGTTTTAGTAAGAAATAAGTGGTAAAAGGATGGGTGTTTTCACACCAATCAAATCCCCTACACTTAACCATTGCCATGCCCTCATGCAATGCTTAGTGATAAAGCAAATTTACATTTTTCTCATAATCAATCAACCTTGGCCTTATTAACATACTACTAAACAAAAATTAAAGTACCAAGAGAAATTAAAACTTTAAAGGAAACAAAAGGATAGAAAACCATTTTCACTTGAAAATAGCTACATGGAAATAACTTGCAAGGAGATCAAGGACTTACATTAGGGCTTTGGTGCTGCGAAGATTTATCATCCTCAAGTTTCACGTTCCCCAAACTAAGCTTAAAAACGAGATCATTGTTATTATAAGTTAGCATATCAAACACTTACACACATGGCTTAATTAAATGCTTAAACTCCCTTATTCCTAGAGGTATCTCTTATATTTTATTTTTGTCTTAGAATGATCATGAAGATGCATTTTTGGACTTATTTCAATAGTTTATTTAGGCTGAAAGCAAAGTAGGACGATTTGATCAATAGTTAGCTAAAGGACAAAATCTCTTAACACTGCTTCTCGGGATATCAAAAAGTAGACCTTTCTCGGGCCGATATTTGGCATGTACTTTATACTTCGTATCTTGAGAGACGTGCTTGAGATAATGGTCTTCTCTTCGTTAATAGAGTTCTTCACTTGGAGTATTTTTTAGGGATACTCCACTTTGTTGACCACGACTTCATCATTATTTCTTCAATCGCTAATTGGGATTTTGAGATACAACGATCCGCCTCCTTTTCGGACTTGGATCTATTTATGCTCATACCTTGTTAGGGTCTTTTCGGATAGACTTCTCCATGATCTTTATGGGAGTTGATTGCTTTTCGTCGTGAGTCTTGATCCTTCATATTGATTTTGGGAATAATGCTTTTCACATCACCTTGGATCTTTAGCAATAAGATTGAATCCTCATGCCTTGTTAGGGCCTTTTCGGACTCGCCAATCTTCGCGCACCGCTTCATAAGTTATGCCTTGGCTATGAACTCTTATCATTACAGAGCAACTTTTAAACAATCTTGGGCTAGAAGCTAAGTAAGTTTTTAAATCGTACGACCTTACTTATTGCAGATAATTTATTAGCAAGTGATGGGAGGATAGGCAAATAATTACACCAAGTGAGCTTGTGCAAGAATACCGACTTATAATTAACTCTATCATTTCTCGTTCTCCACAATTTAAAATCTCAAGTAATGAGACTCGTGGATGCTTAGCCTAATAAACCAATTAAGTTCTATATGGTTAAGGATACTAGCTAGAATAAACTTGGATAAGTCTATTCGGGTTGAGTCAAAATAATCACAACGGGCCTAATATGTCAAAGATTTCAAAACTAGCTACACCACTTTATTAATATTTTTGACTTTATTGCGAGATATATACATATGAAAGCAATGATAAAAATTTAAAAATTACGACTAAATGGACAAAGTTAATTAAAAATTTGAAAAATGCTGAAAAAGTTGATTTTCCGGTTAAATGAAGGCATTTTCATGGAAAAGTCCACTTAAAACTTCGATAGAAGTCCCCCCTACACTTAAGATAAACATTGTCCTCAATGTTTAAGCATGTGGGAAAAATCTCCCCTACACTTATGACATTGTGCACGTTGGTTAAATCAAGTTAAGGAAGAGACGACTAAAGTGATCAATTTCAAATGTGAGTATGAAGAAAATTGAATCACGATAGTTGAGAGATAGAACCGGATTTCGGATAACACGGGAGCACGGTTCTTCAAAGGTTCCAAAAGTGCATTCATCCCTGTAACACATTACCACGCAAACACAAACACCTATAGAGGTCCCCCTACACTTAGGAGGTTAAAACAGAAAAATATAGATACTCGGGCTGCCTCCCGAGGAGCGCTTGTTTTTTATAACCGAGTCACGAGCCTGACTCGTCCTAAAATTAGTTCATGGGAAACGTGGTGAGGGATGGAATCATCTCATGAGAGATGTCCTCACCAAAGTACAACTTCACTCATTGGCCATTCACGTTGAAATTAGGTCCATTAGGTTGAGCGAGCTCGAGAGTACCATATGGAAAAATTTGGGCAATGGTGAATGGGCCGGACCAACGAGATTTCAGCTTGCCCGAAAAGATTTTCAACCGAGAGTTAAAGAGTAAAACATTGTCTCCAACTTGGAACTCTCGGTTCTTAATCTTAGAGTCGTGAATGAGCTTGGTCTTTTCCTTATAGATCAAAGAATTTTCATAAGCCTCATTACGGAGTTCATTCAGCTCATTGAGTTTGATCTTGCGTAGGTCACTGGCTTTGTTAATATCAAAATTAGCCCACTTCAAGGCCCAGTAAGCCTTGTGCTCCAACTCAATGGGGAGGTGGCACGCTTTCCCGTACACGAGACGATATGGTGTACAACCAATCGGAGTCTTGTAAGCAGTACGAAAAGCCCACAAAGCATCATCAAGTTTATCAGCCCATGAGGCACGATGCTCTCCCACGGTTCTTTCAAGAATTCGCTTTAATCCTCGGTTAGAGATTTCAGCCTGGCCATTAGTTTGTGGGTGGTAGGCGGTGGAAAGACGATGATTTACACCATACTTAGCCATGACTCTTGCGAATTGGTCATTACAAAAATGAGTCCCGCGATCACTAATAATGGCACGAGGCACACCGAATCTAGCGAATAGCGATTTCAAAAAGTTACAAACCACCCTTGCGTCATTAGTAGGTAAAGCTTTGGCTTCAACCCATTTGGAGACATAGTGAACGGCTACAAGGATGTATTTGTTTCCTTTAGAGGAAGGAAATGGCCCCATAAAGTCGATACCCCAAACATCAAAGATTCCACATTCTTGAATGAAATTCCGAGGCATCTCGTCTTTATGTGTGATCTTGCCTTGTTTTTGGCAAGCATCACAACGTTTAACCATCTCGTGAGCATCACGATAAATGGTGGGCCAATAAAATCCCGAGTCAAACACTTTTTTGGCGGTGTAGTTGGGACCAAAGTGACCACCGGTGGGTCCTTTGTGGCAAGCGTCAAGGATTTCTAAAGCTGCCGGTCCATCAACACATCGGCGAATAATCAAATCAACACATTGTTTGAATAGATACGGTGTCATCCCAAAAGTAAGTCCTAATGTCTTTGAAGAACTTCTTCTTTTGCTGGGATGTTAACCCGTCAACGAGAATTCCACCCGCCAAGTAGTTTGCAATGTCCGCAAACCACGGGGTTTCATCAGAAGTCGAGTTGATAGACATTAAGGTCTCCAGGGGAAAAGAATCATTGATTTCTTTGTTCGGATGATCCCCTTGGTAAGGATCCTCAAGTCTACTGAGATGATCCGCGGCTAGGTTTTCCGCTCCTTTTTTATCGCGAATTTCGATTTTAAATTCTTGGAGTAGCAAAACCCAGCGAAGAAGTCTTGGTTTGGAATCTTGCTTAGTCAACAAGTACTTCAAAGCGGAATGATCGGTATAAACGATTGTGGTGGAAAGGACAAGATAGGGGCGGAACTTTTCAAAAGCATAGACAACAGCTAAAAGCTCTTTTTCGGTTGTCGTGTAATGCAATTGAGCCCCCGTCATTGTCTTGCTAGCGTAGTGGATTGGTTGGAAGTGTTTATTCACTCTATGGCCCAAAACCGCTCCAATAGCAAAGTCGCTAGCATCACACATAAACTCGAAAGGCAGCTCCCAATTAGGGGTAACCAAGACGGGTGCCTTAGTTAGCTTATCCTTAAGCGAGTTGAAGGCTTCAAGACACTCGTTGGAGAAGATAAAAGGAGTATCTTTTTCAAAGAGGTTGGTCATCGGGCGAGCGATTTTAGAAAAATCTTTGATAAATCGACGGTAGAAGCCTGTATGACCAAGGAAACTTCTCACACCCTTCACGGTTGAAGGTGGAGGCAACTTAGAAATAACATCGACTTTAGCACGGTCTACTTCAAGACCGGCTTTGGAGATCTTGTGTCCTAGCACGATGCCCTCTTTTACCATGAAATGGCATTTTTCCTAATTAAGAACGAGGCGAGTGTCTTCACACCGCTGAAGCATATGTTCTAAATTGGCAAGGCAAGCAGAGAATGAATCACCATAAACCGAGAAATCATCCATGAATACTTCCATAGTGTCTTCCACCATGTCATGGAAGATAGCCATCATACACCTTTGGAACGTCCTAGGAGCATTACATAAACCAAAAGGCATGCGTTTGTAAGCAAACATTCCGTAGGGACAAGTGAATGTGGTCTTTTCTTGGTCTTTGGGATCGATGGGAATTTGAAAATACCAGGAGAAACCGTCTAAGAAGCAGTAATAGTCATTACCAGCTAGACGCTCGAGCATTTGATCCATGAAGGGAAGAGGAAAGTGATCTTTTCTCGTGGCATCATTGAGCTTGCGGTAGTCGATACAAATTCTCCACCCAGTAACGAGACGAGTGGGAATCAACTCGTTGTGTTCATTGGGAACAACGGTTATTCCGCCCTTCTTGAGCACACAATGGAAGGGACTTACCCAAGGCGAATCCGAGATAGGGTAAATCAAGCCGGTATCGAGAAGTTTGATAACCTCTTGTTTGATGACGTCATGAATGCGAGGATTAACCCTTCTTTGGCTCTGGATTGCGGGTTTAAAGTCATCTTCCATGAGAATCTTGTGAGTACAAAAGTTCGGATCAATTCCGCAGATATCGGAAATTTTCCAAGCAATTGCCTTCTTATGATCTTTAAGCACGGCGATGAGGCGAGATTTCTCTTCTTCTTTCAAGTCCTTCGCAATGATGACGGGCGACTTCTTCTTATCTTCAAGGAACACGTACTCGAGATGGGGCGGCAACTCCTTAAGTTCTAAATCCGGAGGATTTTCGATGGGAGGCGTATTCAAAGTCGGAGCATCGATAGCAATAAACGTGGGAGATGGTGGAGAAATATTGTCTTCTTTGAGAAGGTTTTCAATGAGGCGAAGATCTTCATCCCAATCGGTGGGAGAATCGTCATTAGCTAAGTTCACATCTCCCATGGTGGCTTCTAGGGATGGCAACGGGTCGGGTTCGGGTCGGGTTTTACTGAACCCGTACCCGCACCCGTTTATAATATTAAAACCCGCATCCGCCCCAATACCCGACGGGTACCCGATTACTATTACCCAATGGGTTTTCGGTTTTTACCCGCGGGTATCGGGTATCCACAATTAAATTTCGTTGGACATAATTGTACGTATAAAGTATAAAAAAACAATTAATAACAATCAAAATACCCTACTATAATTTTTAAAGTTTTTAGAAAATAAAGAATACTAATTCAATATCATATCATGCGATTTAATATATCGAATACATCATTGTTTTATTTAAAGTTACAAAATCGAAATATGCTTGACTCACAAACATTTTAATGCATACAAAATGTAACTAAAATAAGGATTTCATTTGTTTAATAATATTCGTCTATTATTTCGCACAAATTTAAAATTTATATAAAATAACAATAAACGATATGTATTTTGGTAAAGGGGTACGTATACGGGTAAACGGGGCGGGTATTACTAAAACCCGAACCCGAACCCGTACCCGCGAAAAATAAAATATCCCAACCCGAACCCGCATCCAAACCCGCCAACCCGAATCCGAACCTGACCCGATCAGTTCGGGTTTCGGTTATCTCCATCGGTTTCGGGTACTTTTGCCATCCCTAGTGGCTTCCAAATCTTTCCAAAGGAAATCACTTTCTCCAAATAGAGATAGTGATGAATCAACAGAGGAAACGGTCTCAACATTGGGAAGAGAGGTAGGAATACTTTTACAAGCATCTTTGAAGTGTTCTTCACAAGCCTCATCAAGAACGTCAATACAATTAACACTCTCGTATGAATAAGGCTGTTTAGAAAGCTTTCCCATGTTGAAGACAATTTTATCGTCACCCACTATCATGATAAGCTCACCCGTTTCAACATCGATGAGAGTGCGACCGGTCCTCAGGAATGGAGACCAATGTTCAATGGCACACGAGGGTCCATGTCGTAGTCAACGACAATGAAATCGGCAGGAAAAGTGAATTTGTCGACTCCTATAAAAACGTCTTCGGATATCCCCACTGGATAAGCAACCGTACGGTTAGCTAATTCCAAAGTCATTTTGGTGGGGACTAGCTCAGGGAGAGATAATTGCTTCCAAACACTTAGAGGCATTAAATTAATACTGGCTCCTAGATCGGCTAGGGCCATGCAATTCTCTACTCCCGGGAAGTTGCAAGGGATTAAGAAACGACCCGGATCACCAAGCTTGGTTGGCAATTTCCTTAAGAGCACTGCAGAGCAATTCTCATTAAGTTGGGTGTTAGCAATATCAAGAAGCTTCTCCTTGTCACTAAGAAGATCTTTGAACATCTTCGCGTATTTAGGCATGTGAGCGAGAGCCTCAGTGAAGGAGATGTTGAAATTCAATTGTTTAAACATTTAAAGAAAGTTCGAAACTTGAATATCATCCTTCCTTTTAAGCTTCTCTTTCCTAAACCTAGATGGATAAGGTATATCAGAAGAAGAGGAAGTCTTTGGAATCGAAGGATCACTCACATCCTTGGGTGGAGGAGGGGTAGAAGTAAGAGGTGGAGAAATTGGGGAAGTAGAAGGATGAGGAATAGGAGCAGGTGACTCGTTCTCCTTAGTCACAATCACCGGTGGAGGTATAGGAAGCTCGGGTTCCTTGGTACCGTTGCCACTGCGAGTGGTGATTGCTTTCATCTCCCCTCTTGGATTCGCAACGATGTTACTCGGAAGAGTACCCGAAGAAGAGGGTTGATTACCTTGGAAGAAACCAGCCATGTTCATTAAGTCATTCGTTTGACTTGCCAAAGTGTTTCTCATATCAGCTCGCAGATCGTTCCCTTGTTTCACCGTGTCTGCTTTCAAGTTGAGCACTTCCCGCTGGAGATTTTCCACGATCACATCATTGGTCCTCATGTAGGTTTCAACATCTTGGTGTAATGCGGTGGGTTGGTTGGGAGGACGAGCATGGTATGCGGGTGGTTGATAAGCAGGTTGTTGGTAAACTTGGTTGTTTCTTTGAGGTGGATATGGTTGTTTGTGAGGTGGTATGTATGGTGCACGAGGTTGTTGTTGTTGAGGAGGGCGATTGAGGTTTTGTTGTTGGTTTGGGTTGTTAGGAGGAAAACCAGGCGGTGATAGATAGTTGTTCGAACGGTAGCTAAGCAAGTTGCGGTCACCTTGAGTACGAGCTTGATAAGCGGCCGGAGGATAGGTACCGTATGCTGCATTCACATTCTCAGAAGGGTAGTCTTGGGTGGCGGTACAAGTGGTGTAAGAGTGAGGACCCCCGCAGATTTCACATGGTTGGCTAACAGCATTGACTTGAGCGTTTTTAGCATTGATGCTGTTGGTTTTGCTAGCGGTTTGGGTAGCAAGCGATTCAAGAAGCGCAGTGATTTTTTCAAGTCGCTTATCGCTGTCACTAGTACTAGCACTAGCGGCATTGGTCCGAACACTCTTGGTTTGCACACGAGACTTATTCTCAATGATATCCCAAGCAGCATTAGAAGTCTTAACCAATATATTACCCCCCGAGGCACTGTTTAGTGAATCTTGGTCATTCATGCTTAAACCATTATAAAAAGTATTAATTTGTTGCACTTTGGTAAAACCGTGTTGTGGGAACTTTCTTAAAAGATCTTTAAAACGGTCCCAAGATTCACTAAACGACTCATCGTACTTTTGTTCAAAATTAATGATTTCATTCCGCAAAGCGGTAGTACGAGAGGGTGGGAAAAGGTGGTTGATAAATTTGGTCTCCAAATCCGTCCACGTCAGAATACTCTGTGGCGGTTCCTTTGCAAGCCAATGTCGGGCTTGTCCCTATAAGGAGAAAGGAAAAAGTTGTAAACGGATTACCTCTTGTGGAACACCATTGAATTTGACCGTATTCGTGAGTTGCAGGAATCTCTTGATGTGGTCATGTGGATCATCAATGGTACGCCCCAAGAATGGTTGAGCAGAGACCATCTGGATAAAGCCGGATTTGAGCTCAAAGTTGTTGGCTGCAATCGAGGGTATGACAATGGGATCATTGTTGCCATCTACATGTGCTTGCAGAAGTTCAATCATCGGGCGATTGTCTGGTAGAGGCTCATTGTTGAGAGGGAGATTGTTATTCTTGTTGTTATTATTGTTGTTGAGAGGTGGGTTATTGTTGTTGTTTTGTACACCGGCCATGTCTAAGTCTTCGAGAGGCTCGGGCTCTTGATAAGACATTGATCGTGTACGCATGCACCTGCAAATGAACTAACAAGGCAAAAAACAAAGCAGAAATATTTTTGGTTTTTATGTTTTTTAATTTTTAGGATTTTTGAAAATTTTATATTTTTTTGTGTTTTTGAAAATTTTATATTTTTTGGGTTTTTGAGAAATTTTATGAAAAAGTAACGTTCACGGTGAACGGATCCCAAAATCCAAGTTCTCACAAAAAACTGTTAATCTTAACGAGAAGAGCCGGCAGCGGCGCCATTTGATACAAGTGATTTGCTATGCTTCAAGATTTAGTTCTCGATATCTCCTCGAATTGATCACGGTTTAAAGTGGAATGATTTGTTCTTGGTTACTAAAAGGGTGTTGGTTTGTTTATCTGTTTTAAACTAATAACAAATAAATGTAAGTGGCGTTGAGTAAATTAAAAGCTCTGAAAGATTAAACTAAATATTGATTAGGAGAATACTTAATACTTAAAACTTAAAACTTTGTAAAACTTAAAAACTTAGTCCATCGGAATATAAAGTTGCAAAGCTGTCGGAATGTCAAGATCATGACCATCGGAATATACCTAAAACAACCCATCGGAATGTCAAAGTAAAATCCATCGGAATGTAAATGTTAGTTACCATCGGAATATTCAAAATCAAAGCTGTCGCAATGATGGCTGTCGGAATGATGTCGGTCGGAATATAGCTATCGGAAAGTCTTAGATCGGAATATGGTAAATTAAAATTGGCCAGAGTTTCGACTTAAAAATGACCTTAGTCCCGTCGGAATATGCGATCGCAATAAGCGATCGCAATCCAGATCGGAATAAGGGGCAAATGTCAACCGATCGCAAAGTAGAACCCCACTTGGGTTATTGCGATCAAAATGAGAAATCCGTCGGAATGTGTACAAACCCCAATATTGCGATGGAATCAATGTTGATCCGAAATTGGAGGCAGCTTTAGGACTCAAAAAGCAAAATCAATAAGCTAACTAATCTGAAATTTAAACAACTCAAAGAGCTTAAATTCGACAACTTGTAAAACGTAAACAGTTATAAACTTTATGAAACGAACTTAAAAATGACTAAAACCCTTGTGAAATCTGAAAAGTAATAAGTTAAACTTGAAATAAGCTAATAAGCATTAAGAGCTTATAGCCTATACGCGTAAGAGCTTAAAAAGGAACAAGAAAGATTAAGCTTTAATCACAAACTCTTTCAATCATCCAAACCGTATAAAATCAAACAATAGGATCAAAGATTAAGCTAAACAAAGAAATGTAGAAGGAGATTAAAGTACTTAAAAGCTTAACTTGAATTAGATTAGAGAAATCCAAAATACAAAAATTAAAGAAAGCTTAAATTTAAAAGATGAAAACAAAGAAAAATTTAGTGAGAGAAAGTTGAGAACTTTCTCTCTCTAAAACTAGAGAGAATGAAAAAATGAAAAACTAAGACTAACTCATCCTTTTGTGAAGTGGAATCCTATATATAGGCGTCTCTTGTGGGCTTTGTGAATGGGCTTTGGTTTTGGGCTTCTTTTCTTCTTTCTTCTTTAGTCTTTACGTTTCTTTAAATAAACGTTTCCGACTGTGGATTTTGAGAAGTGTCGGTGAATAATTCCAACTCGTCTTATAATCTTTTGTCTAATAGACTCGAGTTCTTCGACATATATGAATCTTCCATCTTTGGCCCTTTTCTTCGATAAATCTTCAAATATGCACAAGGACTTCAAATCTTTTGCATCTCTTGGACAATAGACTTCGTCTTGAGTCTTTTTCTTCGATAAAACCCGTGCAATCCCATGTTTTCTTCAATATTCATCCGGTTGACTCTGAAAACACAATAAACACAAAAACCACGCATAATTCCAAACAAATGATATTAAATACGTGTTTTGGTCTTGTTTTAGTAAGAAATAAGTGGTAAAAGGATGGGTGTTTTCACACCTATCATTAATCTTATGCCTTTGAGTGTTTGGAAAACACTATCATTGCCCGACCTCACTCCAACAAAGATGACTCTTGAACTTGCAAATCACACTCTCGCTTACCCCGTTGGTATTGCCGAAGACGTGTTCATCAAAGTTGGCACATTTACTTTCCCGGTCGACTTTGTCGTTGTTGATTATGAAATGGACCCTCGTATTCCTTTAATACTTGGTCGGCCATTCTTGAGAACCGGACGAGCTCATGTCGATGTTGCCGAAGGTGAGTTAATCTTAAGAGTCGGGAATGATTCACAAGTTTTCAAAATGGGGAAGCTTACAAGCAAATCCTTTGGACGAGAAACCGTGAATATGATTAATGTGCTTGATGATTTTGTCGTCTACAACAATCCTCTATTCGACTCTTGCATCGATAATCCACTTTTTCATGATGATGTGGATGATTCTCACTCCAATTTGGAACCTTCTCCCATTTATGATTCTCCACCGGTCTTTGATGCTTATGATGATGAGTCTAGCTCAGATTCGGATGATTATGATGACCTTACTTCTGAGTATCCCGATCTGCCCACGTATGATGATTTCGATGAGGCTGATACTCTTTCGAGCGATTCTTCCCATGATGAAGATCCTCCGCCATCACTCGATCCTACTTTGGACGATTACTCATTTGAGGAAGATTTCTCTTCATTTCTCAACACTTACTTCCCTCATGAGAGTGATGCTCCTCCTTATGATTTTGAAGATTATCGTCTTGATCCTACTTTGGATTTGAAGAACATTCTTTCAAAGGAGAAGAAACTGGTCGACACCAATATCCGCAGCACATATGATTTAACACCTCTTTGTCCCCCTTCTGAGGATGAGGTTGTGCTTCTTCGCGGATCTTCTTCCCATTCTGCTGAGTCTGAGTGCAATTTTCCCCTAAAGGAAAAGGTGTTCGACCCCGGGTATCGATATTCTGCAGCCATCTCAATATCCACCTGATGAAATAAAAGGAAATATCTTTGGAACTTATGGAAATCTGCTTGCACCACTTCACCCTTGCTTCCATCGTGCTCCATCGCTGATTAAAGGAACCTTGCCTACTCTTCTTTGGCTTGCCTTGTTCGCCTTAAGCTTGTGCTATTTGATGGACAAAAACCATGTTTTTTATCCCGGTGGATATATTTCATGCTTCTTCCTATGATGATCAAGGTCGAGTCAGGCTCACGACTCGGTAATCAAAAATCAAGCGCTTCTTGGGAGGCAACCCATGCATCTATCTTTTAGCTTTCTTTATCATAAGTGTAGGGGAGACCCGTTGGTTTGCTATTTCCTCTCCTCCCTTCTTATAATTAGGGATTCGCGCTCAATGATCCACTCTTGATGATTCTTGACGACCCGTGATTCCATGTTCCCATCTTCCCGGTTCTATCCTAAACTCTTTTCGATTCACTATTTTATATTTTCTCAATATTAAAATAGGAATCTCTTTAGTTGTCTCTTCCTTAGCGAGATTTAAACAACGTGCACATTGTCCTAAGTGTAGGGGAGTTTACTCCCACATGCTTAAACATTGAGGACAATGTTTATCTTAAGTGTAGGCGGACTTCTATCGAAGTTAAGTGGTCTTTTCCTTGTATTTGTCCTCATTTTAACCGGAAAATCAATTTTTCGACATTTTTCAAAATTTTTGATCTATTTGGCCTATTAGTTTTTTCTTTTGTATAGTTATTTTCTTTCCTTATTAGAATAAAAGTTTAATAAAGTGGTTTTAATTTTCAAACGTTGGGAATCTTTTGACTCAACCCGAGTTTACTTGTCTAAGTTACTCTAGCTAGTATCCTTAACATGTTTAAGTCAAGTTTTGCTAGGCTTTTATATAGGGAGCTATAAAACGCGAAAGTCTTAACTCTCACGGGTTAAGAACAAGAACTTTTCGTAAGTTCCTATAATTGATCCTAGATATTCGTTTATCAAGGGAACTTTAAAATGCGATTTCTAAACTTGAAAAAGTCTAAGAGTTTGCAAGATCCTATAGGCGACTCGAAAACCCAAAACTCTTATTTAATAGGCTAAGCATCCAGAGTCTCATTCCTTGAGATTTTAAACTGTGGAGAACGAGAGATGATAGAGCCAATTATAAGATCGGTATTCTTTTGGGAATTTATGTGAGTTAATTATAAGCCTATTCTCCCATCGCTTGCTAATAAATTTATCTGCAATAAATAAGGTTGTACGATTTGAAAAGTTACTTAGCTTCTAGCCCAAGATCGTTTAAAAGTTTCTCGAAATGGATTAGAGTTCATAGCCAAGGCATAACTTATTGAAGTTGGATGCGAAGATTGGCGAGTCCGAAAAGGCCCTAACAAGGCATGAGGGCTACATTTTGTTGCTAAAGATCCAAAGTGATGTGAAGAATCATTGATCGAAAATCAATATGAAGGATCGAGACACACGACGAAAAGCAAAAACTCCCCAAAAGCATGGAGAAGTGTATCCGAAAAGACCCTAGCAAGGTATGAGGATAAATAGATCCAAGTCAAAAAGGAGGCGGATCGTTGTATATCAAAGTCCAAAATAATGATTGGAGAAAAATGAAGAAGTCGTGGTCCAAGTATGAATCTCTCAAAACTTCAAGTGAAGAAATTCCTATTATGAAGAGAAGACCATAATTTCATGAACGTCTCTCAAGGTTTGAAGTATGAAGTCGCTGCCAAATATCGGTCCGAGAAAGATCTCAAATCGCGAAGCGAGTTATGCCAAGATATGAACTTTTTGAGGTCCCGAGAAGCAGTTTTAAAAGAGTTTGTCCTTTAGCTAACTATTGATTAAATCGTTCACTTTGTTTTCGGACTAAATAACTATCGAAATAAGTCAAAAATGCATCTTCGTGATCATTCAAGACAAAAATAAAATATAAGAGATACACCTATGAATAAGGGAGTCTAAGTGAATAATTGGCCCACATAAGTTTGTGTTAGTTTGCTAACTTATAATAACAATGATCTCGTTTTTAAGCTTGGTTTGGAGAAAGTGAAAACTTGAGGATGATGATTATTCATGACATTTCCAAAACCCAAGGTATGCTTTTGATTTCTTTACTTTGAATGTTTATAATTTTCTATCTCTTTAATAAAGGCCAACGTGGATTGATTATGATGAAAAATATAAACGTGCTTTGTAACTAATGCATTGCATGAGGACATTGCAATGGTCAAGTGTAGGGTATTTGATAGGTGTGTAAACACCCATCCTTTTTACCACTTAATTACAATAATAATCGAGCCAAAACGTGTATTTTATGTCTTTTATGTCGGAATTATGCGTGGTTTGTGTTTTTGTTGTGATTTAGGACGAAATTGTGAAAAGTGGAGAAAACACGGCATTCACGGGCTTTTATTGAAGAAAAAGATGAAACATGAAGTCGAGAAGTCAAGAGTGCAAAAAGAACGGAAGTCCAAGAACAATTCTAGAGATTTATCGAAGAAAAAGTCGAAAGACGGAAATTTACTTAAAGCCGAAGAACTCAAGTCTATTTTATTGAAGAATTAAAAGACGAGTTCAAAGAAATCCCGAGCCAAAAGTCATTAAAGTCCAAGATTAAAGAAGATTTAAAGGCTTAAGGACTAATGGTGCAATTAACAAAGAGATTAAGAAGGAAGGGTCTAATGATGCAATTAAGAGAAAAGGAAAGAGGGGATGAAGCTTCCTAAGCATTCTTTAATCCTCTCCTATATATAGATTAGTTCTTAATCATTTTCATTTTGTTGGCTAATAGTGACAACTAGTTCTTCCACTTTTAATTACCTTGTCATTTAAATACTTCTCAAATTTAAATACTTGTCTTGCACCTTAATTACCATTTAATTTCAAGTAAGTTTTTCTTTTAATTCTTGTTAATCTTTATCTTTATTGTTGATCTCATCCTACCCTTCTTTAATCTTTGTTTTTCATGTTTATGTTCATGTTCATGTCCTTATTTTGATCAAAGTGGGTTTTGATTATCTTGATTAGTTTTGTTAGATTTATTGTTTTGGATTGATTGTTTATGATTAATAGTTGTTTATTTGATAGTTTGATTTATTCTTGTGGTTGATTTGCTTTAGTTTTGTTTAGATTTGTGTGATTTTGTTTTCCTTGTTCTTCGGGGTATTTGTTCTTCTGTTTCTGATCTTCCCAGGAAAAACAAGCCAAAAATCATTCCGAGTAAAGGGTTGTGCTGACTATTCCGTATAAAGGTCCTCCATCCGGAATATTAATTATTCCGCATAGGCTTAATATTCCGAATAGGGCAATGTTCAGCATAAGGGAAATATTCCGTATAAGAGAAATATTCCGCATAAGGGAAATATTCAGCATAAGGGAAATATTCCGCATAGAGTTGTTATTCCGCATAGGGGTAAATATTCCGCATAGGGGGTTATTCCGCATAGGGGTAAATATTCTGCATAGGGGATTATTCCGCATAAGCCTGGAATTCCGCATAGGGGTAGATATTCCAGATTGGCTAACTATTCCGCATAGAGGGAGTATTCCAAATAGGGGACTTATTCTGGATAGGTGACAATATTCCGGATAGGAACCTTATTCCGAGTAAGACTTTTATTCCGAATAGTGGTTTATTCCGGATAAGGTAATTTTTAGTTTCTTTAATTTCTGTCTTTAATTTCGAACTTTATTTTTCCCGCCTTTGTACTTAGTCGCACTTTAAGTTTATTTGCCTTAGATTTATTCTATCCTTGCCTTAGTTTTAGTTTTAGTTGCGTTTTAAGTTAGCCTTAGATAGATTTAAGTTTGCGTTATTTATTTTTAGTGCCCTTTAATTTTAGTCACGCTTTTAAATACTTGCACCATTTAATTTAAATTAGATGTAGATTTACTTTCAAGTCATTTACTTTAATTGTTTTTGCACTTTATTTTAATATACTACAACGACACACTTTTGTTTCACCAAAGAACAGCTGAGTCGCACATAGAACCTAGATCAATTCGATTAGACCACTAGAACGATAATTTTCTTACTAGGCAAAAGCCTTGTATCAGTTAATCTTACCATGACTCAGCTTATGCGTAAAGGAGAGAACCCTACACTACATTAGGTGTTCTAGGAAATCCTACGCTAGGAGAGGTCTAGATTTAGAGACTCAGAGTTTCGCAAACTCCTATGTATTAAGTTCGATGAAGCAAGATACAGTTACGTTCATATCTTCATACCTGTCATACAAACAGGTTAAGATAGGACACCAACAGACTGGGATGTTTTCATCATCTGAAATTGTGAATTGAAATGGGACAAGATCTCCACGGATTTTGGTTACCAGTTTAAAGCAAACTCAGAAAAAGCAAGATGCTATCTGTGTTATTGCCAACAGTTTGATCAAGTCTGCAAAATCCTTACATCCGTACGGATTTCAGAATCAACGGATTGATCGGACACATTCCACGCCAAGGCTCATCCGATCACTTGGTAATCCCTCAGCTATCGGGTCAGACAAAGATTCGCAATTGTACTCCTAAATTACTTCACGTCTTCATACTGATTCCACGACTTGCTTTCGCGCTCACGTTCATGACACTATTTATGTTCATGATCGTATCTTGGCTTACGATTTTACGTTCATTTTTCTCATCTGGGAAGTTTTGCAAGAACTTGAGAGACCAGACCCAAGTTTAGTATAACTCTCCATCATCAGATAGACGTTTCACGTCATATTCCACGTCTCACCTTGTAGCGTTTGGCGATACCGCCATTATATTCTATGTTCACGATATGTTTCACATATCATGTTCATTCCACGTTCCTCATATCATGATCAAGATATGTTACACGTATCATGGATCACGATATGTTTACTCATACTACACTCGCCATATCTCCACGTAGCACGTTCAAAAATTTTCACGTATCACGTTCAAAAATTTTCACGTACTACGTTTCTTTATGTCTCGCGCATCGTTTCTAGTTAACAGTTAAGTCAGATTGTCTTTCATCGTAACGTTCAGTTACTCTTACACGATTAACTCTTATTCCCTCGATCGAATTTAGGGGATCTACCTTACGTTGATAACCAAGAACTTCTTCGTATTCCAAGTCAAGGTCAGGAGGACCAAGACTTATCATTCGTGTCAAGATCTTATAAAGGAACCGTTCCAAGAGGGAAGCCACTTGGAAACGGACAAGTTCATCCGGACTTCTTATCCGTTTTCTCTTATCAATTAGATATGTCCTTTCAGCCACGTCACGTTCCATGTCCTTTTAAGACATGTCACGTTCCGCGTTCTTTCTGCCAGGTCACCTACACGTTAATTTATCTTACATACCCTCTCAGTTTGATTCGGGTATGTTTCTCTTTCAGTTACGTTATCTATAATTCGGGGACGAATTATTCTTTTTAGGGGGGAAGAGTTGTAAAACCCGCATGCTTTTACCATGAATAGTACCCGTAAGATCGTACGTACTAGATTAAAACTTTCCTAATATAGCATGATTACGATTACGTGTTAGGATTTTACGTATTACGTACGTGTTAGAACACGATAAGTATTTACTACGCACGATCACGTAATAATTATTTGACGATAATTAATCACGAACATGCGATCATGAAATCATGAACGTAATTAAAACACGAACTATTATTAATTATGTATATATATTTATTACGAGCGTAATTAAATATATTAGATTACGGTATTTACGTAACGAGAACACTTAAAACACGAACACGAGAACACACGAAATCACACCAATATTTTAGACACGGAAAACATTCGGGTTACCCCCTTGTGGGCCCCATTGCCACGAAATTTAGGAGGGAGGATGGGCTTAGCCCATCAATTTTTACTAAAAGGGGTTAAATATTTTCTTACACTACTCATTTTTAGTTTTACAAAAGATTTTAGAAAACTCTAAAACCCTCCTCTCTCTTCTCTTTGTGCCGCCACCCTACAACCACCATAAGAGGTGATTTGTGATCTTGGATCTTGAAGTTTTAGTGATTGATCGTGTTGGTTCTTCGTCCTTTTGATCCACGAATTCGGTAAATCCTTTTTAAACCTTTTCTTTTGATTTAATCTTTTTATAAATCAAGAACATGTAATGTTTTTTACAAAAACATAATAATTAAACATGGATCTAACATGATTTGGTGTTTAATAAAATCAAAAGGGTGTTTTAAGGGGTGTTTGTTTTGGCCGCAGGCTGCACCGAACCCGAGTGGGTCTCGGCTTGCCAAGCCGACCACCACCAAGACCATATGGTATTGGTTGGTGCGTGTGGGTCCCACGGCAGCAGTAAAACACGGGGTACCCCGAGTTGGTTCAGGGTACGGTGTCGATTTCATGTCCGGTTCATGCTTTTTAGTCTAGATCCGGTTCATGGTGTATGTTAGTTTTTTAAGTTTATGATCTTAGGTTAAAATTAAATTAATAAAATGGTGTGATTAATTTAATAACATGACTTAGGTTATTTAATTATAAATGATCATGAAATTATTTTAACCTAAGTATTTATATATATTTAAGACCTATAATTAATTAATTATTTTAAAACCATGGATATAATTAATTAATTAACATGACTTAGGTTATATTATTAATATATAATAATATATATTTTAACCTAAGTATTTAACTTATTTAATTAAAAACATGTTATACTTTAATTAAATATTTTAACCTATAGTTTAATTAAATTACATGAAATAATTATTAAACTATACATTATATCATATGACTTAGAAAATAATCATGAAAACACTTAGGCTTATATACTTAGCTTATTTAACCAGCTTATTTCTAATTATGGAAACTTTCTATTTTTAGAAACTTAATTAAATAAGGCAGCTAATCTATTTATGGAAACCTTCTATTTTTAGAAACTTATTTATTTCAGGCAGCTAATCTATTTATGGAAACTTATTTAATTAAGGCAGCTAATCTATTTATGGAAACTTTCTATTTTTAGAAACTTATCGATTTTAAGCAGTAAATCTATTTTTGGAAACTTTCTATTTTTGGAAACTTTCTATTTTGGTAACTTTCTATTTTTGGAAACTTTCTATTTTTGGAAACTTTCTATTTTTGGAAACTTTCTATTTTTGGAAACTTTCTATTTTAGGAAACCTGCTATTTTTGGAAAGTTACTTATTACTACACAGTAAGTATAATAACACATGAAATACCAGAAATACTTAATCAGATTAAACAGAATATAAGATAAAACACAGTTTAAGGCTTTAAAACAGTAAAACATGGTAAGAACACATAAAATAAGCTAAGACATAACATACAACCAGCTATGTATTTAGTAAGCAGATACTTATTCATGTACGTATTTATGTAGCACTAGTGATTCGGAAGTAGGATTCCTCGCAGTTCATCTTTCTCGTTCACTGGACATAAGGTACGGATTCCCGTCCTTTCAGTATGGACATTCTTTCCTTATTAGGATTCCCCGTATGCAGCCAACTGTTTTCCCGTAGTATAAGTTACGTGTTTGATTTCTTATGTTTAATTAAGATTACCTATAGCCATATACATGCATGACCAGTTTCACCTAGTTATGGAGGTACCATAACCATAACATTAGAGGCACTGATGTTATGACTTCACCACGGCGGAGTGATTGCTCGTGGCGTCCCTTCAGCTTTTGGCCATTTATATTATATTTATCATGTGGGGCGTATGGGTGCATCCTAGTTACATGTTTTCAGTCAGGAGTGTGCCTTGCATCCTTCACAAGGAGCTGATCCCTCCTACCCAAAAATCAGTATATTAAATCAGAGGCAGCCCCTCTAATTTGCATGATGAGGTCACCCCTCCAAGTATTCATACATGGTGGATTTTCATGACCTATATTGGCTAATGGTAAAATATGCTAAACAGTTTTCATAAGATAAACATAAGGCTTTTCAAACTATTAAACCAGTTTTATGAACATGTTCCAGTTTTCCAGGACTTATACATTTCCACTGCTATTAAGTCTTTATTATGCTTAGTCATTCATACTATGTCTATATCCGTGCACTGAGCGTTTTGCTCAGCCGTTACTTTCCTTTCCATGTCCCAAAACGGCAGGTACCCTAGGAAAGACTCGAGCATCTGGAGGACGTGCATAGGATGGAAGCTGCTAGAGACTTCTTTTCCTTTTTGCCTTCATATACTTATGCTTGTTTAGTCTTTCATTCATTGCTTTTGCTTTATTATGTTTTGGCTTATGTTTGGGAACCGGTGTTTGATTCCGGTTATCCCTATGGTCATGTAATGTTTTATACATTTATCCTTGTATGCTTTGATGACACGCCATAATTACGTGTGACATTCTATTATCAAAATGGGGTGTTACAAATACACCTCCATATCCCTCATAATACACACAACAATAATCTTTTCCCTCTCTCTCTTTTGGTTCGATCGCAAGACACACCCAACAAAGGGTTTCGGTTGGTTTTTCTTGGTTGATCGATTGTGTACGTAATCTAGTCCTAGTCCCTCTCAAGGGTTGTTGGGTAGATTATTTACAAGCGTCGTAGCTCGGTTTTCACGTGCTAGAATCACGGTTAGCTCGTTGTATTACGTGTGTACAAGAACGTAATCACGGTTAGCCCGAATTGGTGATTCGTTCTTTGTCTTGTGTAATGGCTTTAGCGTAAAGGTATGTAACCCTAATTCGATTAATTATAATTGTGTTATTATTATGATCTTGTTAAATCCCTTCCGCTATATGTGCTTTGATCTCGTTTAGGGTTTTATATAATTGTTATGATAGTAATAAACCTTCAGTGGCATCGAGAGGCGTTTTAACATGTTATAATTATCGAAAATCTAAAGTTTTTTAACTATAAATTGTTTTGAGTTAAAACTACATGTTTTTTAGGTTTTCATAAAATTAGGGTTTTGTTTTTTTTAAACTAGGGTTTTTACTCTATTTTTAATAAAAAAAGGGAATTGTTTTGAAACCCTAAGTTACATGTGGGATAATTTTAGATTGAATTGCATGATTAATTGTTATGTCATGTATGGTTATGATCCGTAGAGATTTAATTGTTAAGATTTGTGGGGAATCCATGATTACGTGCATGTTTTCATGGATCGTAAAATTATATGTTTATATGATTTTATGTGCTACGTGATTATTTGATTTAAAAAATCTACAATTAGGGAAGACTTTTATATGGGTATAAAGACCTAGATTTTGTGATTTTTGAATAAATAGTTTGTATGTGGCTATTTGATTTATTTGTTGCACATATAAATTGTTATTATGTGTTTATGATTTAGTTTTTTTACTTGTTTATATATAAAATTGTTGAATTGTTGTAAACAAGGGTTTTTTTATAAAAAGAAATAATATGGACTAAATCATATGAAAATAATGATTTGTTAGAGATCTAAATTACATAATGTTAAGTTGATTGGTGAATTACAATAATAATCTAACGGCCTACTCCTTTTGACAAACTATAAAGTGGGTATAACGCACCGATGGTCATGTACCCGGTTAAGGAATGAGGTGTTATGCCATTAGTCGCTGACCAAATTCCTGGCTCGCCTGTGCGTCAAATTGAAATTACCTACGATTATTAATTGAATTATACCTTAAGGGTGATTTATCACAAATTCACATCCGAAACACAATGAATAAGGGTATTGCTTTGTGCGTAGCCGAGTTCTAGCAAAAGTACGTTGTGAATAGTTGTGGATAAATTCTTTAATTGGTTTTAACCAATACTCAACATAATTTATGTAGAAATTTAGTCTCATGGAAAAGTTTACTAAATGTTTTGTTAAACTTATGCTATGGAGTTGTATGCATGCTTCTCCATACATTGATTTTGACATCAAAAATTTATACCCTTAAAATTTAAGTCGAATGATCCTAATTGACGAACACTTGAAATTACTTCGTCATCAAATGAGATCTTTGGGTGATGTTGTGATGGAGAGAAAACCATTTGTAGAATGAGAATACGTATGATGGTTTTGCGTTACTCAAATTAGATGACTTAATTAAGTTACTCAGTGAGATCTGGAAACTTATTGCATTCAGAAGGGATGAAACATGTTTACAATGCAAAACGTTTTTTTGGCAACGTAAATCCCTTAAATATCTAGAAATTGAAAATCATTTGTCGATTGAATTGTTTGACAAGTCGCTATGTTGAGTACGTTCATTACTAGCAGATCAACTAATATAATGGATTTATGTCAATATAGTTCTAGAATTCAAGGAAAATAATATGGTTTTATACCAGGGTAATTTTATTTTCTTGAAAGTATTTTGTTATCGAAAGTACTAATATTTGAACTTATTTCTACAGAAATAGCTCAACCCGAAAACAATATGACTATACGTTCTACGTTCAAAGCTTTCTTTGATCGTCCTGAACTTACTGGCCCAAACTTCAATGATTGGTATCGCTAACTAAGAATTGTCTTGAGAGTAGCGCGTACTATCGATATCTTGACTACTTCTTATCCGGAGGATCTTGCTGAAGGAGCATCTGATGAGGAAAGGCTTGAACACGCTGCTAATGTTAAGAAGCACTCTGAGGTGGTTGCCTTAATGTTAGGGAAAATGGCTTTCGGTATGGCTCCGTTCCTTCCCCTTTTGGCAGCTCAGTGTTGGCGAATGCTTCTTCGGATCGAACAAAGTCATCCAACCTCTCCATCATTTCGTCCACCGATTCAGGAACTTTTTCCGAATACCTTTTTGCCAGCTCTGGACTTTTAACCGAATCCATAAATGTCGAAATCTTCATGACTTCCGGAACTCCATGGATAAGACCTACTTCGACTGTCCACCGTTCTTTAAAATCTGTTAATGACGCATTCTCTTTTCTTACAATCTTGGTTATCTCATGCGGGCCTTTATGACATAGCTTTCGGATCGAGTATCTCTTGACGAATGCCTTCCTTAGCTCTGCCCATTCATCAATGCTGTCGGTATCCAAGCTTTCAAGCCATCCCCTAGCTCCCCCTTCTAACGTTTGCTGGAACATCCTGCACCAAACCGGCATTGGCCATTCGCCCGAATTGGCTGCTCCGGTAAAGCGGTTCAAATGATCCTCCGGATCTCCCGTTCCGTCATATGTCTTGACAGTGGCAGGAATCTTGTACTCGGGTCCGGAGAAGTCAATGATTCTTTGAATGAGTGGGGATTTGACTGCTTCCTTGAAAGGTTTCTTTAAATCCGCATCGGACACCACCTTGCCTCTTACTATCTTAGTGTTGTTGCTTCCTTCGTCTTCTTCGTTGAAACTTAGACGGACAGGTTCCACGGCGTTCCGGTTATGCTCCTTGACTAGTAGCCGCAAGGTTGAGATGTGTTGTTCGAGTTTTTCCTTTGTGAGATTCTGATTGTTCAGAGAGGTCAAGTCAATCGGAAGGTTAGGACCTGTCGGAGTGACAGGAGGAGTAGGACCTGCCATTCTGAACAACTGGTAGATAGAATATCAGGTCCCACGGATGGCGCCAAATGTTCGTGCAATTTCTTGCAAGGATCCGAATGGTGAGATCGGATCGGATCTGATGTGATGTATGCTTCGGATAACCTGAAACCAAAGCAACGCGTTAGCCTCGTCCGGGTGTGAGAATCCAGACCAAGCTCCGGCGTGAAAGTAAGTAAAGGGTAAAAATCCGAAGAGGAATATGAGAGTAAAATAATATAAGTAAAAAGTGATAAGGGTAAAAGAGTTAACCTAAACCTTGAACCCAAAGGGGTTATTTATACTAGTTTGATTTCTAAAAGGCCGGGAATGCTGATGGGCTTTGGTTTGCCTGATTGGGGACACACTTCCTATTTTGTAGGAAGTGTGTCTGCTGAGTTCCTTGTTGACTAGCGTTGACTTCTTCTAGAAGGGTGTGGGCGTTCCGGATCACTTAGCATGTTCCGGATCGTGTCATGTGTTCCGGACACATACACGAACAAATATGTTATACAATAATTAAATAGAATATATAAACTGTTTCAAGGGATTAATGTACTAACCAGCAAGCTGGTCGGGATGGTAATCGTATAAAATGACCTCATGTAAACGCCATTTGAGTTGCTTTATTTTTTCGATCTTTGGCATTAAGTAGGAAACAATGATCTCCGAGGCGGTTGGACAAAACCGATATCCAAGTGGCAGAGTTGAGAGGTAATCATGCTCTACCACCCCTTCATTGTTGTATGGAACTGAAAGCAACAGGTTGTTTTCGTTTCTTGCCATTGAATTGAAAAAGTTAATGCAATCAAAAGTTGGTATACGATCGATTTTGAAGAAACTTTCGATATAAGAGATACCATGCATGTTTCTAGTATCTATTATATCTAAAGATTCAGTCCTATCATTGAATGTGGAGTAATTATGCTTATTTGCTTAAGCTGTTACACGATTGAATACATGCTTCATACTAAATATAATTAACCTCAAAACACACGAAGGGTTTAAGCAGTTACCGACATTGATTCTTATCAATGAATTTATAAGAAAAACTAATCCCGGGCATGTGAAGAGATTAGAAAAAACAAAAATAAATAATGGGCATGTGAAGAGATCACCGAGGGGCATGTGAAGAGATCACTAAGTGCTATAAATTAAATACTCGGACATTCACCTCCATCCATTGGTTTTGATGACGCAAAGAACAAAGATATGAGGCTGGGAAAATGATACTCAAGGTGGACCAGGAAATAAACAGTATCAACATATGCCATTTGCTTCGCACGTGAATACAACAGCATCTATTAAACAGATGAAGATCTAACACCCGAAATAAATAGTTGAATGATCGATCTATCAAAGGTATAACCTTTAATTGATTTTCGATTATCATGATTCTCTTTGATTCGTTTTGAAACCATTAAGGACCTTGAAGACAAAACATTCGAACCAAGAATATTCAAAAGTTAAGGTTTGAGGACGGCATGAGGTTTTCCACAAAGGCATGGCTATATTTTTTCTTCGAAGCCCTGCCACGCCCGCAACATCACCAGCAAGCCCGTGTAACTGATGTATAGGTCTGTTTTATTGAGATGAATGGTTCATTTTATGTTTGACTTACTAGAAAAATGATTTGAAGATTTGTTAGATAAAGATTTGGTTGGATTTTGGTTGATGCGTATTGTGTAGGGAAGAAAGAGAGGCATTGCGGCGTTTGATTTAGATGAGAAATATTAGGGTTAGTGATTAGGTATTATAGGTAACTGATATATAGATTGTAAAGTTGGGTTGGGCATGAAAGTTTATTTTGGGCTGTACCTTTGAGCCATTAACTGAGTTCTTTTTCTTATATAAAAAAGTCTGATTGACTTCTAAATGATTGTTGTTTTGTAGTGTTTTTTATTTAAAACTTATGATATAGAAACTTGCGTAATTCCTAATAAAAAAGGAAGCATGATATCACAGCCACCGTACTCCTCATTCTTTAATCCTTATCTTTAAATTTGTGTTGAATTTTTATTACTAATATATTTTAACTTATTTCATTAGATATTGTTTTCATTGTGTTTTTATTGTAATTTAATTCCGTACTTAGAATTTTATGTGTTATATGGAACAATATGTTTATTCAATATATAATGGGTTAGGAATTCGAGTTAAAGAAACGATGACGATCGATTATCATTAGTTTTACCGTGAAAGTGTATGTTTTGTTTATTCAGACATTGTGAAAAAACATATCGTATAAAATAAGATTCAGATATTTGAACCACTTTTTATATTCGGATGTGATATTCAAATTCAGACATTAAACCTCTTAAAAAACAAACATCACTTTAGTATTATTAGTTTATAGTAAGTAAATATACAAACAACTAAATGAGCTTTATTTATAAAGCGCATAATGAAAACTTTAAAAATTATACTTAAGATGGCTTTATTTGTAATTAGTTTGTCCCTTATCATATAAGTAAAAGAAAGGTACTACTACTATCACGTATGCATCCATTTTAAAAACTTAAACAACTTTAAATTAATCAATTTTAAACACGCTTTAGCATAAACCTTTTTTTCTTTTTTTTTCATTAAGCTATTTAAGCAATTATGAATTATTGTTGGGATAACGTTGTTGAATCTTAGCGAGAACGAAGGGTCACACTTAGTGTCGCTTGAATCATAAGGAAGCTTCAAAACTTTGTAAAAGGTAGAACATCATGAAAAAGTATAAACTGTGATTATTACATTTTTTATATTTTTCACTAACATTTGTAACAATGCAATGCTTACGAATCATTATCATGATGCTGTTGGTTTACATTTTTTAAGCCATTGCAATCATCATTGCAAAAACTTTTGAATTTTAATCTATTCGATTAACTAATCAAATGATTATTACGCGATAGTATATGTACGCCTAATATCGACACCAAGCTTCATAAAAAGCATTTAAATACATTAGGCATGATAAATTCAATTCAACAACAAAAAATACTCGATAAAATAAACACAAGATACATAATACTCTTATTGAATGGGGAGTAATTATGGTTAGTTGATTTCAGTGTTTCCGATCTAATTCATACTTTCTAACAAATCGTACATAAGAAGGGTTTTTGGAGTTACAAATCGTACATATATCAATAGCCATGAGTTTCAAAACGTAAATAAAACGTGGACAATAGATAACAATATGATAACATCTAAATGGGTGAACAACACCATCACCGTGGCAAAAGTATCCCGTCGTCAACCATACACAAATCTGTTAAAGATTGTCGAGTGTGGAATTTATCATCACAGATCTATTAAAAAAACTTGCTTTTATATCTGAAAATTAGGATAGACTAATAACAATTATGTTATAGTTTATCTTTGATTTGTTCAAAGAAATACAAAACAAACACATGAAAACGTACCGAAAAACTCCTTAAAGATATCAGATCGTGTTTGATTTTGTCAACCAAAATTTTTATTAATAGATTCAACAAGATTTTATCATTGATGTTGAGAAGATATCTTTTTGAGATATTCGAATCGCAAATACTAGAACATAAAAGATTGTTTTGTTCTTATTTGATTCGTTTAAGAAAAGCCACAAAATAACAAAAAAAAACTACAAGAGACCCTTTACAAGAAGATCTTGAAGACTAGAGAAATATTACTTTTTGTCTCTTGACACTTTGGTGGTTTGATGAGCTACAAAAGAAATAAAGGGGATTCATTTGGTGTTCTAAGAGGTAAAGGAGGGGGCGGAGATTTTGTGAGATATATCGTAAGCTTACAACTGATTGAGTTGTATCAAAAGAAAAGTTATGTGTAGTGTAGGTGTAGCCCGTAATAAAAAGTTAATAGTTTAGGCCTAAACTTTTCATGACATAATACCCATGTGTTAGAACCTTTATCTTCCTGTTTTAAGTTTGCTAAAGGCGATCATGTTTATCTCAAAGTGTCACACATAAAGCCCACCGTTTTCCTAATTTACCTTGATATGAGCTATGGGAATAACAAATTATTTAATGTAATATATTCAAAGTAATTGTTATGTAAAATATAGCTATTTTAAAGCTACGCAAGTTTTGCAATTAAAAAAGATATAACTATGAATACGAAATTTATAGTTAGCTACCATACAAGTGGAGTTATTTTGGACCAACTACGTATAATGGTGAATTTGCCATACAAAACTTATTTGGTCAAGTAACGTAGTCTGACTAAACATGAGGATAAGTGAGAGACATTCTTAAGATAATTGAACATTTTTTTATCAATCATTCTTCTACGATCATGTAAAGTACTATTGTTAAATGTATCGATTGTCAGACAAGGGTCTCATGAAAACAAAGCAAAGATTCACCTAAACTTTAAATACACAAATGCATCTACTCGAGACTCAAAACTAAAAACATCTCTAGATAAAATATAAAAGTTATGGTTAATATATTGTAGATTTGAAAATTGGAAGTGAATGTAATCTGATTATATCTTTAAAAAGGGGAGGGTTAATAATGATTTTTCCCACATTTAACTCGAGCCAACACCAATATTTCACCTTAAACACTTAGGCACAATCTATGCGCAGTGCACCGGTATGGGTTTAGACGATCCTTCATATAAGCAACAATATGATTTTTCCTAAACATTAAGCTTGGTAGTTATCAAGTCCGTGTTATTGGATGTTGTATCACCATCATCATATCACACGTTTATAAGATTAAGATCAATGTTTTAAAACCCGGTTTTTCAAGTGACCCGGTTAAGTGGCCGGTTCACCGGGTTACCGGTTCAGCCGGTTGAACCGTCGGGTCAACCCGGTTTTATACAATTTAAAAAAATTAAATACCCACATGTAATGTATATTTATAGGGAAGTACTTTGCTCGTTACTAGTGTTTGGAATAAAAACAAACTGATATCAAATACTTTGTTTCTTGCATTCAATTACAATATTCAATAAGTCACATGATATAACTTCTTCACGTGTCCTCTCTCTAGTCTCTATCAACATATATGTTTTATTTTCCCATCTTTTTAGTTTGACCAAACAAAAACTCAGATCTTAAACATCACTCCATCTTTATCTACAATCACCTCCACACAGATGGATCATCAATTTCATGTACTACTTATCATCTTTTTATCTCCGCAAAAGCAGATCTTCATTGTGCGTAGACATCGAAGCAACGTACGGTTCAACAACACATCAAGTGATCAAACTTGTCAAATAACATCATGTGATGTTAGATCGGCTTCTTTTTTTACTTTGTTATGTATTGAACCGCCGGTTTCCGGTCCGGCGGTATGACCCGGTTCGACCAAAATCCGGCGGTTTAATCCGGTCCGAGTTTTGATAATAACCCGGCTTACAACGGCCCGGTCATTACTCCGGTTCCCGGTTCAACCGGTTGAACCGGCCGGGTCAAACCGGTTTTTAAAACACTGATTAAGATAGATAAATACTAAAAGAATTTTGTTAAACAATCCTTACATTATAGTACTTGAATCGAACATGTTCAAATTATGCGATAAAAGTCCAACTCATTTACGCATCTTAGTAATTGTCATTTGACTATAATCTTTACCTCCATGTGAACAAAAATTGCAGTGACACTGAATGCAAATATACCAAATATTTAAATTTTTATCTTTCAAGGAATAAAAGATACAATCTTTCAAGGTGTACAAGATGGCAACCGATATTTTCCTAGAAACTTTCTTAAATGATAAACTGTTTAAATTTTTCAAATTTTTCATGGCCAGCACAAATATCGGCATCAAGCTTCACAAATAGATATCATATTAATAACAAAACCCCTTAAACTCTTTACCCAAAAAAAAAAAATAAAAAAAAAAAAAAAAAAAAAACCCTTAAACTAAATATAAGCCCCTAAAAGATACAATATTAACATAAATTCTCTAAAAGGACAACAAATAATTTACAAATTAGAAATACTAAATTAGAAATACAAAATATTACAATTTGTTCAATATTACGATTATAATGAACACCCAATATAACGACAAATATCATGCCCCAAGAAGAACAACCCCATGCCCCCTTAGTGCAACGCACGGGTTCCGGAAGTCTCGTTCTAAATAAATCATAGGAAACTAATTTACGAAGCCAATGTTAAGTCATAAATTGCATTAAACAAAGGGTTGTTTGGAATTGCTTATTAAAATTAGATTATGTGTTTTAAAAATAAATAATCAGATAATTAACAATTTATAAACATGGTTTTAAGAAATAGTGTTTTGATTTGATTATTTGTTTGAAATCGTAATAATCAGATTATCAATTTTTTTAGTGTTTGATAAATCAGATTATTTGTTTTGTTGATAAGTAAAACGATTCATTTTAGCTTTTTTCCCATTTTAAAAATGAAATAATTAACTTTTCATTTACTTTTTCAAAACTCTATTTTGTATGCGTCAAAAACGTATTGTCACCAACTTTGTTTAAGAAATCAAGCCTCCTCCGTGAATCAAACTTGCTACCATGGACAATTGTTCTGAAGCGAGTCAACAATCTATAAAAAGATGTTGCGAGTCTTGAAGTGCATTATGGCAAACTCAGCAACCGTGGTAGTCCAAGTCTATATTTGGATGGTCGATTTTGTATCGAGTTGCGAGGCAAGGCAGGCATTCATTGATTGATCAACTTGTTCCAACTTACATCGAATATCGTCTTCAATAGCCATAAGAGTGTGCTCTTTTCAATTAGTACTCTCTTTGAGTTAACATGATCAATTTAAGAATTGTCAAGTTAACATTTTCATGAATGAGATTGATATTTAAGTAATCCATTTTAGGCCCATTTTGAGATTGATATTTTCAAGCCCAACAGTGTCAATGGCCCAACATCTATTTGTGAAAGTTTACAACGTACTCGATCAAATATGTTGTATCGATGGTGTTATTGAACAATCTAAGACCTTGTTTCGTATTGAGCAATTGATTATTTATGATAACTTTTACCAACAATGTACGGTCATACATAGTACTTATTTATATCAATACATCATGTAAACGAGAAAGGTCTAATGCGCGAGATTGACATGTCGTCCTTGGACATACGTGAGTTGCGTTACAGCATGCCCTCCCTTCTAGCGCGTTATAGGTGTTTTTAGCTAGAAGAGGCGAGTGACTTCATACTTGATGATGTTTGTTTATGTGTGTGCGTGTAAGTAAACGATAAGCGGAGAATGAGGGTTGTAATGTTTTAGATAGTGATTACACGCACGAGAGTAAGAGAATAATGTGACACTGATGTGAAGTTGAGTAATAAATTTTTTTTAAAACTAAATGATAGATGCGTTAAGTTTGACAAATAATGCTTTTATTCCCACTAAAATAATCACAATTAGCGTTTCCAAAACATCAATGATAAAATTTTGGGAGGCGATTTGTATATTCTTACTTTTGCTTTAAAGTAAGAAACCAAAATGTTCCTATCAATGCTTTAAAGTTTTGGATCATATTACAAGCCTAATTTGATGTAATACATTCATTCCATTAACAGTGTAATTAGACAATTGACACTAAGTTTTTACTTTTTACCACCCAAAAGTTGTTTCCAAGATGCACATTTCTCCAACTTATCCCATCAAAAGCTAAAAGTCAACCACTACAAGTTAGTAAATTTTTTCACTTTGTCACGTTATTTCCAATACTATAATACGTTGAATTTGTGTATAAAACGTGTAGAGAATAAAATAAAAATAAATAAACGAATTGACTAAACGAAATGATTATTTAAATACTCATAAAAATCTGTAAAAGGGATGGGAAGGATGACCTAAGCAATTTCTAAAATTGAGATAACATATATTTACATATCCTTTTTTACAGTCTAATATTTACTATCTCCAAACCATGAATCCAGTCAGTAAATATATTTTACGCATAGAATAAAGTAAATTTATCTGGTTCAAGCAATTATGTGCATGTAATTAGTAACTAGCAATATATAAGCATGCTGAAAACCAACACGCAACCTCTGTCATCTATGCCAGCTACCTAACAAACTACACGCCTTCTCCAACCCCTACCCCCCCCCCCCCCCCCCCCCCCCACCCCCCCACCCCTTCATCTCTTTAACCTTCTCACTTTGCACCCCATAAACTTCTTTGAATCTCTTCTTCCTCAGCAAAAAACCTGTAAGTTTTCTTTGAAGTTTTTGTCAATATTTGTCTTTCATATTCTTCATGCATCATGCGCCATGCAAACTTGTTTATAGTTATGGGGGTGTTTGTTTAAGCTTATGGAACATAAGCCTATTTCGGCTTATATTTTATAAGCCTTAAATTTGTGGCTTATTTGGAGACTTATGGGCTTGTATAAGTATACTAGGATTTAATAAACTTATATAAGCCTATAAATCTTTAAAAAACCATAAAATTAGAGCTTATGAAATATAAGCCGAAATTTGGCTTAGATTTTATAAGCTCTAGTTTTGTCGCTTCTTTTGACATTATGGGCTTATATAAGTTTATTATATAATACTAAACTTATATAAGCTCATAACTCTCCAAATAAGCCACAAATTTGAAGCTTATGAAATATAAGCTGAAATGAGCTTACGTTTAATAAGCCTAAACAAACACCCCCTATGTATGCATATGTTGATATTAAGATATATGTGTGTTTGTCCTAAATCTTTGTTCTTTATGGTATTATGCATGTTGAAGCCATATAGGTTTAAAAGTTATGATATGTGTGCTAGTTTGATCATTAATTTTGTGTTAAGTACTTAGGTTATAACATTATTCATATGTTTTTTATACATATATGGGTTTTCATTTTTGTAAAATTTAGAATCTTTTTAATGTACTGAGATATGTAATGGCCATCATGATTATAAGATCATGTATACGGAGTATAAGTTAGTGCAATCATGGTTTTTCTTGTTTTTTTCCTGTCTTCTTATGATCATCTTTTTTGCTCATAAAATATATGATCATCTATGTTTTATGCGTAAATGTTTAATAGGTCGGAATATATAGGACACAAAATATAGATAGCTAGTGCAATGGATCAAATGGAACATGATATAGGACTAATGTAATAAGTCTAGATAGACAAGTAATTTCAGTGTATAGATTATATTGTAGATATTTAACATACAAACCTTTAAAAATGGTTTCCCAAATATGTTTTGTGACCTTGATCTAGATTAGATAACTTCACATATTCCACAAAAAGGTGAAGATTGGCGGGAACACCTTAACCCCGGGTGCCTTTTGGCACCAGCCATTGTCCACCCCACAAGGAATAGCTCCGGCAACTCTCCTGGCCTAGAGGAGCAACACCTAGAGTGAGACGAGCCGATACTCGACCCCTGATCTCTTATTCCACAAAGTCTTTCCAGTGTGCCCATAGGTTTTGCGGAGGCGGGTACCTATTTGAAACAAATGCCAAGGATGGGAATTGAACTTGGGTCATTTGACTCAAGCACAAGAGCTCCATAGTACATTTGAAATTCATATGCACATTGAAATATAGCTAAGAAGATGAATAATATACTTCCATTAAGTTTTCAAAGATTTCTTTACAACCAAGTTAACAATAACCCTACATTTTATAAAACTATCAACTTTTATTCTCTTGTCAAGTATTTCTAATTAAAATTTTGAGGAATAATAAGTTACTCAGTTGTTTGTGTTTGACAAACTAGTTGTAGCATGAAGCATAACAAGAAGTCAAGAAGTAGTCTTTTTTCAGTGTTTTGAAAACTGGTTTTTTTAGTTAACTGGTTGTTTTACTGGGTCACGGTTCGACCAGGTTTTTCTGGTTAAAACCAATTCTTGATCACCCAACCGATTCACGATTCAATCAGTCGAATCAATTCGGGTTTTAAAATAATGGTATTTTTAATACTACTGCACATGTATTTTTAAACAAGAAGTATTGTCAAACATTTTTTAAGTATATATTTTAGATAATTAGTACAAATATTTTGTGATTGTAGTTAGTACTTCATGCCAAAGACACTTCATTGTACATGTACATGACTTCCATATGAACAAAGTTTCTAGTTGTGCTCATGCAAAAGAATTGAATGTCAATTAAGTGTACATTTATTTAGTGTAAAAACCAAGAAGAACATGAGTTGTCTAATCATGATTGGGTATTAACATGACAATTTATTTGTGTGGATTTAATGACAGAAGAGGAAGAAGGGAGGTCTGTGATCTTTGCACGTGTCCCAATAAACTTCTCCATTTATCAACCAAGAGGGAAGATGTGACAGAGGACAACAATTATTTTTGTGTAATTGTTACTTTTTACTATAACAATCCAATGGTCTCAAGATATCTTAGCATTTCTTCATATCTCAAATGACAGTTTTACCCTACCCCTTATTAGGGGTAAAAAAAAAAACTCATGAGATATTGGAGGAGAGCAAAGTTGATTTTGATTAGTACCAATGATTGATTGACTTTATCATATAAATGAAAATACTAATTTAATGGTACTTTTTGTATTGTTTATGTGTTTTTGGTTGGTTATTTTATCTTTGCAATGTGTCTTATTGGGTAATTTTTTGTGTTTTGGTTAGGTAATTCTACCCATTTGTTTAATATTATAGTACAATATGTTTGTTTTGGTTAGGTAACTTTATCTTTAATGTGACATATGGCTATCAAATTTTCTTTTAAGTTAACTTTTTATAAATCATTTAAGGGTAAATACACATAAAGGTTATTAAAGTTTGCAAAAAAATTCGATTTTGTTACTAAAGTTTAAAACCTAACAGATAGGTTACCAAAATTAGGTTTATCGGCTACGCAGGTTACTCCGTATGTATTAACCTATTATTACCGGTAAACCATCTACGTGGCAGGGTTAATAGACAAAGATGTTACTAAAGTTTGCCAAAAACTTCGATTATGTTACTAAAGTTTAAAACGTTACAGATAAGTTACTCAAGTTATTTTTTTTAAAATTTTAAAAAATGAATTTTTAAAGATTATATCATATACGCTTTTTTACGTGTTTGAATGTTTTTAAACATTTTTACACTTGCGTTTTACCATTTTATACATAAAAAGCGTATAAAACGACACTAATGAATAAAAACTTGGAAAACGTACAAAGACATTTGAAAATAACGAACGTATAAAAAATAACATAAAACTTAAAACTAGTATGAAATCATAAAGAAAAAGGATAAAAATATTTAGGTTGCGTTTAGTTAGAAGGAAAACACCTTATTTTACTTTTTAATTTTTTTATTTCTCGTTTTTTATTTTTTTTACTTTAAATTTTACTTTTTTTTTCTTTCTCGTACAAGTCTTTTTAGTTGTTTTATCATTTAATTGGTTAGTTTATGATAAACGTTTCGTTTTTTGAAAATACCTTTATAATATTAAAAAATTAAATAATGAAGATAAAAAACAAGAACACTTGAGCATGTTTTTTAGTTTTAAAAAATGAAAAACACAAACTCATGTTTTTCTATCTAAACACGTTTTTTAAATTTTCAAGTGTTTTGTGACAATGAAAATCCCTTCTCTTTTTCTACAAAACAGAAAATAGAAAATGAAGGAAAATATTTTCCAACTAAACGCACCCTTAATATTTTTTTTATTTTAATGGATAAGATAATGTAAATTAAAGGGGTAAAAATATATAATTATTTTATAAAGAAATACAAAATTCGGTTACCACAATACAATAAAGAAATATGTATAAAGAAATACAAAATGTACCAAAACATACGCAAATAAAGGAAAACGGATGAAATAAATATATACGTGTAATTATTTATTGAGTGTAACTTTTTCTAAGGTTTAATAACCCATTTAATAAATTCGTGAACTATAGTAACTTGTTTGTAACGTTTTAAACTTTAGTGATGATGTGGACAAGGGAATCGGTAAATCATCCGGTTGCCCATCTTCTGAGTAACCTGTGGATAACCTTTTTAAACCTTAAGTAACCCATAAAATAAACACGTATACTTGAGTAACCTATTTATAACGTTTTATACTTTAGTAACTTTTCATAATGTACCATATACTAAGCTCAATATAGATTATAATTTACATAATAGGAGAAGTCAAACGGGCAACAAGTTGCGCCGCTAGCCCTTTATGTATAGCAAAACCATGTCTATTAAATATAACGTTTGTGGATTTAGGAGTCAAAACATTACTATTCATAACACGCTGTATTCTGGTAAGTAGCTCCACCGCCTCAGGTGCAAGGAAACCAAATGTATCAAACGCGAACTTTAGTAACCAAATCAAATTTTTCAGTCAAACTTTAGTAACTTTTGTGTATATTAACTCATCATTTAATATTTTAATGTATTTGCTATTGAGCTAGAGTTGAACGTTGGTAATGTACACTTACAAAATGAGAGGTGATTTGCACACTCTCAGAAGTTATTGGCACACTCCAAATGTTGGATGTTTTGTCATTTATACCCTTAAATCACTTAGTGGAATGTATAATTATTAAGGGTATAAATGTCATAATACACATAATTTGAATATGCCAATAACTTTTGAGAGTGTGCAAATCACCTCTCTTACAAAATCCGTCTATGCCCGATTTTCCATATCTACAAAAGAAAAATTAATGGTGGCTACAAAATTGACCAAAGAGCCTCGTCATTTCAGTGTTAGCTCTGCTAAACCTAATACACGTGCTGACGTGCGCATGACCAAATGTTCATAACTAGCAGATCACAATTATAACCAAAAATATGCTCTACAAAAATATAAAAATAAAAGAGATGCATTTGGTTTTGATTGAAGTAGGAGGGATGCAATCAAAATTGGAGATCGATCGAATGAATAGTCGCCACTACGAGTGGAATGAGTATTGTAATGAATTTTGTTACTGATATATGAATTAGATAATTTATATTTAGTATCGTTAACTTTATTTTTGTTAGAAATTTTTTTTTAAGTAAGTTCGATGTTTAAATCACCTCGTTAGTCTTGCTTTAAAAAGATACTACAATTGATAAAGTATTTGAGTCATGGACGAAGCCATAACTCAATATGATCGCGTGAATAAATGTTTAAATTTAGTACAACATAATTAAAAGGTAAATTAAGATAAATAGTAGAAACACACTTCTATCGACATGGTGCATTTTATATTCATTTAGAAAAGAATCAATGTCTTTTTCAAAAATTAAAACTCTATCAAAAAAATCCATAACTGTCTTGAGCATTTGTGAAACATCCTCTGACTCCGTCCCTGATTTCTGGTGATTATATACTACTCCGTATCTTATATACATGTTGTGTTACTTTAGATGTGTGGCTCGACGAACCTGATGTCTACCAGCTAGTGGAAGAGGCATGGGCAAATCCGGTCACAGGGGTGCGTCCAGATTGTATTCTAAGAAATAAACTTAAGAATGTTAAGGTAGCTTTGAAGAGTTGGAGTAAGGATAGATTCGGAAACTTAGATAAGGTTATTGACGAACATAAGAACGAAGCTATGAGATGGGAACGTGAAGCCGAATCAAGGGTTCTAGAAGAAGATGAGTTAAAGACTTGGATGGGGGCGAGGAGATTATGGTTAGAGAAAGATGGAGAAAAAGCCAGTATCCTAAAGCAGAAAGCATGAGTCAGATGGGATGCCGAGGGAGATGAGAATTCAAAATTTTTCCACGCGGCGATAAAGAGAAGAAACAATAAAAACAACATTCGTGGGTTGCTAGTGAATGGTGTATGGAATGAAAATCCAAATGACAAATGAAATGATGAGGTATTATAAAAACATCTTCTTAGAAACCACGCAAGATAGACCGAAATTTGGGAACACTCGGGTTAGTAGACTATCGGATGAGGAGGCAAAACGGCTAGAAGTTAAATTCACCGAAAAGGAAATATGGGATGCGGTGTGTGGATGCGGGTGCGATAAGGCTCTAGGTCCGGATGGTTTTAATTTCTGTTTCCTTAAGAAATTTTGGGACATAATCAAACCGGACCTAGTTAAGGCGGTGGAATGGTTTTGGGAGACGGGTGAAATATCGAAGGGGTGCAACGCGCCATTTGTTACTCTCATCCCGAAGGTTGTGGATCCTATTGGTCTTGGTGATTTTAGGCCGATTAGTCTAATCGATAGTTATTACAAAATAATTGCGAAAATGTTGGCGGAAAGAGTAAATCTAGTGGTGGGAAAGTTAGTTGGTGAGGTTTAAAACGCATTCATAAAGGGTCGATATATTTTAGATGGGGTGTTAATTGCAAATGAAATAGTTGGCTACATAAATAAAAATAAAAAGAAAAGCCTTATGTTCAAAGTCGATTTTGAAAAGGCGTATGATTGCATTAACTGGAAATATCTGTTAGGTATGATGAGACTTATGGGTTTCAGGGGAAAATGGTGTAAGTGGACTGAGGAATGTATGAAATCAGCTTCAATTTCGGTTTTGGTTAACGGATAACCTACAAAGGAATTTCAAATGGGTAGGGGGTGAGGCAAGGTGATCCACTGTCACCTTTTCTATTCATATTGGTTGCTGAAGGATTGAACGCAATGGTTAATGAGGTTGTAGCAAAAGGAATATACAATGGTGTTTACATCGGGACAGATGATGTTACGGTATCACATTTGCAGTATGCTGATGATACTATTTTCTTTGGTGAATGGTGCACACATAATGCTATAAACCTTATGTGCATCCTGAAAGGGTTTTAAAGGGTATCGGGTTTAAAAGTAAATCTCAACAAAAGTAGAGTTTATGGTCTTGGGGTGGAACAATGTGCGGTAGAAAGAATGGCGAGATGTATGGGGTGTAGGGTTGGAGAGTTACCTCTAACTTATTTGGGACTGCCGATTGGGGTATGTATGCGAAGGGAAGGAGCTTGGAGACCGGTTATAGAGAAATTTAAAAAACGTTTGGCGGATTGGAAAGCAAAAGCGATGTCTTTTGGTGGTCGCTTGACCTTGGTTAAATCCGTTTTGGGAAGTTTACCACTGTATTACTTTTCTTTGTTCCGTGTTCCGTCTAGTGTGCTAAAAATTCTTGAGAGGGTGAGGCGGGATTTCTTTTAGGGGGGAACGGGTGAGTGTAGAAAAATGTCTTGGATAAAGTGGGATACAGTTATGGCATCTTATGGGTCGGGGGGGCTAAATATCGGGTCACTTAAAGCGAAAAATTGGGCTCTGGTCGGGAAATGGTGGTGGCGGGTTAGGGTTGGGGGGGGGGCTCTTTGGGTTAAGGTTCTGAAAAGTATTTATGGTCGTGAGGGAGTGTTTGGTGAGTTTCTGAGGGCGGGGGATAGCGGTGGAGGTGTGTGGGGATATCATGAGGGTGGGGAAAGATTTAGATAAAGTGAGTGTTGAGTTTTCTTCATCCTTTGTTAGAAAAGTCGGTGATAGGTCGAGTATATCTTTTTGGGGGGATAGATGGGTAGATAATATTAGGTTGATGGACATATTTCCTAGATTGTTTCACTTGGATAGATGTAAGGAGAGTGTAGTGGCGGATAAAGGGAGATGTGTTGAGGGTACTTGGAGTTGGGTATGGGAATGGGTGAGGGAGCCGAGGGGTAGAGTGTTTGGGGAGTTGGAAGCGTTACTAACATCACCTTGAATTGCAGGGATACATGGAAGTGGGTACTTGATGATAGTGGCACTTTCTCCGTCAAAGCTTTATCAGACCTGGTGGACTCTATATGCTTCAATATTGAGAGCCATAATAGCGAGACAATGTGGAATAATCTGGTTCCCAAAAAAGTGAATATTTTCGCGTGGAGGGCGGTTCATGGCAGACTCCCTGTTCGGGTGGAATTAGACAAGAAAGGCATCGATCTCCACACTATTTTATGCCCAAACTGTGATGACGTGTGTGAGACGATCGATCATAGCCTGGTTTTCTATAATGAGGTAATGAAGATTTGGGATCAAGTCTTTGAGTGGTGGAATCTTCAAAACGTAAATGTTTTATCTACGAAGGAGATGTTAATGTACAATGGTGGAGATTCAATCCCAGCAAATTATAAGAAATTATGGCAAGGTGTGGTTTGGATAACAAGTTACTACATATGGAAAAATCGCAACAGTCGCGTGTTTGGAAATAAGGTGGAAACGATTACAAACATATTTCATGAAATTCGCTTACGAGCATATGAATGGATAGTTAGAAGGTCGAGTAAATATAAAATAAATTGGGAGAATTGCATTGCACAACCTGGCACATGTCTGGGAAATGGTAGTGGTCGTACTTGATCTTGCCTCATTGATGGTTGCAAAACACCAATGGGGACGTCGCATGGTCCGTGGATTCATCGATTTATTTATGGGTGTGATTTGACTATCATGTGGGTTTTACTCTAGTCATCTTGTTGGAGGATAATCTACTTTTTTCTTTTGGTCTTGTAAGCTTTTATGGGTCTTGGTGTTAGGTTCTCTTTGGGTATGTATTTGTGGTCGAGCACTCGTGTTATGTGTTGTGCGACGTCTGAGTGTAAGTGTGTTGTGTTGTTGTAACTCTTTATTTTTGTATATGAAAGAAAGTTTGCCTTTTTCCAAAAAAAAAATATAATATTTTTCCGTTAAAAAAAACATATTATTTTTGAATATAGGAAAGGGCTAAGTACAAAAAGAGACTAAAGTACACCTAATGGTCCCCTACCCTGACTTTTTTTTCAAAATTACAAAAAAAGACTTGTACTTTTGATCAACTGATCAACCCACTTAAAATTTTGACACGTATACAACTGATCAAACTTTTTTATTATTATCTTCTCCCAAAACTTTGACCTATACATTCTGACATTTGTACGGTTCCATTGATCAACCGACGGCGGATCAACTGATTAACCTTCTTTTTACTTTGGAAATTGAAAAAGTTACAAAATAACTCTACACATCGGTAACATAATCTTTTAATTTTCTTCTTTTGATTGTATTTGTTTTGTACAGTTTTCATTAAAATGCCTATGTCAATTTTAGATTAATTCATGTTTCAATTATCTTGGTTATCATGATTCCTTTGGTAAGTTTTTTTCTTTAATTTATCTTAATTCATGATTGAAATCTATTTGATTATGTTTTTTTAATTCATGTTTCAATTATCTTGGTTATCATGATTCCTTTTGTATGTTTTTTTTAATTTATCTTAATTCATGATTCAAATCTATTTGATTATGTTTTTTTAATCAGATCTATAATGATTAGTTATTTGCAAAATAATTTAAAGATTTGTTTTGATGCAAAATTTTTTATCTTTTTATAATGAAGCATGCTCATCTGCATATACTTCAATGTTTTTAGGTTAGATACGACTGTTTAGAGGCCATTATGACTTTTATCTCTATAAATCACATTGAAGGTAAGCAGCTCCCAACTTGCTTACAAAAAATGCTCATTCTGCCCCCATAATAAACATATAAGCATAAGTATCTAACTGCTTAATAGTGGGTTCACATTTCCTGGACCAAATAAACAATTTGGTCGGAAAATGGTGATCAAGTGGCGAAACAAGGTGAGATGAAAGTAGGAATCTCAAGGTTAGGTCTTGGTGAAAGGTTGGCGGCTAGAACTGGTTATAGTACTCCGAGGTTGAATACAGATATTGTTAAACCTTCTGCTGACTTGACAAAGAATCGTCTTATTTGATGATCCCTCCTAGTTTAAGTCCAACGTCTTTTTTAGATTCACCAGTTTTCCTGTCAAACTCATTGGTAAATTCATTTACTTTCCTTTTAAATTTCGATTTAAGATGTACTGTTTGTTGTTTGACCTTGGTTTTTCGGACGGGCGTGCTTTTTTTTAAGTTGTGATCTTAGTTGTTCAAGTGTCTGACATATTTACTGTTAATTTAAGGATTTCCATGTAAAGTGACCTGTGAACAATCTAATTGTTAGATTCAGCTAGTGATTGAAAAACTTTGGTTAGTTAACGACTGCATGTATAATGATCTTTAAAACAATTCGAGTAACAAAACCAGCTTTGTTTCGGTTACTTGTAAAGTATCAAGGGGGGTGTTTGGGATTGTGTATTTTAAACCACTTATGCCAACCTGCTTTTAAGTGTTAATTACTCTTAAAGTGGCAGATAATCAGCTCACACCAACACTCTGAACTGCTTATAAATTAAACATAAAAGCACTCACGTAATCAATTTCAAACACTCCACTAATCCTAATTGGTTTTACTATATCCAAAGATTGTTGATAGCATAATACCAAACACCCCATATTGTGGAAATATTTTGATTAGTTATTTGGTTGTTCCTTTTGCAGGCTCAACCATCTCCAACAACTGGAAAATTCGAGTTGTTTTGTAGCAAAAAAAAGAATCCCTGTAAAACGGGTTTAAAAATGACACCTTATGTAAGACTGTTAAATATATGTAGCGAACTTTAGATATGTATGTTTTTTTTAAGAAAAATTGATGGTGGTTATGTTGTAACTTTAGGTCAATCCACCATTTATGTCTTGGCAAACTGAGAATCGTTTTCCCTCTCAAAATATTCAAACGTCCCAAAATTGCACTTCACTTCATCATCATTCGGTTGCAACCGAGAAGAGGGCAGAGGTAAATGGAATTGTTCAAGAACATCATGATGAGGATGCATATCAAAGAACGAGTGGGGATAATGGTAATAATAGCAGCGACGATGGATATAATTGGAGGAAATATGGGTAAAAACAAGTCAAGCGACATCCAAGGTGGCAATGAGTGGGGCCATGATGGTAACCTTTAAGTGACATCATCGACTATCGTTCATCAAGGTCAAAATGGAACTTAGTTTGAATCTAGTGATGCCATAGATGGGTCCACCACTTTTTTCTAATGATGAAGAGGAAGATGATCGTGCGACACATGGTAGCGTGTCATTAGGCTATGATGGTGGAGGAGATGAAACTGAGTCTAAACGAAGCTTCAATAATCTTGTTTGTTTTTACAGTCTACATATTCAGCAAGTGCTTAATGGTATGAATGACAATAACAATGGAGGGGCAAAATCGTCTATTTCAAACCAGAGTGGTGGCGAGTTGACAAGAAGTGACAATTTTAAAGGTGGCTCACACAGTGACTCATGCGCGGGTGGTGAGAAAGCGGTTGATTTGCCTCCTGTGTATGACATTTTCCAGGATATAGTTAGTGACTTTACTGAGGATGGGTTCTTTGACAATGATGAACCTGGATGGAAGGTATGAGCGGTGGAAGGGAGACTTACTTCTGAGAATATATGGTTGTATAGTCTGATTTCTTACCTTTTTTTTTGTTTGGCTATGGAGTTTAGTGGCTATGTGGGGTTATATTTTCTGTTTTAGTTGTTAATGGAAATGCAACCTATGCAGATAATGATCCAGGACAGTTTTTAAGTATTTTTAATACCAGATTAACTGATTTATGACCATTTAAGCATTACTTTGCTCCCAGAATGATTGTCTACCATTTGCTCAGAAAGTAAAGATTGTATACTACAGCAGAGTTGAATTGCTTCATTAGTAATGTCATAAGAAACAGTTTTGACCAAATTGTTTTTTTAACATTGTGGATGTATTACATTGATTCAAAAGAAAGTAATAGCCGTCTGATATGCCAATTTTACAATCAAAAGTGTATGTCGGAAACTGCTAACCAACTTTGGTGCCGGTATTGTCATGCATCAGTAGAAGACTAATCCTATAGTTATTGGCTAAGTGCATAGAACATCAGAACTACAGCAGCAACGACAAATAACAATCGCATTATGGAAACTGCTAACCAACTTTGTTGCCTGTATTGTCATGTATCAGTAGAAGATTATAGTTACTCACAGCGATAGAACATTAGAACTACAACCGCAATGACAAATCATAATATAGGTGAATACATCCAGGCAACAAAGGAAAAGCCTTTTATGACATCCTGATCTCAATTATTTGTGAATATTGTTAATATCTAATACAAACATTCTAGTAAAGTTAACCAAAAAGATGTGACATCAACAAGAAACAAGGTACCAAAGAACAAAGAAAAAGTGTGAATTTACTCGGATTCCTTCTCAGACATCAATTAACAATACCAATGATCTTATCGTCTGAATCATAATTACCTACCACAACCCCGCCGCCAAGTAACGTGTTGAGAATCATTTGTTCCCAACCTCGTATGCTTGCAGTAAAAGAACTAAAACGAGAGGGGCTGCTACTCGCCTCACCTTCAGATGGTATGGGTGTACAACAATAATCTACATCAGGGTAATATTTCAGTGTACACTTTCCGCTGGGATCAATGATATCCACATCAAATGCAGGTGACAGAGGTCGTCCGACAACTTGAACATGGGACACACTGGATCATCATAAAAACGTTATAAAAATCTTGGTCCATTTAAACTGCTATTCTGCGTGACCGGCCGAAAACGATGGGAGTATGTACATATTCCCACTAACGTCAACTTTAGACATGAACAAGAACAAGAACAAACACCACCTCCCCACCAGTCCAATGTACTGAGCCTTTGTTTTCTTTTGATGGTTTGATTTTTGTCCATTTAACGTGCTTAAAAAATTCACAATACCACTAGCTATACAAATTTAAGTAACACAAACTTACTAACACAGTATTCTACCTCATAAGACCTGAAGATGTCAACATGTCTTACGTAACTATCGAACCTCATAGAAACCAAGGAGAAACATCAATTAAATATATTTATATAGTACAGATACTTGTTGGCAGAGAACAATGAAATTAATGGAACACGTAGAGAGGTTTGTTAACAGACTATTACTAGCCATCAAAACTCATTTTTGGTTAGCAAAATATATGACAGCCAGCGTTTACCCTGGACATGAATCGGGGAAAGATAGCTCGAAGAATGGATGGCATTCTTAATATGATTATTGACTAGAGGAAACTTGATCTTTAAATGTTCATTTCTTAAATTTCAATACTTGGCCATATGAGTTAGTGATCGATTTAAAAAAAAAAAACTTATCTGATTGTAGGTTTGACTCTAACTAAGATTGTATTATGAGGTAAAAAGAAACGGTTTGGTTTCTTTCCACTCCTGAAAAGCTCAACCCGAATCGTGCAAGTTTATGAATGTGTATATTATGCATAACAATCCTATCAGTAATATAGGCAAACAATTTCTAAAAGGTGAACTTCTGATATAATATTGTTGAAAGTAAGTTAAGGAACTTTTGGTATGTTCATATTGAAGAAATTTAACTTAACGGTATGATAATACATGAATAATACTATAGTATCATCCAAATAAGTAGACTAATGGTATATAACCAGATATTAGATGGATGATAAAATAATTGATTCGTCGATTTGATGATAAAAATCCTACTAAAACTAGAAACTTTCGTAACATACTTTAAATTCTATTGATACACCTTAAAGACTCTTCTAAGCATATTTGTAGATAAAGACTTCTCGATAATGCTAGAATTTTACATCCCTTTTAATATTAAAACACAACTTCCATTATCCACAGTGTTTGGCTTAACAACTTATTTAAATCAACTAAGCTTTTTCATTGAAGTTAGGTAAATGAGGAACTTAGCTATAAGAACTTATTTAGCTCATTTATGTGGAGGAGATGTTGTAGAAATGGGGAGAGAAGACAGCGTGCCACTCTAGGTCTTTTCTACCTCAGAATCAATCCAGGCTATTTCATAGTCTCCAAGCTATAGTCAAGGAGAAAAAAGGATAATTAGTCCAAAAGTTTGACTTTCTTAACCACAAATTAGTTATCTTTTAACATCATAAGATTGATGGCTAAATTTTATATTATATAAATTGATATAGTCGACATCTCAAATATACACAAGAATAGTAAACATGGAAAAACTCTAACGACACATATTGGAAAACTATCTAAATTTGAGTTTTACTAGTTTGAATCACTAAAATCAATAGTGGACACTGTCATGGAACGATATTCAAAAGGCACAAGGTCAAAACAGTTGATGATCAACATACAACTGTAACCAAATGTATCAGCATGTTGCTGTCATGATAGAGTGAAGAAACAGAGAAACGCTCACCTTCTTAAACAAAACATTGCTCATCAGTTTCTTAGAGAGTTGCACCTAATTTTTCACATGAGCACTCCTTATCAGATGCAGATTTTAAGATATATGTTGCAACAGAACATCCAGTTAAACTTTTATGTACCTTAATGTGACATCAATTGTTTCTTCAATTTGAGGAGCATATACATGAGGAAAGAGATTCTTCAGGCAATGTTGCTTCAGATGTTCAGTTATTTCTAGCTGATGTGGATGCTTTAGATGTTCACCTGATAACTTTAAGAATCTTGTTCTGTTGAAGCATCTCACGGGAGATACTCAGGAATTAGCTCCTCACAGTTGTCCATGATAAAGACCCTCCTTACATACAGCTTGATGTTGTTCATCTTCTTTCAGGTGTCAAACAGATCAAATGGAGCCCTTTTTTGAACAAAGAGGATTTCCTTGAACTCAAGTTGTCCGTCAACAGAGAAGTGTTTCACAGCAAGATGATCCTCCCAATCATTGGTTAAGCTTTTGTAGAAAGAAGCATACTCGTCTTTGGTGATCTCTTCTGGTTTACGAAGCCAGACCGGTTTCTGCTTGTTGATAACCTCCCATTCATGAGTAACCTCCTTGTTCTTTTTCTTCTTACCTTTCTCCTTCTCATTTTCTTCATCGACTTCCTCGATATCACCTTCTTCTTCCTTTTTAAGAAAGGTAGAACTACTTGATGCAAGATTTAAAGAAGATTGACCCCCAATGACGAAAAGGTGTTTGACCCATTAAAGATTCGAGACTCATTTAAGTTATTGAACTCTGAGAGTCGGTTATTCGGTTTATTAAGTTGTTGAAGGTGACCCGGATCAAAATACGTCGGAATCCCTTGAAAAAGATTCGTACTTTGGTGATTTTGTGGTGTTTGTAATACAACCGGTTGGAACTTATTTGGAGCAATTGAATTGGTTATGTTTTGGGTGTGGGTTGGTTGGATCATCTTTGTCTTTTCTTTTCCGATTGAGTTTCCCATTTGGATCTCTACTACCGGCTTCTTGTCCACCTTCACCTCCTTGATTCCGGCTTCTTTTCCTTATTACATGTTGCCATACATTGCGTAATTCCTCAAGGCGGACTGGCTTCACAAGGTAGTCACAAGCACCATGAGTGATCCCTTTCATGACAAGCTTCGGGTCAATGTTTGCTGACAACGTGTAATAATTCCAAGAAACATTATATACCATTAGCCCACTCGCTCGGAAATTTAGATACTTAGATTTGGGTCAAACCAACTAAAAGCTTCAAGTTATGATGAAAACTAATAAATCGGTTATTTGACTTCACAACTTGAAAATGAATGCAAAACATAATACATGCCATCTTTTATCAGTAAAGACACTTTAGGTCAAACAAGCTAAAAGTTAAAGCTTTGATGGAAACTAATTGAACCCCAATCGGTTAATTAACTTACTCAATAACGAGCATCAAACATTGGCACACACACCATCTTTCAAACAAAGGCGAGTTCTTTGAGTCAAACCAACTTAGACTCTAACATCAACAGTTCTTTCGAAAAAACTAACAGACCCACATAAACTTTAAACACTGTATCGACTTCAGAACTTAATAAAGGACAACAAAAACACCCAATTAACAGTTATGTGATTATAGATAGTATATTGAGAGTTACTGAAAATGGGCAAGCCTCTCTTGCTTTAAGAATTGGATGTATTACATTGATAAGAAAAAATTAATCAAAAATAAATTATATAAACAACAAACTTACTCTTAATTGGGAATCCATAGATTGATATTGAAGCATTAAAACTGAAGCCCCAAAGTTGAAATAGAGATGAAACAAGACGATTGCGAATGAAGGCTTTTAGATTGATCGGCGACAGAAAAATCAATGCAGGGTGTGTTGGTGTGTTCACTGTGTGTATAATTTTAGGTTTCAAAATTTTTTATTTTTTTAACATATGTTCTTCCTTGTGATGTGTGTGTAACGTGTGTGTAATGTGTGAAATGTGTGTAATATGTGAAATTTTTTTTGATTTTTTTATATAAATGTTCTTTTCCAAAAAGATATACAAAATCTTTTGTACAAATTTTTTTTTAACTTTTTTAATTTCCAAAGTCAAAAAGAAGGTTGATCAATTGATCCGCTGTCGGTTGATCAATGGAATAGTACAAATGTCAGAATGTGTAGGTCAAACTTTGGGAGAAGATAATAATAAAAAAGGTTGATCAGTTGTATACGTGTCAAAATTTTAAGTGGGTTGATCAGTTGATCAAAAGTACAAGTCTTTTTTTAGAATTTTGAAAGAAAAAGTGTGGATAGGGGACTATTAGGTGTACTTTAGTCTCTTTTTGTACTTAGCCAGTTAGCCCTATACGAAAAACACACTAGTTTTAACATTGACAGAAATAAGGTGGCTTTATTTTATGGCTTTTATAGATGGCATAAAAAGCAGAGAAAAGGGCTCATTAAAATCTATATACAAAAGGAGTTTTTCATCATGTATTCTGTTTTTGCTAAAACTGGTACTACTTTTTGTTAAAAAAATATTCATTTCATTGCATCATCTTTTCACATGTATTATTAAAGAGCTTTTTAATTATACAAATAATGTAACAAAACGTGTATCTTGAATTTGAATAATTTGAATGTATCGTAGACAATGGGTCCGGGACACAAATGCTCGGCATTCGTACTTGGATGATCACATGGACTTGTTTATATCGCAAGTTTTAAAAATCGAATATTGAATTAACATAGTTGAGTTACAGGTCGGTAAATCACCGGGTTACCGGTTCAAACTAGTTTATACATTCGAGGATTACAAACAAGATTGCCGGTTCAATACGATTTTCTATTTAAGTGGACTAAATTAGCACCTATAAAACTTTTAATATTTAATATCAAAAAATATACTGTAAAACTGAATTAGTTCCAATTACCAAACACTTATAAAACTAATATATCAAAAAATATACTCTAAGACTTACAAAAATTCAATTTTATTTAAATAATAATAAGTAAAACATATATTATACGATATGAAACACATAAAAATCAATAATAATACAAGTTTTAAAATTAAAAACAACATTTTGAATCATCACCATCAACAATAACTTAACATATATATTTCATATTCATATAATAAAGGTAAAAAAAAATATCAAGTACGCTTGATTTCGATGAACCGGATGACTTGGCTCACATAAAACTTGGTTTGTTAAACTCGAATTTCAAGCCTCAAAGAACCGGTTTTTTTGCCCGTTTTCTCGAAACAAACTGTTAAACCGGTCGGTTTCAAAACACTTGTAAGAACTAAGAACACTCTATCTACAAGTTATATGCGGTCACGTCAATTTTTACCTTATACACATAGGTGGCAAATCTTGTGTATTTTTATAAATATACGCATTTTTTGTTCATTTTCAAAAAAGGAAGGATATGACACTTTTTTCCAATTCTTTATTATTAATAGGCTAAACGGACGCATATGCAAGAAACTTAATGGACGCACATGTAAAACACTAATTAGGCAACTCGACGGATATTTTATATTTAGTTTTTATCCTGGCTTTTTAACAAATATTTTTATTTTTTAATTCTACGTTTTTATATGTTTTTTTCTCATTTTAACTTGTGCCCATTTAACCAGTCATCCATTTAACCCGTCGCCCACCCATTTTGACACCTTAGGGCTGAGCACGAACCGCACCGCAAACCGCAAAATCCGAAAAAACCGTAAAAACCGCACCACGTAAACCGCACCACGTTAAAAACCGGTGGATCGGTTTTAAAAAAAATAAAAACCGATTTTACGGGGCGGTTTCGGTTTTACCCTTAAATCCGCACCGATATACCCGCACCGATCCGCAATTATTATAAAAATTAAATAATTAATCATAATAAAGTTTTATTTATGAAAAAGCTGACTTTTTAGGCTTTGCTTTAGTCAAAAAGTATATGAGATATACTTATTACCCAACAGATACAAGACATATCTGTGTTTCTCTCGAATAAGGAGCTATTATAGATCTAAAACAACAATCATGAACAATACTAAAAATCACAAACCCTTTAATCTCCTTCTCAACACATATCTCCGATTAAGGTACGTCTGTCTTATAATTCATGTTTTGATTCTCTTTATATTTTATAATCAACTGTTAACTTAGATCATGTATCATTCATTTCTATACTTTAATTGGTTTTTAGTTAAACATAAAATTAAAATTAACTTGGATCATCTATCGCTAAATTAATTAATTTGTTTATGATTGTGTTTTCTATTCTGATTTGATTTTTAATTATAGTTGATTAATTGGTGCAAGTATTTTTTTTTAATGCGGTGAATGATTTAAATGGTTTTGTGTTGAGTTGCTAATTTATCTACTTTTGATTAGTTGTTTTTATTTTTGGGTCGTTACATAATGAGGTAAATCTGTTATTGTATTTTATTTTTGGGTCGTTACATATTTTTGGGTCGTTACTTTTGATTAGGTGTTGAATTGCTAATTTATCTAATTTGTCATTCTATTTTAGAAATATGATTTAAACTAGTAGATACAGTAATGAGGTAAATCTGTTATTGTTCAATCCATGGTTATTTATTATGTTCTTTTAATTTCTATAAATGGAAGAAGGCAATGAGCAAAATGAGGTCGATGCTGAAGTACCTGTCATCGATGTTGATGAACAGATTATCGATGTCGAACAACATGAACCAGTGATTGATGTTGATGAAGGCATTCCAGGCAATGAGCAAGATGAGGAGGTTCGTAGAAGGAAATCTTTTGTATGGAAACATTTTACGTTTCAAAAAGGTGCTATGAAACATAAATGTCCTTATTGCAAAACTTGGATATGTTCTGGGACGAGAAAGCATGGTACTAGCGCCATGGGTAATCATTTAAAGTTTTCATGTCCGACGTCACCACTTTATGTAAAATTGACAGATAGGAAGAAACAGTCCACACTTAGTTTTAAGCCATCAGGTGTGGGGCATTCGGGGAGTAATCTGGTAACTCATTCTTTTAGTCAAGAGAAATGTAGGAAATCCCTTGCTAGAATGTGTATAAAAGACAACCAGCCTTTTAGTATTGTTGATGATGAGGGGTTTAGGGAATTCGTATGGGATTTGAATCCTGAATTCGAAATACCATCTAGGTGGACCGTAGCTAGAGATTGTTTATCTTTCTTCCAAGAAGAGAAAATTAAACTCAAACATCTTTTAAAAAATCAAACAGTGTGTCTTACTACCGATACGTGGACGTCCGTTCAAAACTATAATTATATGTGTTTAACGGCCCACTGGATCGATGAAAAGTGGAACTTGAATAAGAAAATTCTCAACTTTTGTCAAATAGCAAATCATAAGGGTGTGACGATTGGAAAGTTGGTTTATCGTTGTTTACAAGATTGGGGTATTGATCGGGTTTTTACAATAACGGTTGATAATGCTTCTGCAAATGATGGTGCAATTAAGTTTTTAAAAACTCTTCTTAAGGGACCTAATTCGGTGTTGGATTGCAAGTATTTACATTTAAGGTGTTGTGCTCATATTACTTGTCTAGTCTACCGTTAGCCTTAATCACTTATACAGTCCAATTTGCAACTAAACATGTTCTGCTATTATAGGTCATTCACTGTGTTATACTTTTAATATGTTGCGTGTTTTATGTAGAGATCTTTTCAAGTGGGAAAAAGCCATATAATGAATCTCAGTGAATGAAGATCTGGGTTGATTCAAAGACGAAGAAGACAACAAACAAGTGATGAACTGCTATATTTTTTAACTTTTGGTTAATTATATTCATCACGTAACAGTGCATGTAATTTTGAATTGTATTCCTACATGTAACTTATAACTTGTTGATTTGCTTCTAGTTTTTTAGCCTTTAATTAATTCATCATATTGTCTTGCACTTTTTTACTGTATATTATGTATTGTTATAATTTTGTGTTCATATAAAGCCCAGGAAAGTAGGAAACCACTAGGTTATCACACACAACCGTAAAAATCGGACTTTATGCTACGACCATAGTAACAGCCAATTTGGTCTGGTCAGGACGATACCAGAATAAAATATCATCGGGTGTACAAAAATTTTTGAATCGTGATATAACATATATAAAAAGTGAATTAAAACGAATGGTATAAACATGTTCCGATTGACTGAATGCATTTAAGATGCATTTAGAAAAACCGATGTTTTTTCACAAATTAACATTATACAAAAAAAATTATATTGGTCACAAACATTCGCGGAAACCCCTAGCTCCGTTCCTGGATCTGATTCAAGTTACCGGTTATTAACAATTTTCACCCAACTTCTCACCGATGGATGTTAAAAAAGAGAAGGATATGTCACGCTAATCTTTTATTTTCTTGGTAAAAGTAACATAATTTATATCTACATACTTTACAAACTGCATCGATTTTGTTGAAAAGTTAAACACTTTTTAGATTTTTTACTTTTTCACATAATATTATCACAGCATAGTTTCGATAATCGAGTCAACGTGGTCGATCATTGGGTCACGGGATCCACCACTAAGTCAATCCGATCGAGTTATTTAGTTACAGGTTCAACTATCGGGTCATCTCGGTCGAATGATCGGATCACGAGGTCGACCATCGAGTCAGCAAGTTCAAGTCATCTGGTCACGAGTTCAACTACCGGATTGACTCGAGTAATCGAGTCACGGGTTCGACCACCGAGTCGACTCGTCAAGTCACTGGGTCGCGGGTTCGACTATCGAGTTAACCGGTCGAGTGATTGGTTCAGCGATTCGATCACCTCGGTCGAGTCGTCGGTTCAGTGATTCCACCACCGATCAACCCGATCGAGTGACCGGATCAACCCGGTCAATTTATTGGGTAATTCGACCATCGAATTAACTCGGTCGAGCCATCAGTTAAGTTAACTGATTCGACCAGCAAATTAACTCAATCGAGTCACTGAATTATCGATTCGACCATCAAATCAATTAACATATGGTTAATTATTTGTCGTTCATCGGCTTGTGGCGGTCTTGTTGGTGTATGAAAAGAGAAAGGATATGTGACACTAGAGGTGGCAAATCTTGCCCATTTGGATATATATGGGCACTTTTTGCCTATTTTCAAAAAAGGATGAGGCACTTTTTGCACATTCTTAACAATGGATGGGCTAAGCGGGCGCATATGTAAGAAACTAAACGGGCTTAACGGGCGCACTTGTAAAATACAAATTAGTACACTTCATGAATATTTTTTATTAAATTTTTATGCCCGGCTTTTAAACAAGTACTTTTATTTTTTAAACGTAGGTTTTTATATGTTTTTTTTTCTTTTTTAGCTTGCGCCCGTTTAGCCCGCTCATTTTGCCCGCCCGTTTCGCCCGTGCCCATTTAGCCCGCGCCCGTTTAGCCCGCCGTCCGTTTAACCCGTTACCCGTTTAACCCGTCGCCCGTGCCCGCCCGCCTGTTTTACCACCTCAATGTGACACTAATCCAAAAAAGAACATAATTGTGATAATGTACAAATGGTGAATAAGTATAAAGTGGGTCCAAATTAAAATTCAGTTATGGTTGTTATTAAAAGGTGACAATAGAAGAAAGAACAAGTGTCGATGTTTAAATGTTGACATGTGAAAATGATGCATTCTTGTATTAGCAAGTGCTTTTGGTAAACAATTGAGCATAATTGTTGGGATTAAAAGGGAATGTCATGTCTATATTTGTCATATTATTGCTTAACTATTACTCTATCCCTTTAAAGAACAATTCAATGATACTTATATGTACTAATTCAAATTTAGTTAGGGTTTTGTTAACTGATGTTTACTGGATAGAGGTTAGTGGACAATAAATGAACGTAACTTTTCTAAAATTAATATTAAATACACATTAAATAAACTCATAAATTATTATATATAAACATCATTTTTACTAGAAATTAATGTGTATTTAATGAATTTTAATGTTAATTTAGAAAGTTTATGTTCATTTATTACTCATTAACTTCTTCCAAATGAACATTGGTTAGCAAAACCCATTTAATTACATCTAAAACTATCTGGATCAAAATGTCAATACCACTATGAGAGAACCACGTTTCTTAAAGTTATTCGTCTCGCGTTATAGCGAAAATTGTTGAGGTTAAGCAAAACAAACCGAAAATCATATTGAACCGAGTCGAACCGAAACTATCATTTTCGGTTTGGTTTTCGGTTTTGTAGGTTTTGCTCGGTTCAGGTCGGTTTGGTTTTCGATTTTGTATATTTATGTCGGTTTTGCTCGGTTCATGTCGGTTCGGTTTTCGGTTTTGTATACTTATGTTGATTTTGCTCGATTCGGATCGGTTCGGTGTCGGGTTAAAAACACGAAAAGAACCCCTCAGCTTTTAGTTCGGTTCGGTTCGTTTTGATTTTGCTCGATTTAATTCGATTCGATTTTTTTTTTGATTCGATTCGTTTTGAACCGATGCTCCGCCATAAAAATTGTTGTCAACTCAGCATTTACTTCCTATATAGTACTACCTCCGTCCCAATATTATTGTCCACTATTCCATTTTAAGTTGTCCCAAAATTATTGTCCACTTCTAAAACTTCTAAAATTAGATAGAGAATTTTGTTTGAGTTTATCATATTACCCTAATTTGAGGTTATTATTACAAATAATAAAGAAGTATAAAATTAATTGGTTAAGGGTAAAACTGTCATTCTGCAAAAAGTAAAAGAGAAAGGTGAAAAAGTGATGTTTTTCTAAAACTGTGTGTTTTTTTGTCTGTGGACAATAATTTTAGGATGAAGATAGTATAATTAAGAACCCTATAACTTAATCCAAAAACATCATTACTTCATCACTCAAGTTATAAAACGTCTTCTAACTCACACATAAACATAAAATAAAATTAAAAAAATTATATTTAAAAAAAGTAAAAAAAAAAAGGAGAAAAAAACCGGATAACATGGGCTGGTGATTTAATTTAAGCGTTACTACTTATAACACCATGTCTGGTGTGGCTCTCGTGTTATAGGGTCGAGTTATAGGCTGGCGCGTTATAGGGTCGAGTTATAAGTCGGCACTAGGTTTTCCGGCCATCGACACAAGTGCTCCGAGAGGATGTACAAATGTTGGTCTTATTATAAAGTTTGATAGGAGTAAGTAACTTCTAAACTTTAGCGTATACGTTTAAAGCGATAAAGCAATGTGATGCAAGCATATCTTTCAGTGATCATATTGAATCACAAACAAGAGAACGACATTCAAAGCTATGCGCTGCGCTAAGTTAAAACCTAACGGCATCTAATTCGCAAAACGTGTAATTACACTGGAAATTTTATGTACTTCTACGAATCTAGAGCATGCCATAAGTTAGCTTCTAGGATCTTGTTTCGGTACAAAAATTATTACGCCTGATAAAACTCTACTGCCTTTTGTTAACAGTTATCAGCAAGGCGAGCTCCTACTCGCATAACAAAATTTGGCCTCAACTCAACGACCATGCAAGCATTATCTAGAATAAGATCTATATTCCCCTAGATAACGGTTAGTATTACCTGATAACATTAGTGGATGCCTTTATAAAGCGTGCTTTCCATGACTGCCATCAGCAACACCGTTGATTGATTGCTTCTGCTGTCTCATGTATCTCTGAGTGGATTCTTGAACTAACCTCATGATCCCCATAGAGTCTGAAACCGGATGAAATTCTTCCTCTCGTTCAGGTTGTATATTCAAGTCAATATTTTGAGTCTTGAAAGACGAATCAGATGACTTATCTTTGAACGGGTCATTTTGAAATCTTCCACTACCCACTGCTACTTTTGGGTTCTGATTACTAATTTCCATCTGGTAATGCCGGATAACGTCGGTGTAGAGAGATTGGTTCGGGTTTTCCACGGAACATTCCACTTGATTCTTTAACGGTTTCTGGTCATGGGGTATTACTGAGGGCCGAATAGAGCGCTTGAGCGCTAGGCAGACATTACAGGTGCACGTTGACTTGTGCCTGGTGCCACGTGGTTGCTGAACAACACAGAAAATACACGTGCAACCATGTTTATGGCTCGGATGTCTTATTGTGGCTTGCGAATATGCCAAGTCAGAATAACCACCGACGCCTTTTATATTCATGACTCGTTCTGGATCTTCTGATGCAGTTTTCTTCGAAGGTGCTGCTGCAAGTGTATATATACAAAACGTTATACAACAAATGCATTAAGGCGTCACATAATCCATAAAGTTTGGTCAGAAGTGATTAGTACCGGTGTTAACCATTGGAAGAATTTGCTCAACATGTTCCGGTGTCGGTTCTACCTCCTTCGAACGAGGAGGAGATCTGCTAGCCAAATAGGATAGAAGATACTTAAATAAGCTGTTGGAATAATAAACTAAAAAAAGTTTGATTCATCTTGTATCAGCCAACTTACCCAACATGGTTCGCTGAACAATTTGTGGGAGTCCCTATAATTGGTGGCTCCTGTTATTGTAAACAACGTCATCAGAACAAAAGTACACAACACATAAACTGTTTAACGACAACGGTAGAGGTGGCAAAATGACAAGTTCAGACGGGTTCGTAACGGACTAAAACGATTTCGTTTAAATTGGGTAACTTTTGGTATAAACTGACCCATTAAAAATATAGCACAACTCGAATTAGCCGACTAATTACCAAAAGGACTAAAATTGCACTCTACATAGGAGGAAAAAATGAGTGTCCCGCTACCTGAAAATCCTCAAATTCAAAACCCTCGATTAAGACAATGGTGGGACTACTAGTAGGGGGAGGATGTAACAGTTCTTGAACTTGTTCCAAAGTCACACTGATTTGAAGTATCTCTTGTTCATCATTACGGGTTTTATTATCTGCACACACATTATCCACCTTCATCCTTTTAGCAGGAATTGAAACGTTATCAGCTTCTGACCGGACACCATCTGAATTTCTCGAGTTAAATGCTATACTATCCTTTGAAGGTTCCTCGTGAGTAGAATGACTTGTGCTTGTTTCATCGCCCTGCATTACAGGAACACATTTTAATATACAAAACTTAATCGGCTTCAATGTATAATAACAATTATTAAAACTTGACCTACCAGGTCCCATGGGGAAGCACTTGATACTTTTCTGAATCCCATTACAAGCTTTCCTTTCGGCTCCAATCTACTAAATGTTACTGAACCAAAATAATAAACGAGTCACAACTAAAGAAACACAGAATTCTTGAAAGATAATAACTTAGGCTAACAAGTGGAGGCGGGCTACCGGGTTGGGTCGTGAATCAAAATAGGGGGTTGAAACATGTCACTAGGTCAAACTTTTGGCCAGGTAGGGTTGAGCAGACCCGCCAACACCATTTTGTCCATTTCAAAAATATTTTTTTGTAGCATGTGTGTAAATTATGATAATAGAACAGAATATCATTAAAAACGGACTTTTGATGACTTTAATCCTGGTTGACCCAATTGTCTTGTTTCCATTTTAGTAATACTTTTTCATTCGGTCCGTTTAAGATAAAATTCAATCCTAATCAACCATTAATAACGTTTTCGCTAAGTTTCTCGGGTTTAACCAAAACTACAGTCAAGTCTTAAAGAATAAAAGGACCAGTGGGATGCCATCTACCTGTATCACCAGCTTGCAACTGCATCGATCGTACAAATGGTGCAAATCCTTCTAAAACGTACATTTTACTATTGTTGTTGATCCAGTATCTATATTGTAACCTCCAATCCTTCCCATTCAAGTCTTGGAAAACAAGGTGACAGCCTTCAGGCATAGTAATTTCAGGGAAGTGTGCCTGTACGAGAACAGCATAACAGCATATTTGAGAATCGTTGATCAGTTATATCATAGACATACTTCACGAGATTTATATAACATGACAAGGAAACAAAGGAGTACATAGCCGGGCTAGATAATGATATATACTTACCTCAGCACATTTCTTTGGTAGCACCAATCGCCCTATCCTCGCAACATCGCTAGCACTTAACTGTTTCTCAAACAAAGGAGTGATCTTCGCATTTGATCTACAACAGGGTTAAAGAGTGCAACAAACCTTTGTGCTTAATAACAAAAATTGCTAAACGTTCACTAATGAGAATGATGACTAGTGTAAATATTTGCATGCTGATATCATAGGATCATTATCAGAAAACATTTAAAAATCAATAGTGCCATTTTATGTTACTAACCACAAGTAAAAAATTAATACTACTAAAAATGGCATTCGAAAGTAGGATACCCTCTAGCAATCTGTCGTAGTTCTTGATCCGTTGCTCGGGGACAGTATTGAGGAAGTATCTGTATCTCACCTCGATCCTTTGCAGAGTGAGCATGAGCTTCAAGAGATGGACCAGCTCCATTGTTATTAGGGCCCAGTTTCCCTAATAATGGGGGAAGGCATGGCCGTTGAACGTTAATTCCAGATACATTTCCTTTTTCAGTTTTTTGATCATGTGCCACATTTGTTGTTGCTGGCACACTAGAAAGTGGAGCGACAGTGGGATTGAAGAAAGATCGGCAAGAAACATCTTTAAACAAGTCACGTTGCCATTCATACTGGATTTCTGAAACAAAGCAGTGGGTTAAATGAAGACTTATTTTGATAAAAGTTGTAGAGTTTTAGCTTCTTTTTAACATAATAAGGTCTTACCACGAGCCTTCTGATTTTCATTCACTAGTCTCGGAGAAGGATCGACTGTTGTACTTTTACCAAGAGAACAAGGCCACTGTTTGTTCGGAAGAGATTTATCAATGTTAACATCAAAGGGCGTCCTACTCTGTGATTCCGGTTGAGCTTTAGAAGCACTGAACAAACTGGCTGCTTGTCGCCAAGGGACAGGACCTGAACACTGTGATTCAGGTTGAACTTTAGAAGCACCAGACAGATTGGGTGTTTGTCGCCATCTTAGAGTACTTTCATCGATAGATCCCCAATTTCTGGAAGTGGCATCTTTAATTCTTTCAGGGGGTCCTGGGGGATGGTGAGGAGCAGGCGATTCAGGTTGAGCTTTAGAAGCACTAGAAAGATTAGGTGCTTGTCGCCACATTACAGGATTTTCAGCAATCGATTTCCAATTTTTGGTAGATATATCTCTGATTTTTTCAGCAGGTCTCGGGAGATTGTGAGAGGTAGACGGCCAAGTAGGATTGGGTGTCTAAAAAACAACACATCAATAAAAAAACGAACATAAATGTTTGCAAGTTGTTCTTTAATACTACAGTAATGTTTAAGGTTGTAATAAATGATCAAAATCAGCAACGGGTCTAATATCTCATACCAAGATGTATTCTGTTTTAGCACAATTGAGACACTCGATTCCTCCAGCATCCAACAAAATGAACATATGAAACGACACTATGCATCCACAATGAATTTGCTGCAAACCATAAAGGTCGATTATTATAACAAAAATTCCCAATACTACCACAGGATAAAAAAACATATGAATTCAGCTAATTAGCGTTGATAGGTTCCTAACCTTTCCGCATGATTCACAACATCTCCAGCCAGAAGTATTCAAGTGATACGTTTCACAGAATTTTCCATCTTTATAAGCAGAACTACAGTCAAATTGAACATGAATTAGGCGCTGCTTAACATATTATAGAAAAAAGCGTGCCCAAACACAAGAGTTTACGAGGTCATCCTACATAAACCATACAAAAATAGAAATACTAGCCTAGGCAATACTATTAATGATCATAAACAAAAACTCCATCACATTTCTAGAAACTACATTAATTTAAAACATTACTCGTAGGCATGTAACAACTTCCTATAAGAATACCGGTCGTCATTACAAAAGCTAATCAATCTCTCATTTAAGTCTCTTTACTTCTATTCCTATATACATCATAACTTTCAATGCAACTTCTTCGTAATCGAGGAACATCATTTAAGCCTCTTTATTCTAAGACTAAGCATTATGGCCACCAAACCCGCCACCACCAGGTCAATGCCACATCATCATTCAACACATTACCAAACGGGTGCCGTGGTCACCACCAAACCAAAAAATATAAAAATACTCCAGTTTATACATACATACCCCCAGTGACGGAAATAGGAAGTTGGAGTACGGGGGCAAAAAAAAGACAAAATTTGTTGTGCACACTAAATGAAGACCGAGATACAAAGGTTTATAATAAAATGGTCAATAAAAAGGAAAATTTACACTAAAAATCGATTTTATCTGGCGAACCATGGAGGACACCCGCCCCCATCCTCTTCATATACATCCGCCCTTGCATACCCCACAAATAATAAACACATACACACAAAATCTCTATTCAGTAGCGAAGACAACCAAACAAGTGTAAAAAAAACTGGGTATGGCGTGCGGTGCGTGGAAAGTGGCGGTGGTGGACCACCTTCCATAGAGCTTTGGGAGCATTCAAAATCATTCCTTTGACCCCATCCGACCCGACCCACCTAGTTCCATCTAAGCGCCACATTAGCATTACCCCTCCCACCCGCAATCGTCACTACCATTACCCACCACTACCCACTATTTCTAATACCAAATAGAATTCTCAGTATTTCGCTCGTGGTCATCACCCAGAAAAACACCTAATCTCTAAAAAAAACACCATTTCGCGGCCCGAAACCCAACCACATTCATATTCCAAAATCACAAAAACAAAATTTACAAAATTATAACCCATTCCTTTATAAAAACACATTTATATACCTTACTTACAATACAAGCAACAACCATATAAATAATAAAAACAAATAAATAAAATAAATACAAAAATAAATGAAAAAAGAAAAGAAAAAATACGAGCAACGATGACATAGCTTGGCCAACTCGCCAGTCCGACAAAGCCACCCTTCCTTAACATCACCTTCCTCCTTCAAAACCACCCCACAATTCGAATTGAAACACGACAATGACGTCATCCCGTTATCACTGAGATTCCTTAAAAACAAACAAACAAACCCTAATAATGTATTCGCATTTTTGTGTTTTTTGAACCAAACCAAACAGAGGTTTTTTTTTTTTTTTTTTTTGTTGTTTGTTTGTTTGTGTGTGTAAAGTTTTTTTTTTTATATAAAAATAAAAACAAAAATTAATGTTTGATGAAGGGACTTATGTTGTCAGAGGGTTTTGTTTTGTTTTGTTTTTTTTAATAATAATCCTAGGCAAAGTCTATAGTGAGTGTGTGTGTGTGAGTGGGTATCTAGGATCTATATATTTTATTTTGCTCCTTCCAAATGGTGCTAGTTTGCACTTTTGGGTATCATAGTTTAGTTCTTTTCTATTTTTACACTTTAGTAGTATCAGATAGGGATGGCAATTTCTGACCCAACATAAAACTCGACACGAAATCCGACCTGAAACCGACACGAAAATTAACAGGTTCGGGTTGAATATATTGAATCTTAGTTTAGGTTTGGGTCGGCCTATCTGACCCATTTATTAAACAGGTTAGGTTTGGGTTGAAAAAAATTAAGCAGGTCGACTCGACAACCCGTTTAAGATTTTTTTTTTCCTTATATTAAAAATGATTAATATTTTACCATACGTGTTAACTAGGTTAAACAGACCGAACATACACACATTTAACATGTTTAACACGTGTAATGTGCCTACTTTTATATATAAAACTTGTTAAATGGATCAATATATAAACCCGTTTAACCTATTCAACCTATGTAATATATTTAACGTCAACCCAAATATATACATGGGTTAAATGGGTTAGGTTCAAGTTATGTGTAAACGAGTCAGGGTTGACATAACTGACCCGATTATTTAAATGGGTTAGGTTTGGGTTGGGATTTTCTGACCCGCCAACCTGACAACCCGAACCCGCTAACCCGAATCCGACACGAATTGCCACCCCTAGTATCAGATTTTGGTTAGGTTTGGTTTTAGTCGGTTTGGTTCAGTTTGTTTTGGCCTAAGGCTACATTTATCCACAACCTTCAACAATCGGTTAAAGGATAAAATATTAGTATAATATTTAAAGATTTCGAAACAAAAGAGATAAAGGATCGAACCAGTTCACATGGTGACCTTATGATCGCAGCCCCAACCTCTTGTATTGTTGTCTCATTGGATGAGAATGGAAAATTACATTAAAAACTATTATATGTTTTGTCTTTATTATTTTACAACCGATTGATTAAGTTTGTCAATAAACAAGGTCTAATGATCACCTTAATATTGAGTAACTATAGTGGTAAGGTTATTGGTTTTCGTGAAAGAAGGTCAAAAGTTCAAACTCGCTAGATGTGTATAGTAGAACTAAGGAAAACGGACTGGAACATAATAGAACCAAAAATCTGAGCCGAACCGATCATATTCGTTTCATTTTTTGGTTCTATATATGTATGTTTTACGGTTTCAGTTTGGACTGGTTTAGTTTGTTTCAATATGGTTCTTGGTTCACCTCTTCCTTAAGATCGGTTTTTTGTTCGAGTGGGTGTTGACCTGATGCTCACTGTTAGGGGTGGTGAGGGAAGGTAGAAACATTGTATGGATTCACTTGGTGAAGACGCGTACAGAGTAACTTAAACAAAACCTAATATGTTTGTTTACCTTATGTTAGAGTAACGGTAACGCGATGAGTTATTTTTCGACCTAATCTATTTTCAAGGACTCTAGCTTATGTGATATATATTTGTTATTTTATTTTTTTACACTTAAATATCGGGTTTTCAAGTTTTAGAGTGACTAAAGTGGTAAGGTTGTTGGTTACATACACGAAGGTCAAAAGCTCAAACTCGCTATCAGTGACAGGTCGAATACTCAGTCGAACAGGTCTAAACGAAATCGAACCAATTATATTTGGTTCGGTTTTTAGATCTATAAATTTATTATTTTTGGTTTCATCCGGTTCAAGCTAAAACAAAGAAAAACACATTTAAGCCATATAAACCGATTCATACCGACTAACATAAAACCCAAGCAAACTTGGCCAACCAGCTCAAATCGGGTCTCGGTTCATGTCTCTCACAAAATCGATTTTTGGTTTGTTTAATTCGATTTTGGGTCGATTTTGACTCGGTGCTCAACCCTACTATATAGTTAGGGGTAGTTATATGATATTTATTTGTTTTTTTTTTTACACTTAAATATCGGATTTTCAAGTTTTAGAGTGACTAAAGTGGTAAGGTTGTTGGTTGCACACACGAAGGTTAAAAGTTCAAACTCGCTATTAGTCTATATAGTAAGACCGAGCAAAACAGGTCAAAAATTGAGTCGAACCGGTCTAAACGAAATCGAACCAATCATATTCGGTTCGATTTTTGGATCTATAAATTTATTATTTTTGGTTTCATCCATTTCAAGCTAAAACAAAGAAAAACACATTTAAACCATATAAACCGATTCATACTAAGTAACACAAAACCCAAGCAAACTTGGCCAACCAGCTCAAATCAGGTCTCGGTTCATGTCTCTCACAAAATCGATTTTTGGTTTGTTTAATTCGATTTTGGGTCGATTTTGACTCGGTGCTCAACCCTACTATATAGTTAGGGGTAGTTATAGTGAAGCGTCAAAAACAGTGATTGGATTACATCAGTGAGATTGCGCAAACTTAAGAAATAAAAGTAGGAAAGTGATGTTTTCAGTTTATGAAAATTAAGTATTTTTTTCACGTTATAGTTAAAGTAATTATAACGTGACCGATTACTTTTCAACATGATTTATTTTAAAGACTCTTGTATGTTTTTTCTAATCGAAGAAAGCTGAGATCGAACATTTTACATATTTCGAGAAATATCTTCTTCTACAAGTCATTTAACGTTGTTAAAAATATCATGATCATATTGTTCATTTTTTTCTTGAAAAATGCTAAACCACATATAAATTATATAAAAAAGTATTCATATATAGAGGTGTAAAAATAATTTATAACGAAACAAAAAGTTAGTGAAATAAGAAAGTAATGATCATTAAAATGTGTCTTGTCACATCATTTTGTAAGTAAATTTTTGTAGTTGTAATCAGGGACGGAGCTAGGTGGTCCTGCGGGTGTCCGTGACCCTTATGGATTTTTTATGTGTAGTGTTAATTTGTGAAGAAAGCGTCGATTTTTTCTAAATACATTTTAAATGCACCCAGTCAATCGGAACGTATTTCTACCTTTTGTTTTAATCCATTTTTTACATCTATTATATTACGGCTCAAAAAAATTATGCACCCGATCATAATTTATCTTAACTTCATCCCTGGTTGTAATATTCCTTTTTTTTTCTTTTTTACAATGGGTGGCAATATTTGAATGACAAATTCAAAGTAGCCACTTGCCAATGCTAAAAATAGGATCTAAAAACAGAAAACAAAAGTAGCTTTGATAAGAGATTTGACTTTCTTAGCATCTGTATTTAGAAAAAGTTTATAAAAGTTAAAAAAACAACCCTCGAGAAAGTTAAGGGGTTAAATTCAAGGCATTACAAAATTACATGTGTCAAGTACAATTGAGATCAATAATTAAAAAGGCCAGAAGCATATATGTACATATCTAGTTGCTACTTTTAGTATAAGGTGAGCATTGAATTGGAGATATGTTTTTTAATGACTTTGGCGATGTTTTAATGTGGGACTTGTCCTTTTATTAGGTTTACTAATCGGTCAACTTTTATAAAAGTGTCTTATCAACATTTTTCATTTTTCATGGAACCGTTAGGCTTAATTCGAGGGTTTGAGGACTCTGGTTCTTGCACCAAGTGAATTTGTTAAAGACCCTGCACACTAAATAACAAACATCGTTAGGCTTATCGTGGGCGTGTGTCCCACGATTAGACTTCGGCGTGAGAGTAAGTAATCGGTTTTAGGATAAGTGAGGGTTTAGAGTATTGTGAATGTCGTACCTTTGTGGAATCTCTGGGGTTTCTTTTATACCCGATGGAACCCTAATTGGGATCCCCTATTCTTGGGCCTAAGCAAAAGATAACTACTGATTATAGTCGGATCCTTATCGTATAATATATTGTATATCTTCTTAATTTAGACGAATCATGATCTGATTTGGATTATATTATGTTTGATCGTGTCTGAGTGCGGCCAGGATACGGCTAAAGTAAAACCGCGTGCGACAGCGGCTTACTAGGCCTCCTGGGTCGTAGCGCTATCTGTGTACGATCCATATGTAATGGATACGGGTAGTACCCGTGGGTCAGGTTATCCAGCCCGACTAGGAACGATACGTCATCATGTCCCCCCACTCTAGTAGTCGCATGGCGTGTCGCGGATGCTAAACTATAATCAGATGAGACGCATCAAGAAATTGCTAACGGTGGAATGAGTGTTTCGAAGAGTACCGAAGAAGTTCAAATTCTCCCGCCCAAAACACACATTCATCCCCCCTTTTACCTAATACCTTGATCTTCAGAAAAAACGTCTGCCACGTCAACCTGTCTATTCATATTCCGCCGTCAGATTTGCAAGTGGACTACACGTGCCAGAAATCCATTATCATGAACAGTAACCCTAAAGGGTATATATATACAGCCTCCCCTTTTAGTGTGAGGTCTCACAGTAAAACACACCTTTAGCCGCCATTAGCAAACCGTCCTTCCACTGCACGAACAAGCAAAGAAAGGTAATTTTCAGCACGATCTTGACCTTTTCCTATTTGTTAATCTACCAATATGGTAAAGCGACTATCAGAAATCAGATCCTTGATTACGACCGACGAACTACTTCAATTTAAATCCGATTACTTCATCCCCTCGTATCTGCATCCAGAAGTTCCTTCCCCAAGGGCCAATATAGGTCAGTTTCCCAACGGGAAAGTGGGAGTATACACCAAATTCTTCGATTTTTTTAACAACCGAGTCCCGCTATCTCGCTTTCTTATAAGTGTCTTCGTGCACCACGAAATCCACATATCGCAATTACACTGTATTGGCGCGGCCAAAATTTCCAATTTTGAGATAGACTGCCACGCAATGGACATAGACCCACTGTTACTTTATTTTGTGCCTTCTACTCACCTACGTGTATTAACGGATGGGTATCCTTCTCAAAACGTGCGGGCGGACCCCAATGTTATGAGGAGAAATTGGATTCACTAAGAAATGGAACACCAAATTCTTTGGATTGACAACATAACCTTTCCATTCGATTTCCCATTCGTTACCCCAGAGACGCTGAGGAGAGATCCTAAACCTAACCCTGGTTCGTATGATGAAGCCGATGCGCAGACAATGGATACAAACCACATTCTTATCCAGGCTTATCCTGAGGCCTTACTGTACTTAATAGGCTTAAGTCACGCAAAAATCGTTAGTGAAAACGAGGTTCCCCAATTCCACGATCACGACAGCAAGGGTTAGTGATCATCTCTCTGCCTTACGTGACCTTGTAAGTACCCTAATCCTTGATATGTGACTAATTCAATCATTCTTTCTTCTTGTTCGCATAGATGGATATTTTGGACACTGTCAGGAGTCGTGCTCCAATGAAGCTTACCGTCGTATCGCGGTCGCTGCGTGAAGGTGAGGAGCCAGTGAGCTTGGCTACATCTGGGCGAACAATGGAGATGGATGCTCAAGCATCATCCTCGTCCGAAGCTAGAGAGATACCCAGACCCGTTCCTTTGCAGAGTGTGGCGGCGCGACAACAACCACCTGCTCAAGAAAGCAGTATCAACCTGTCATCACTAAACATCATAGATAATGTTGAGTTTACCGCATAGGAGTATGAAATGAAGGAAGAAGCGACATCAAGTTTATCAAGGAAAAGACGCAGAGTATCGCCGTTGTCATCACGAAAATCAGCCCGCGTCGAGATAAGACAGGCATCCACCGTCGTGCCTGATTTGGAGAAATAAGCTACCCCAGAGCGCATGTCAGAGGAAAATTCTGGAGAAAATTTCCTTGATTCTCCTCCAAAGACTCCCCCTACGACTACTGATCCGAGGTAATGTTCCGTAAAAAACCATCCTTGTCGTACTATTTGTTTGAAGTCGCTTAATAACTTTCGTATTTATGCAGCCCTGATGCCGAGCAGCCGAGAATCCTGCACCTACAGCCACCGCCATGCCCAGCCCCTTCGCGGTGTCACCAAGTCTTGAGAAGGTCGCACCTACGACTGGCGAAAGTTCAGGTAGGGATGACGACGTGTTCGTTCCTGATTGGTGTGTGCCCATGTCGTCAGATTTGTCTAGCACCGTTGACTGCGCTAGCTTTCTGGATAACCTTACCCCCCCTGGAGGGTGCACCTGCTGATTAATCTTAATGATGCTACTCTGGATGATGAGGCCAACTACATTTTTGTGCACAAGGTGACCCTTATGTCACGATTTAAGAAAATGTTTCAAGAGCTCTCCCTGCAAGTGTAGACTGCTGAAGCTCATCAAGCACAAGTATTGGAGGAGAAAGACAAGGCCCTCGTCGAAGCCTTGGAAAAAATTGCTCAAGAATAAGAAAGATCGAAGCTGGATTCCGCGACCATCCATTCATTAACTGAGGACAAGGCCGACTTCATCATTGCTATAAATGAGGACCGCACAAAGCTGCAACAACTACAGTCTTCCAACCAACTGGCTATGAAATATTTTAAAGCCGACAAGGATCAAATGTTCAAAGTCGTTGATTCTCTGGGGGTCGTGGTCAAAGAAAAATTGCACAACCAAGACAGCAAGCTTTAGCGGTTGAGTTTTAATTATGATGAAGAGCTTTACCCGCGCCTAATGTCCTAGGTCGCTGAAAAATGGTGGTTAATACGATATGGTCTTCCACTGGCTGCTATGGGTGCGTTTGAAGGCCCTAGAGGTAAAAAATGCTTTTGGAACGACTGTTCTTGCTGCTATTGATGAAGGCACCAACGTAGATCGTGAGCGGGATTTTAAGAAGAAACTAATGACAAAAAAGTTTGATGAAGTAACCTTTTATGATCCCTCCGCAAAAGCCAAACTAAATGAGGTAATGTAGAAGATCAAGGATTATCCTCTCCTTTCTTTCGGTGTTGGTATGTAGACCAAGAGCTTTCGTTGGCTGTGATAATGGAGGAACTAACCTTGAAGCTGAGCATGGAACAACTGAAGGTTCCCGTATTCTCATATCCTCACGATGTGTTGAATCCCTTCCAGATAGCTAAGAAAGTCACCCTACGAGAATTACTTGAGGCTCATGCTGTTCGTGCTGCTAAAAAAAAGGAGGTGTGTCGCAAGGAAGTTGCTCCTAGAGCCGGTGCCGCCCACCTTTCTAGTGTTATGACTGTCCTTCCCTTCCCCTTGACCGAGCGAGATGCCAGAGTGCTGAAGGATACGGAGGAAGCTAGTAAGGAACACAAGACTTCTCCTTTCAACGCAGTGACCCTGAAGCTCAAGAGACCCACTTCATCTTCTGACTTATTGTGAAACAATACTTGTTTGCGTGAAAACGAATTTATTTTTGCGGGTGTGAATGTTTGCACTATGCCTGTAATAGATTTAGACATTCTGAATCGTAGGTTTTAATATCCATGCCATACGACTACATTACGAGTTAAGTGTATAACACGGAACATTTTTTGTTTATGACTTGTGTTCAACATCATAATTTTGTTCAAATGGGTAAAGTTAATTCATTATGTGTGACGTACCGCTACTACCATGAGGATGGTCAAGGACTTTGACCAGTTGTTAGGTGTGCACGTTGTGTCTTTTGGAGGCCCATTATGGAATGTACTGGCTGTCTAACTTGCTACAACGTCATGATTAGCAAGGTGCCTAACAAGGATACCAGATTCGTGGTCGATGGGGTTGCATCCCTCTAACACGACAAGCTAAATTAGTATGTTCACTCAATCCTCTTATTTCACCTGAAAACGATGTGTACGCGTACGCCCGTAGGTATGATATGATATAGCGTAAATAACATGGTGAGTTATCTGAATACTTTTTCACATATTGTTGATACCTCAAACAAACTTCTATCATTATCCCCCCCCCCCAAACAGACTTATAGCTACCTCATCGGTTAAATCAAATCTATTCAAAAGTGCTTCAAACAATTCTTGATAGGTCTCAATTGATCCAACTTGTTTGAGATTCTTCAGCTCCACAATTGGATCATATAATAAGACTCTAAACCTCTTGATCACCCCCACCTCAATGTGCTCCCATGGTGAGTTATCTATATACTTTTTCACATACTGTTGATACCAAACCAAAGTTGCATCAAACATATACATAGAAGCTAACTACACCTTGTTCCATTCCCCATTCCCGTAATCCCAAAGCCTTACATCTATAAATTCAGTCCTTTACATTATCTTTACTAAACATTGGAAACTCATTCCGAATAAGTTTCCCATAAGTAGTTTTTGGTTCATGATGTGTTCTAGGTTGACCAGTCCTTGGTTGAGTGGTTCTTACTCCACTTCTTAGACTAGCCAACTCAGTTGTATGTGTGCTCACTTTAGCTTGAAGCTTAGCTAAGGCTTCTTGAATAGTGTCCGAAGCAACTTGGATTGGATTTTTAGGAGGTGGAGTGGTAGCAGTGAGTGCATTAGGCTCCACAATGTTTCTCTTAATGCTCACAATTATTTTAGAAGGTTGTTAAAGAGTTTGTTAGAAAGTTGTTAAACAGCTAGACCGCTGATAAAACTCTTCTCCACATGTATTGTTTTGGTCTATAATAAGTTCTTCTCAACTCCATTTAAATTACAAGGTCGATCCTTTTCCACATGTATGTTATGATTTAAATTGCAAGTATTCACTAAACATCCCACCCTTCTTTGTGTCTATTTAATCTTATTCATCTCCATAAATTTTCTTGATTTTTTTTATCGAGCTAGCTCTATAGTTTGATAAAAAGAAGTGATCTATGATGTACTTATTAAAAAGGAGATCACGAATCTCAATCGACTCTAGCTGCAAATTAATAATATGATTATTGTTTTGATTACTTGAATTGTATTATTTTACAAAGAGGATCACACGACTCTTGAGGTCAATCAGGCTAGCAAGCTAGCAGCCAGTAGCCTTGAGCTTATATTAATTTGTAGAAGAATATGCACACTAATAGTTTGATAATTTTTTTAACATGGATACCATCTATCTCTAATCTCTAATCTCTAATGTATATAAAGGGTGTATCTCTTTTGTTGAAAAGTTAAATTTTTTTAACATTTCCTAATATAAATTTCAACATTTCTTTCTTCAGATAATATTATCAGGTTACGGGTTCGAACACCAGGTCGACCCGGTTGAGAACCGATTCTTCGTGGGTTGAGTCATCGGGTCACGTGATCAATCACCGGGTTAACACAACTGAGTCACCGAGTCACGAGTTGTTGAGTCTCTAGTTCAATGATTCGACCACCGGGTTAACCCGTTCGGGTCACCAGGTCACAAGATTGACTAGGGTCAACCCAGTTGAGTCACCGATTCATTGATTCAACCAAAAGGTCAACCTGGTTGAGTCACCGAGAGTATAAAGTGTTGGGAATAAAATGCTAAGTCATTCCCCATGCTAGTTGGACGTGGTTCCCCCTATTGGACACTTTTCCGCCTGTTAGAGTTAATGAAGAAAGTGGGATCTTTTCCCACTGTATGTGAAGATTCCCCTGCCATGAAGATAACTATGGAGCGTGTTTTTGTTTATATTTATAGTATATATTCCTAGAATAGTTGATAGTTATCTTTTACAAGGCTCATTGTGTCTATAAAAGGATACCTTAGGTTATTATCTAATTATCATTCTTCACTTTGTTGGTCATAGTTTTAAGGTTGTAAACCCTAACAATGATTAAGAGTGTTCGTATATTCTTAATATATTAAAGCTTGCAATCGTTGAAATCATATTATTCTTGTACTGAATATTATATTCTGCGTAGTACTTAGTAATCTATCATAAACAAAGTTTCTCTAAGTATTAGTTTGGATTTATTCTTGCTAATACATCCTTACAAGCTAAGTCATAATATTTGAGTTTGAGATCAACAAGTGGTATCAGAGCTTGTTGAGAAACTTTGATAAAACTAAGAAAAAATACTTCTTACTTTCACCTTCACAAAAACAATCATGTCTGCATATTCATCATCTTCCAATCACAACAACAATGCTCTCAAACTTCTTGTTCTGGACCCTGACAACTTTGAGATGTGGGAGTTTAGGATTAAACAAACCATACATATGCTCTAAGGGAAGTAGTTGAGTTTGGTGATACTTTTCCTAAGATGGTTCTTGTTGAACATGAGGAAGAGGCAGACAAAGGAAGAAAGTTCCAAAGAAGGCACCAAAAGTGGTAAGGAAAAGTCTATTTTTTTTATATAGTAGAAGACATACAGAAGAGAAGGAATGATGTAAGAGCTCACATATCCTTGCTTCTAGCTTTGCCAGATCACTATCAATTAAGATTCAAGAAGCACACAACTACAAAAGCACTTTTGGAAGCTATTGTGATTACTTTTGGTGGTAAGTAGGCCACTAAGAAAAAGAAGAAGAGTCAGATGAGAGATCAATTTTCTTCTTTCAAAGCTACTCCTGTAGAGACTATGGCATCTGTTTACAACATGATTCAGGATCTAGTTGCCCAACTTGATTTCTTTGAAATGGAGATTACTTCTGAAGAATAGAATGCTAAATTCTTAAATAGTCTTGAACCAAAATTATTTGTCTATAAGTCTATTTGGCAGAATATAGATGTCATTGATAACAAGAACATAGATAATATCTACAATAATTGGAAGGTATTTGAGCCTATTGTTCAAAATATGAAAACTGCAGGTACAATTCCAATCAATCCTAGTAGAATGACTAGATCCTTACCCAACATGGATTTTATTTCTCACAACAATGGGAACACTAAAAACAGTATGAACACTAAAAACAGTGGGAAAGACGTTGTTCCCCTGTTTCTCATCAACATCGCCCCACTTCTACTACTAGTATAAGCTATTCAGGTGATGAAGCTAGACCTGCCACATTCAGCCTTGGAATTGTGTGTGCATACATTGCCTCCCAAGAACCAAAGGGTTTCGAGGTAGTGTATGATGATTTAGATCAAATTAGCCAAAGAGATCTTGATAAGATGGACATCAAGTGGAGTATGGTTCTCCTTAGCATGGGAGACAATAGATTCTACAAGAAGTATGGAAAGAAATCTCCATCAAATCGTCTGATGTTGCTGGTTTTGACAAGTCCAAAGTTGAGTACTACAACTATGGCAAGAATTGTCACTTTGCTAGGGAGTGCAGATCTCCAAAAAAGGATTGGAAGGCAAAAACTACAGAAAGGAGCCAAGGATTAAATATTCTGATTCCAAGGCTATGATAGATATGAATGGAATTGATGGTATAGGCTGGGATTGGAGTTTTATGACTGGTGAAGTGAAGAGGAATCAGGCACTGGTAGATGAGGAAGATGAGCAAGCACAAGCAGCTGAACATGATGCTACAACAGAATTTGCTTTGATGGCTATGTCTTCTTCAAGTTGTGACAATGAGGTATATATTTTTGTACTAATAGTTGTAGAAAGAACACCAAGTCTTTAAATGCTAAAATCAGAAAGCTAGATGTTGATTTTATTAATACTGATAGAGATATAGATAATTACAAGCAGGTTTGGCACAAGTTGAGTCTAGATTAAAAGAATAGAAGCAAAGAGAGAGTAAATACTGTGAACATATAAGAGTTCTTGAAATGGAAAATAAAGAAATCGTTGTTTCTATTAAGCGATTAAACACTAAGCTAGAAAATTTTAAGACTAAAAAAGATAATGTTCAGCTAACCTTGAAAAAGTTTGATGAGTCTAAGCTTAAGCTAGCAATTGTTGTTGATAGTGGAAAGACTTCTGTTAGGGACAAGTCTGGTGTAGGCATTAAAAATGTAGATGCTAAAATTCCTCCTCCCCTGACCCAAATCTATGGTATGGGTGACAATAAAGACATGTCATGGACATCATTCCTAGCTTTGCTAAAAAGGAGGAAGAAGCATTTGACTTTAGTCAGTATATTCCTTGGGAAACTATTGAGCAATGTGATTTGTCCAAATTAAAAGAAATTAGGGATTTTAAAGCAGAACAAGAAGCCCTGGTTAAATGGAAACTTGAAACCCTCTATTGTTTACTCAAGAATGGTTGTTTGGTGATCTCTCTAGCCCAGAAAAGAAGTCTGAGGCTAGTGTTGAAACAAAGTCTGAATCTATCAGTCAAAGTTGTCCCACTTTAGTACCAAATCAGGGAAAAATGCTAAAATACCTAGTGCTAGATATGCTGAGATGTATAGGTCCAATCATCTTAGAGGAAATCAAAGAAATTTGAACAATAAAAAATCTAGACACTTAGGAAAGGACTTTGTTATGGACAATAAAGCTTGTTTTTCTTATAGCAGTTTTGACCACTTGGCCTATAATTGTTAACAGGCCATTGGAATGATGACTCTAAATCCTCTTAGGAGGATGAACCCAAGAGATGTATTGCTCAAGACAGGGATAAAATCTTTTTCCCCTGCAAGTCCTGTTGCCATTGTTTATAAGACCACACTATTTGACCCCCCAATACCAACAATGAATGGTGCATACCCAAGACCAAGTTATGTACATTCATTTGTTAATAGGCCCTACCAAAGACATATAGCAAGAAAAAACAAACAATGGGTTCCTACTGTTAAGCCAAGGGTTCCCCCCTGTTGGCCCAAAATTTGCCCTTGTTATTAAGGGAAACTTAGGAAATTTTGTCGAAGCCTAAGCTCGTTGAGTTTGGAAACATAGACAAGGTTACACACCTAATAGTGTATTACTGACCTTTAACTAATATTCATACATTGATACACGAGGTAGATCCAAGTCATTAATGGTTTGGGTCCCCAAAGAAAACTAATTTGTGTTTTCATTTGCAGGACATCTCAAAGAAGAATAATAATAGAGCTTACTGAGATAGTGGATGCTCAAGAAATATGACATGACATAAAGCATATTTGTCAAATCTTGTTCCTCCCCATGAAGGAGATGGTGTATCCTTTGGAGATGGACAAGGGACAATAACTGGTAAAGGGACCATAGTGACAGATGGAATGACATTTGACAATGTTTACTTGGTAAAAGAACTCAAATATAACTTGTTTAGTGTATCACAAATTTGTGATAACAAAAATTATGTTCTTTTCATTGAGACTGAGTGTCTTGTGTTGGGAAAGGAGTTCATTTTGCCCCCAGATACACCAATTTTAATAAGAACTCATAGGCAGAAGAATATGTATACCATTGACTTGAAGGGTATTGCTCTCCAAGACAATGAAACTTTTCTCATTAGTAAGTCCTCAGTGGATGAAAGCAACAAATGGCACATGAGTTTGGGTCATCTCAATTTCAAGAATATGAACAAGCTGGTCAAAGATAACCTAGTGAAAGGACTGCCTTTTAAAACCTTTGACAATGACCATTCATGTGTTGCCTGTTTGAATGGGAAGTAACATACAACATCTTGTAAGTCAAAGACTACTTAATCAACCACAAAGCCCCTCAAATTGTTACATTTAGATCAATATGGACCTACTTCTGTGGCGAGCATGAACCACAAATGGTATTGCTTAGTGATCACTAATGATTATTCAAGGTTCATTTGGACCTTCTTTCTTACAGCTAAAAAGGAGACAACATGTATTCTCAAAAAATTTATCACTCAGATAGAGCATTAAAAAGGGCTTAAGGTCATTACTATGAGGTGTGACTATGGTGGAGAGTTCAAGAACAAGAAGTTGGATGATTTTTGTGCAGAGAAGGGAATTAGAATGAAATTTAGTATTGCAAGGAACCTACAACAAAATAGTGTTGTTGAAAAGAGGAATAGAACCCTCATTGAAGCTGCAAGAACTATGCTTTCAAATGCCAAGTTGCCTACGATCTTTTGGGTTGAAGTAGTGAGAATTGCTTGCTATGTGTAGAATATGGCATTGGCGGTGAAAGCACACATTAAGACACCATATCAACTGTTCAATAGTACACCTCCATTGATTGACCTTTTTAGACCTATTGGGTGTCGTGTAGTGATACTCAATACCATTGATAATCTGGGAAAGTTGAATGAGAAGGGAGATGAAGGATACTTCATTAGGTATTCTTTGAACAACAATGTTGGTAATAAATGTGTGAGTAGTAGTTCCCCCTACTGGTTGGTCAGAGTTCCCACTGCTAAAGTAAGTTTCCCCTGCTAAATAACAAAGGCAGGGGGATTGGTTCCCCCTGCTGAAATTCAAAGACCCTACTACAAGATAAACTTGGAAGAGATTATAACGTGTTTCTGTTACTACTCCATGATAGTTTCCTAGTTTGTTAGTAGTAATCTTGTATGTGAGTCCTTGTACTATAAAAGGACTCACTAGGGTTTCATGTAAACATATCTTTCTCTGTTCATTTCATTTCATACTTTAAGGTTGTATAACCCTAATACCATTATTGGGTATTCGTATATCTTTGATATATTAAAGTTTAATGTTCGATCTTAAAATTTGTTCTTGTGCTAAACACTATATTCCGCATCTTGTTTAGTTACTTTGTGTATTGCAAAGTTTCTCTAGTTTAAGATTGAATTCATTCTTTCTATCACAACCCTTAAACAAGCTAAAGTTTAAGATCTGAGTTTGGGATCAACAAGTGGTATCAGAGTTTGTTAAGAAAATTTAATTAAACAAAGAACAAAACACTTCTTACAACCAACATCAACTATGTCCTCAGATTCTCACTCATCCTCAAACAACAATAATTCTCTCAAACTACCTATTCTGGATCCTGAAAACTTTGAACTATGGGAATTCAAGATTCAACAATATCTCAAGATGGAACACTATGTTCTATGGGAGATCATAGAGTTTGGTGATCAATTCACCAAAACAGTAGCAGTTGAAGAAAAAGATAAGGGAGAGGCTGGTGGAAGCTCCAAAGGTGATAGCAAAAAGAAATCTGCTGCTCTTGCAGACAAGGAGATACTAGCAAGAAGGCATGATGTCAGAGCTCACAGTTCTTTGCTGTTGGCTCTACCTGATAGACATCAGCTAAGGTTCAGGAAGTACAAGACTGCTAAGGAACTTTGGGAAGCAATAGGCAACATATTTGGAGGGAATGAGGACACAAAGAAGAAGAAAAAGAATGAGATGCTTGACCAATTTGCTTCTTTCAAAGCAAATGGTGATGAAGCAATTGGTTCTATCTACAATAGGCTTCAAGATATGGTTGCTCAACTGGAGTTCTTTGACATAGAAGTGTCAAGAGAACAGGTGGATACAAGATTCCTCAACAGCCTTCGGAAAGAATAGTTTGTTTACAAAGCCATTTGGCAAAATAGAGATGACATTGATGATAAGAACATTGATGATATCTACAATAACTTGAAAGTTTTTGAGCCAGTAGTCAATGAGATGAAGTCATCAGGAACCATCCCCACTAATTCAAGTGGATCTGTTGATTCCCCTGCTAATATGGCCTTTATATCTCACAACAGTAGAATCTTTAAAGGTAGTGGAATTGAAGTTTCCCCTGCTACCCATTCCCCTGCTGCAAGATCTGGACCATCTTATGATGAAGAAAGGCCTGCAACATTCAGTCTTGACACTGCTTGTGCATTCATAGCATCTTAAGGATCTCAAGGATCTACTGTGTTACATGAAGATCTGAATCAAATCAGTAAGCAAGGACTGGAAGAGATGGATATCAAGTGGAACATGGCTCTACTCAGCATGAGAGCTAACAGATTTTACAAGAAGTATGGGAAGAAGATTTCCATCAATCCTTCTGATGTAGCTGGATTTGACAAATCAAAGGTGGAATGCTACAACTATGGCAAGAAAGGTCACTTTGCTAGGGAATGCAGAGGACCAAATAATGGAAGTAGCTATAGGAAGAAAAGTAGGGATGAGGATTCTGGTTCTAAGGCTATGGTAGCCATGCAAGGGATAGATGGAGCAGGTGGATGGGACTGGAGTGCTATGACAGAGAGTGTTGAAAGGAATCAAGCCCTAGTTGCTAAAAAGAAAGAGGAAGAGTTTGCTCTTATGGCCATGTCAACATCTAGTTCAGCAATGAGGTATATGATGATTCATATTGTACCAAAGCTTGTAGAAAAAATACTGAGTCATTGAATGATCAAATAAGAAAGTTAAAAGTTGATTACATTAATTGTGATAATGATTTAGATAACTACAAACGTGCTCTAGAACAGTTAGAGTCCACCATAAGAGAATATAAACAAAGAGAAAATGATTACAGAGATCACATTGGCATATTAGAAAGAGATGCTAGAGAAAAAGATGATTCCATTAAGGAATTAACTACTGAATTAGAAGTCTTTAGATCTAACAAGAAGATAGATGAACAAACTGTTGAAAATTTGGAAAAGCTTCTAAAGATCTCACTAAGTCAGTTGAAAATGGACAATCTCCAAGGGACAAAACAGGTTTTGGGGTAAAAATGAACATGCTGCTATTCCACCACCACCTGCTAATATACATGCACCCATGCTTAGGAAAGATCTTTCTTGGACTGGTCTTCCTTGTTTCAAAAAACAGGAGGACATTGAGTTTGACTTAAATGCCTACATACCAAAGAATCTAGAAACAGAAGAATCTCTAGTGAAAACTAGTGCTGTTAGGGATTTTGAAAAGGAACAAATTGCTTTAAAACAGTGGAAAATAGATAACCCTGTTCTCTTTTCAAGAGAACGATTGTTTAGAAGTGACTCAAGTTCTAAAAGAAGTTCATCCAAAACTTCTACTAGATCTGATTCAACATCAACTAGTCCAAAACCACTTAAAACTGTTGTTAAATATGCTGGCATGTATAGGCCTATTAGAGGTAATCAAAGGAACCGGAACAACCAAAAGTCTCATCAATTAGGAGAAGATTTTGTGAAGAATATCAAACCTTGTTTTACATGTGGTAGTTTTGATCACATCTATCAAGATTGTCAAGCACCCATAGAAATGGTGGCTGCAAATCCTTTAAAGGAAATGCAACCAAAAGCCATTCTACTGAATGCAGGGGCAAAATCATTTTCTCCTGCTAAGTATGTCGCCCCTGCTTTAAGAAATAAGGTGTCTGAAAAGTATGTAGTTCTTGCACTAAGAAAGGTGAATGATGCTTTTCCCATATCTAGTTCTTATATGACTAAACAAGAACCTCATACTTCATGTAAAGCTACCTATAGACCCTACCAACGCACCTATAGAGGCCAAAACAAAAGATGAGTTTCCTCTACTAAGCATAGGTATTCCCCTGCTAAGTCTAGGGTATCCCCTGTTGACAAAGTTTTGCCCTCTAGAAACATGGGAAGATGGGGAAAAGCTGTGAAAGCCTCATCTCGTTGGGTTTGGGTACCCAAAAGGGGTACTCAGTCCAATGGTGTATCTCTAGTCTTTGACAAATTATCTTACATTGATACACGAGGTAGATCTAAGTCAGTAATGGCTTGGGTCCCCAAGAGAAACTAAATCATTTTTCTTTTTGTAGGTGACAAAGCAGACCAAGAATGATAAAGCTGATTGGGATAGTGGATGTTCAAGGAGTATGACTAGACATAAATCCTATTTGTCTAACTTTCTTCCCCTACATGACAATGATGGTGTCTCATTTGGAGATGGGCATGGTACAATCATAGGAAAATGGACTATTGTCACTAATGGAATGACATTTGATAATGTTTACTTAGTGAAAGAGCTAAACTACAATCTCTTTAGTGTGTCCCAGATGACTGACAACAAGAATTTTGTCCTCTTTACTGATACTGAGTGTCTTGTTTTGGGAAAGGAGTTTGTTTTACCACCAGACACTCCTATTATGCTCAGAGCCCCAAGACAGAAGAACATGTACACCATTGATTTAAAGGATATCACTCTTCAAGACAATGAAAACTGTTTCATTGCCAAAGCATCAGTTGATGAATGCAAGAAATAACATAAGCGACTTGGTCATCTTAAGTTCAAGAACATGAACAAACTGGTAAAGCTCAATCTTGTTCATGGTCTCCCTTCCAAGACCTTTTCCAATGATCATACTTTGTGTTGCCTGTCTGAAAGGGAAGCAACACAAAGCCTCTTGCAAGTAAAAAACAAGTCTGTCCACCACCAAGCCATTGGAATTGCTACACATGGACCTGTTTGGTCCTACTTCTGTAGCAAGTATAATGAAGAAATGGTATTGCCTAGTGATTACTGATGATTTTTGAAGGTTCACATGGACATTCTTTCTATTTGAAAAGAGTGACACAGCAGGTGTACTCAAAGGTTTTATTAATCAGATTGAACTTTCCAAAAGTATGAAGGTGGTGACCATTAGATCAGACAATGGTGGTGAGTTCAGAAACAAGGAGATGGACATTTTCTGCACAAACAAAGGAATAAGGAGGGAATACAGTGTAGCAAGAACACCTCAACAAAATGGAGTTGCAGAAAGAAGAAACAGGACACTTATTGAAGCTGCAAGGACTATGCTGTCTGATTCCAAGCTTCCAGTTATCTTTTGGGCTGAAGCTGTAGCCACTGCTTGTTATGTTCAAAATAGGGCCTTGGTGGTAAAGGCACACAACAAGACACCTTATCAGCTGTTCAATGGCAGACCCCTTTTGATTGACTTTTTCAGACTATTTGAATGTCATGTGATCATTCTGAACACTATTGACAATTTAGGTAAATTCAATGAAAAAGGGGATGATGGGTATTTTATAGGTTATTCATTGAACAACAAGGGATATAGGGTCTTCAACAAGAAAACAAGAAAAGTGATCTTTGGAGAACACTAACATTTCAGGTACAAAAGAACCAACTACTTTGGAGAAGCCACCAATGAGGTACATGACTGTACCCTCATTGTTTCCCATTGATGATGCTGCTACAGAAATAGATGAAGAAGATATCACAACTCAAAGGAAGGAGCAGCCAATCCCTTCCCCTGCTAAGTCAACTCCATAAAGCAGTAGAATGGCTGAAAGTAGTGGAATCCAGGATTCCCCTGCTGGACCAAATGTTTCCCCTGCTGCTAAAGAACCAGTTGTAAATGATGTAAATGATGAAGAAAAGATAATTCTCACTCATTTCTACATCTTCACCAATCACTTTATCTAGCAGTGGAAGCAGAATAATTAGTCATAGAGGTCCAAGTTATTCAGAGCTGCATTCAGCTCACCAGCATCCATCCCTCAGTCATGCAGTATCATTTGGAAGCTCCTTTAAGGATTTCTTTCCTAATCAAGATAGCACCATAGATCCTGACTTGGGAAATGATGAAACAGAGGTAATCATGAGCATGCAGCCTATCTACAAAATCAATAAAGATCACCCCAATCTCAAATCATAGGTGATCTTCATACTCCCAAACAAACAAGGTATTCAACAAAGGAACACAGCTTCATTGCCAACATCACTATGAAGTTCAACCATGAAAATATGTAATGCTGTCTATTTACTGCCTTTTTGTCACAAGAAGAGCCAAAGAAGATTTTTCAAGCTCTCAATGATCCAAGCTGGGTTGAAGCTATGCAAGAAGAACTCTTTCAATTTGACATCCAAGAAGTATGGATTCTGGTAGATTGTCCAAAATGGGCAAGACCCATTGGGAAAAAATGGGTGCTCAGGAACAAAAAGGATGAAAGGGGCATTGTAGTCAGAAACAAAGCCAGACTGGTAGCACAGGGATATACTCAGGAAGAAGGTATTGACTATGAGGAGGTCTTTGCTCCAGTTGCTAGAATTGAAGCCATCATATTGTTTCTGGCTTATGCTTCATTCATGGACTTCACAGTATATCAAATGGATGTTAAGAGTGCCCTTTTATATGACACCAATGATGAAGAAGTTTATGGATGCAACCTCCAGGGTTTGAGGATCCAGAACACCCAAACAAGGTTTACAAGGTGAAGAAGGCTATGTATGGACTTCATCAAGATCCTAGGGCCTGGTATGGAACTCTCTCTAAATACATGTTGGATAATGGCTTCAACAGGGGGAAAATTGACCAGACCCTGTTTATTAAGAAACAGAAGGGTGACTTTCTTTTGGTGCAAGTATATGTGGATGACATCATCTTTGGATCCACAAACTCTCTGCTTAGCAAAGAATTTTCCAAGTTGATGCAAGATAAATTTCAAATGAGTGAAATGGGTGAACTCAATTTCTTTTTGGGGTTACAAGTTTAACAGAGGAAAGAAGGAATCTTTATATCACAAGACAAGTATGTTGCTGAAATTGTGAAGAAGTTTGGAGTGTGTGAAGGAAAGAAAGTCTCCACTCCCATGGATAAGGAGCATCCTTGGGGAAAAGATGGCCCAGGGAAGCCTATTGATGTCAGGAACTATAGGTCCATGATTGGATCTCTCATGTACCTTACAACTTCAAGACCTGACATCATGTTTGCAGTCTGCTTATGTGCAAGATACCAAGTGACACCCATAGAGTGTCTTTTGTTTGCTGTGAATAGAATCTTTAGGTATCTGAAGTGTCATCCAACTTTAGGACTTTGGTATCCCAAGGAGTCACCATTTGAGCTAGTGTTCTATTCAGATAGTGATTATGCTAGTGACAAGAATGATAGGAAGTCTACCACAAGTAGATGTCAGTTTTTGGGAAGCAGGCTTATATCTTGGCAGTGTAAAAAGCAGACTATTCTGGCCACATCCACAACTAAAGCTGAATATGTAGCAGCTGCTGCATGTTGGGGACAAGTTCTTTGGGTTCAGAACCAGCTGCTTGATTATGGGTACAATTTTCTTAAAACCAAGATATTCATTGACAATAACATCACCATTTGCATTATTAAAAATCCTATTTTTCATAGCAAGACTAAACATATTGAGATCAGACATCATTTCATTAGAGATTGTTTTGAAAAAGGATTGATTGTCCCAGAGGCAATTAATACAGAACTTAATGTTGCTGATCTTTTGACAAAAGCTTTTTATGTAGGGAGGTTTCAGTACTTGGTTGCAAGTATTGGAATGATCACTCTCTAAAATTCGATGTCTGACTTGTCTTGTGTATTTAGGATGTATTATTGCTGTTGTTGTACATGCGTTAGTCACGTTTTCCATCATTTTTCATTCCACTGCTTTTGAATAAAGTTTCCCCTGTTGGGGTTCATCCCCCTGCTAAGGTACTTTTCCCTGCTTGGAGTTTTTCTCTTAGTTGGGTTTGTTCTTTTTAAGTGGTTATATGTGGTTTTAGACTAACAATGCAGAGATCTCATTGGAGCATACTATATTATGGGAGAATCAGGTATATGCTCTATGTTTCAGGGGAGGTTAGGTCACACCTTTAGGACTTAGGGTATCCTTAGGATACTCATATATGATTCTAGATCATATCTACTGGTGAGTAGGGGTTCGGGACAATGAAGACTTGCTGCAAAGCCTGTTGGAGTTCTGAAACCTTGAGGCACTATAATGTGTACTCAAAATTCTTTATTAAGCAGCTTGCTGCCTAACTTAAGATTTTTAGTGCATATTGCCAAGACCAACTAACCATAGCAAGGAAATGGTTGGGATGGAGTCTGGGGTATGCTTATTTTATTGGGTTGACCAGGTGTAGGGTTGCTTATGTGTTAACTTTTTCTGTTTGGAACTTTGCTGAATGGAGGACTCTTGAGTTTCTATGTATCTAACTTATTTTTACAAGGGTGTGCATTAGAGCAGAGTTGTTTAACATTGATCTATTTAGGTTAAGTCTAATACCCTTAGGAAAGTTTCCCCGGCTTTAATTTTTGATACCCCTGCTAATACAACTTTCCCCTGCTTTGCAAAACATTCCCCTGTTTGACCGCTGATCGACAATACCGTTGCCCTGCTTATAGCCGTTGGGCCTGCTTGCTAACTTTTTGGTTAGTGAATATTTTATTCTTTTCAAAAGATATTTAAGGCGCTTTCTTCGCTGATTGGTAACCTTTTTATTATTATTTCAAATAAATTACTTTCTTAGCAAGATTTATTTATGATCTTTTTGCAAATGGATAATTTGGTCCAGTCAGAGCTCTTCAATTCGCCTATATAAAATCAATTCCCTTGACCAGCAGGCTTAACTCACTCTCTCGATCAAATCCCACTACTTTTTCACAAACATAAACCTTTTTACTCTTAAAATGTCTTCCATGACTCTCAAAATTGCTCCTAACCATAATCAAATGGCTCTTTTATCTCAAGAGCCTGCTGAATTCACTGATGATGTTGCTTACCTTAAATCTTGCTATTTCAGGTTAGCTCTTTTAATAAGTCATAGAATATACACGTCACACATCCAACAGTTTTGGTCTAATGCCATGACTGAAACAGTGGATGGAGAGGTAACAATTAAGAGCCTGGTTGATGGCCATCCCAAGGTGATTACACTTGCCTCCATTCGAGACAAATTAGTCTTGGATGATGAGGGTGGGGTGGTTTCCTTACCAGAGGCTGAAATATTTGAGGGTCTCACAAACTTGGGGTACAACATTTCTGCTGATAAAAAATGTAAGTTTGCTAAAGGTCAGTTTGCACCCTATTGGAAGTTTTTAATTCACACTAATTTGCAATGCTTATCATAAAAAACTACAGCTTTTAATGAGTTTGGGAGTCAAGTTGCTTCTGCCCTGATTTGCTTAGCAATAGGGAGAAATTATTGTTTTTCTCAAATGATTTTTGAAGGTATGGTCAAAAATGTTACAAGTCATTCAAAATTTTCTATTTATACAAGGTTTATAGAAATTTTGTTGGATATGAGGCAACATGGTAAAATTCGTCACAAGGACTATTTTGAAGCTAACCTCCATACAACTAAATTGTTCACCACTCTTGCAGCACTAACCATACAATTTTCTGGCAGAGTAGTTCCCCTTACACAAACCATGATGGACCAGATCAGAAGAGAAGTTGCTTCCAAACCAAGAGCAGCCCAAACCACTCTTGCTGATACCCCTGCTAGTGATGCCCCTGCCAGTCAACTTCCCCCTGCCAACCCATAACAAGAAATAACCAAAACCAGGTGTTCTAGGTCTCCCTTTCCTGGTGAATCTTCACAAGTAGCAGAGAGGAGAGTCTCCAAAAGGTTGGAGCACACTAGGGGTTTGGCTGCCACTACTGTCTCATCCCCAAGGGGTGAGCAGGATAGTGACACCATAAGTAAGTCCTCTCCATCACTCAGTGATACCTAAAGAGGAGAGCAATCTCCTCCTAGGGTTGAGAGCAAACTGAAACCACTATCCTTATTGGAATTGACGTATGTGTATTAGCCTGAAAGATCAAAATGCACAACTGGTACAAACTGTCAAAAAGCAAGGTCTGGTTAATAATTTGGAGACCCGACTTGCTACACTTGAGGAGAGGAGAAGACCAAAGCTACTTGTTTCTACAGATGAGGATGCTTCTAAAGGGGAGAAAGTTCCTCAAACAGATGAGTCTACTCAGTGGTATGTATTTCCTAGTGGTCAGGATCTAGGACAAGAGAAGGTGGCAAGTGATGAGAAAGGGAGTGATAAGGGGAGTGTCACAAAAGATATAGCTCAAGCCTCGTTGAACATGGGCAATCAAGAAGAAGCCCATGCTTCTACAAAAGTTTCCCCTGCTACAATTGATCCCCCTGCTGTAAGTCCTTCCCCTGCTAAACCCATTACTCAAACATTTGCTAGGAATAACATAAGGCAACCAACTCAGAAGGGGATAAAGATTGGAGAACCTGCTCCCAAAGCAAAACCAACAGTGGATCCAAAAGACAAAGAAAATGGGAAGATGATTGAACAACCCAAGAGGAAGTACAAGCACAAATCTCCTGAACAACTGAGGGCTCAAGAGGAACATGATGAACAGGTGGCTCTAAGAGTACATGAAGAAGAGCTACACATGCAAGAACAGAGAATGAAACAAATGAGAAAAGGAGCACAACTAGATTAGGAACATATACAAATGAGGCCTAGAGAAATGCTTAAACAGGTTGAAATCATGCATAGAGAGCTGGATGACAGGGTACCTCATGTTAAAGAATTTCTGGAACAATGGGACAAGGAGTTGGTAAATGCTCCTTTGGAAGAAAGGTATGAACTGCTTCTTCTGGTCTTCAATTTTCAAAAAGATTACTTGGAAAGAAGAATGAGTCAGATTCAGAAGGAGAAGTACTTGAAGTCTGAAAAAGGAAGGCTGACACATTACAAGGTTATGCTCAAAAGATTCAAGAGGTGGACTGATGCTCACTTCAAAGATATGACTTTTGAGGAAATAGAGAGGACAGCCATTCTAGTACTAAGGGAGACGAATGTGGATGACTTCATATGCATAGGTGCTACTGATGAGGCTGAGTATCTCAGGAGGAAAGATGAGATGGTACAGAAAGCTAGGGAAACTAGAAAAAGAAAGGCTGAAGGAGTGGTAGTGGAAACAACACAAGCAGGTGTATCATCCCAAGCAGGTGCAACTTTTCCAGCAGGTGAAAGATCTGTTCTCAATTCACAGAGAGCAACCAAAAGATTAAAGAGAATGGAAAAGATTGGTACAGTTACTAAAGAAACTCAGCATCCTTCCAATGAAGAAATAGATCAGCATTTGATTGTGGAAGAGAATGATGAAATTGCACCAAGTGAGTTTGGGAAGAAATACACCATAGTAGAGCATGCAGTTCATGAGCACAAAGGAATGTCTTGGTGGAAGCTTACTAGAGCTGACAATACAACACATATATTTCTAAGGCTAGATCTGTTGTTTCAAATATTAGACAGAGAAGACTTAGATGATCTATGAAGGATTTTTAAAGGGGCATTTGCTGCAAATCTTCCTACTTTGGATGGTGTAGAGAAAGACTGGGTGATTTGGGACTGCATGCACAGGATGTATGAGCATGAGTTGAATGATCCTCTCTTTGATGCAGTAAATGGGGCAAAGATGCTGTATTGGAAGTTGTTTACCAATTCTGGTGTTTATGAAGTGGCCATGGAAGGTGTAAATGTTTATCTGCTTAATAATCGTTATTATCCTTTAACTCAAGAGACCTTGAAGAAGCTGACACAGGCTGATTTAATTGTAGATGCCAAAGAACCTGCTGGTTATGATTTGGTAAGATTTATTCATAGTCAGCTTTGGCCAGGAAGTTTGTAAGCATCCTCATCAACCATCATTTATTCAGAAACTTGTCTTTAGACTAAAGCACAAGTTTAAAGGAGGATTGTTGGGAATAAATGTGTGAGTAGTAGTTCCCCCTGCTGGTTGGTCAGAGTTCCCACTGCTAGAGTAAGTTTCCCCTGCTAAATAACAAAGGCGGGGGGATTGGTCCCCCTGCTGAAAGTCAAAGACCCTGCTACAAGATAAACTTGGAAGAGATTATAACGCGTTTCTGTTACTACTCCATGATAGTTTCCTAGTTTGTTAGTAGTAATCTTGTAAGTGAGTCCTTGTACTATAAAATGACTCACTAGGGTTTCATGTAAACATATCTTTCTCTGTTCATTTCATTTCATACTTTAAGGTTGTATAACCCTAATACAATTATTGGGTATTCATATATCTTTGATATATTAAAGTTTAACGTTTGATCTTAATATTTGTTCTTGTGCTAAACACGATATTCCGCATCTTGTTTAGTTACTTTGTATATTACAAAGTTTCTCTAGTGTTAGATTGAATTCATTCTTTCTATCACAACCCTTAAACAAGCTAAGGTTTAAGATCTGAGTTTGGGATCAACAAGAGCTTGTTTAAGGGTTGTGATAGAAAGAATGAATTCAGTCTAACACTAAAGAAACTTTGCAATACACAAAGTAACTAAACAAGTCCTTAGTAATGAGTATTGGAATAGTCAATCCCTAAGGATGTATCTCTTTTGTATAGTTTGTACATGATTGCACTATTATTCACCTGTTGTAAATGTGTTAATTAAATTTTCCATTGTAATTTTTGCCATTGTTTTTGGAAAGTTTTCCCCATGTTTGGGTTTCTTCCTATTATATGCGTTTTTCTTAGTTTTAGACTACAAACGTAAGATAATTGATGTACAAGAGTCATGGATCATGCATCTTGCATTTCACAATTTGGTATATTCTCATGATCCATTGTTGTAAATATTTTTTTAAGGGAGGTTTTAGTAAAATCTTTAGGACTTAGGGTATCAATAGGATACTCATATATGGTTTTAGACCATATCCATTGGTGAGGGGGGGGGGGGGGGGGAGGTTGTGACAATGAAGGCATGTTGTATGACTTGCTGGAGTCTTTAATCCTTAAGACACTGTAATGTGCTTTCTTAATCACGAGTTGTGAATTTATTTGCATAATGAGAGAGGATAGGGTGCATATTGCCAAGACTTTTGACTTAGATATGAGTTTGGTCGGGTTGGTGACTTGGGGTATATATATTTCATTGGGTTACACTGGTTCAGGGTGAACTTGTGTATTAGCCTTATTCATTGAGCATCTGGTGTGAAAAGGACTCTAGACTTCATACATATCTATCTTGCCTAAGTAAGTGTGTGTGTTTGGCCAGTGTTTGTCATCTCATGCCTATTGGAGAAGGGTCAATACACCTAGGAATGTTCCCTACGTTTTTGTAAATTTTTCCCTTGTTTGCAAATTTCCCCCTGTTTAACTTTTGAACAATGTTTGATCGTTTGCCCCTGTTTTTATGGTCTTGGTCTTATTGAGTAGAAAAAGTTGTTACAAATAATTTATTGATTTGTTAAGATATTTAAGGCGATTTCTTCGTCCTTAGGTTTCTTATTTCACCTTACGAGATAATTTAATTTTCAAATTTCTTTTAAATTTAAAACTCGTTCCAATCCATCACTCCACTAGAGCGCATCAGCCAACATAAAAACTCCGAGATGCTTCATTGGCAATTTCTCACACTTAAAAGGTAAGATCTTAAGTATTTCCTCCGTATCTTTCTCGCTCCCAAAAAAATATTATACTTTTATTCAGGTTAGAAAACAAACCAGACACATTACTAAACTCATTCAAGCATCCTTAACAACTTCCAAAGACTTCACATCTCAATTGCAAACAAATAATTGCATTTTTTTAAATAACGGAATTTATAAAGAAACTAGCAAGAAGTTAAAAGGAAAATTTATAAGATACAATTAAGAGAGTTACATGGGTCGCTAAACCAGTCTAGCCAATTAAAAGAAATGTTTTTACTTCTACTCGAGATCCAGTTAAATATTGAAAGCTTGATATCATTTAGAATTAACTCTTTTTTAGGTCGCTTCAGATTAAAAAGGAATTGTCCTTATAGTTCCAAAGAGACCACATTGTTGTGTTGACCGTCAATAAAGATCCTTAGGCATTTTCTAAATGTACACTATCGGCCAAGGAGAAAACATCCTCAAGATCACTGAGATGAGAATCTGAAAAAGCCCACAAACAAATAATATCTAAGTCCAACTATTTTGCATTTTTCGAAACAAATTCACAAGCTTGATAAACTTCACGAGTTGAGGATTCTATAATATTATCAAGTAGTACACAAGTTAACCAGGTCGAGCTTGCTAAACTTCGCAAAAAATTCTAAAACTCGAAGACGAATCAAGTAGGCCGAACTGATCAAATTGATTAAAATCCAATCAAGTTTTTCTAAATTACTCTCGAATATCTCACCGAGGTTATCGTGTCATTTATGTTAGAAAATGATAAACCCCCATGAGATAACTTGATTATTTCAATAATATATATAAAAAATACAAACGAAACCTATACAAATGATGGGAGAAGATCCCTCACACACCCTTATTAATCAAAGTCTTCATGGATAAATCCCTACCCTTTATCTCTAAATGATCTAAGGGTTGTGATTAAAACCCTCTTTTTTATAACTTACCTTTATTATATCAAAAAAAAAAAAACATAACAAACTCGGGATGGAACCCGATCCTCACTCCCACCGGCGACCACCACAACCACCTCCACCCAACCGCCGACCACCACAACAACCTCATCTCCCACCTTTTCAGGCGACCACCACAACAACCCCACCTTCTTCCCGCGACCACCACAACAAACCAACCTTCTTCATGCGTCATCCACACCAATCCACCTTTTTCCAGCGATCTCCACTCCAACCCACCTTTTCCATACATATATGAAGCTCATGCCAATGTTATTGAAGATGCATATAGTTGTTGTTTGTAATATAGGTAAAGTACATGTTAGGATTGTTTATGCACACCATGTGTTTGATGAAATGACACAATGATAATCACATGTGATTTAGCAAGTTCTAAGTTATGAAACATTTAACTGTATACAGAAGAAGGCAAAGAGATGATTGTACAAGAAGAAGACAAAGTAATAACCTACAAGGTTAGTGAAACATTTAACTGAGAATGACTCATACATGAGTCACGTGACTCATGTATGAGTCAGTGTGACTCATGCATGAGTCAGTGTGTGACTCATGCATGAGTCAGTGTGACTCATGTATAAGTCACTGTGACTCATATATAAGTCACTATGACTCATGTATGAGTTAGTGTGACTCATGCATGAGTCAGTGTGACTCATACATGATTTATGCTCACTTATTAACTTGTTTCATGTTTATGTTCAAGGTTCTCCGTAATCCTGGAGATGGATCAGTTGAGTGTACGTGTAGGCATTTTATGCGTTATGGTTTTCTTTGTCACCACATATTTTGTGTTTTGAAGAACCGTGATCTTGAAGATATTCTAGAGAAGTACATTTTAAGGCGTTGGAGAAGGGATTTGATACCGCTTTCATTAAGAAGAAACATAAGCAGATACGGAGAGAAGAACAAAAAAATTTAGAGACTAACAAATGAGGCTAACTTTCACATAGACGAGTGCTTGTTTTGGTTGAGTAAAGATGCAGAAAAGTAGGAGAATCAAATACAACAACTACTTCAAGTGTTGAAAACATGTGTTGAATATCTGATTTAATTTTCTATTTTTCTTTTATTAAAGTGTTGAAAACATGTGTTGACTATTTGATTTAAATTTATGATTTCTTTTATTGAAGTGTTGAAAACATGTCTTGAATATGTGATTTGTATACTATGTATTGAATATCATGAGTTACCTGACTCATGCATGAGTCGCCTGACTCATGCATGGGTCATATAAATTTGCAAGTGTTTATAGACACTTGTACATTTGATTTTTGTCATTTCTACACTTAATACAGTTTTATAAATATGTAAAAGTGCTTTTGACAGTTAAAACATATTTTGAGTCATTATGACTCATGCATGAGTCATATAATTTTGCAAATGTTTATAAAGACTTGTACATTTGATTCTTGTCATTTCTACACTTAATACGTAAAAGTGTTTTTTACAGTTAATACATATTCTGAGTCATTATAATACATATTCTGTCATTATGACTCATGTATGAGTCATACTGACTCATACATGAGTCACATGACTCATGTATGAGACACCTGACTCATGTATGAGTCACATGACTCAAGTATGAGTCAAAGATACTTATGATTCTCAGACACCAAAAAACATACTACTATGATTTTTAAAACATACTACTTAAGATCATAAGTCAGTGTGACTCATACATGAGTCAGTGTGACTCATACATGAGTCAGTGTGACTCATGTATGAGTCACTGTGACTCATACATGAGTAACTCATATATCATACAATTCCCGACTCATATAAAAAGGGTCTGTGCGAAAACAGACGTAGGATATAAAAGGTAACACTTTTTCATTATATATACATGCGAAAGGGTACAATCAAGAACTACAAAAAGAAACTGGGAAAGGGAAACTAGTTACACACTTAACACCTTAACAAAGTTATTGTCCCAAACCTATATTCAAATAGACAACACATAAACACAAGACAGATTAATCATTATCATCGCCCCAATTGTTACAACGTGAGCCCATCATGATCAAACTTGAACCAACAGTATGCTACAAATCTGAGAGAGAGAATCACCACCTTTGAGAGCATAAACCGGGGGACTAAGCAAACAACTCATTAGTAGGAAACCTTTTAGGACGTGCAAGTAAAGGCATCTGTCACTGTGCGACGAGCTTAAGCTGGAGCTTTCACCAACTGTACTGCTACGGTGGTTGTTGTTTATCCTCTTCGATGTCCTACCCTTGGTAGTTTTTGTAGTATGGTGATATTCACATAACTTGGCTACTAAATCAGTTGCATCCTTTGCAACATTCACAGCAACAGGCCTGGATCATAAAACAAATGAAGCTTTTGCTCAATAATAGATAATGACTCATAATGAGTCATAATAGAAAACAAATGAAGCTCATACATGAGTCACAGCGACTCATACATGAGTCACATCGACTCATACATGAGTCACATCGACTCATACATGAGTCACAACGACTCATACATGAGTCACAACGAGTCATAGCGAGTCATAACCTGTGATCATAAGTCACACTTCTATAATCAGCTTATCAGCTACAAAAATCGACCAACTTCCATAAAAATGCTCACTCATAAATTGAAACTTGCTAAAGCACATGTGATTATCATTGTGTCATTTTATCAAACATGTGGTGTGCATCAACAATCATAACATGTGTTTTACCTAGAGTAGATATGAAATCTTCTAAGCAAAATTAAAATGAAACAAAAACATAAAAACAAGCATAATCAAAACAACATACAATCATTGACATGAAACTTAGCGCTAAATATTAAGGTTTTGTGATGTGGATTTGATCGGGATAATGTGGATCTCGTCGTGGTTGCTGCTGGTAGTTGTTGGTGATGGTGGTGTTGGTTGGTGGTGGGGGTGGTGGTGGTGGCGGTGGTGGGCGGCGGGGTGGGAGGTAGTGGTGGGTTGATGGGTGTTGTTTTTAATGAATACGGTTGAAAAAAGATGAAGGGGTTTTTGTTTATTTAATTTTTAATATAGGCCGTTGGATGTAAAATTGTTGGATGGTGGGGATTAGTCCATAAGGACTTTGCAAAAAAAGGAGACTCTATAGAACTTTTGGCTACAAATGATACACTAAACTCTTACGAGTTTAATTTTATTTTGACACACCATATCTCTACTACTTATAAAGGCTACATCTTTTTTTTCAAAAAAACTCTTCATTCCTATAATTAGTAATTTTTCTCAACAATACCTTATATAAATTCTCAACATATCCATAAAAAGAAACCCCTACAAATACAACTATGTCAACGCAGGAAAATTTTTTTTATTCCTCTCATTTGCTGTAATCTTCTAAACTACGCATCTACTCTAAAGTTGGGAACATTTATAATATGAAAGTTTGACATTTCTTCAATTAAGATACATATTAAAGGAATGTATCTTGATGTCAAAGAATATGACTGTAAGTTACACAAGGAATTAATATTTCTTGCTGTCAATTACTACACATATAGCAGGACACACGCTTTCTTTTCTTCTCTCAAACACAAACTCACATACGAGTAAAACCAATACCGCCACCAATAGATTATGTGGCTTCTGCTGCCACAGACACCGCCACCACCGTCAATTGATTCCGCCACCAACGCCACCTAAAACTGGTGGTGTTTGAGTTTCGGTGGTTTCTTTGATGTTTTAGTGGTATTGGTGGTGTTTTGTGGTTTAGGTGACGTTTTGAGTCTGGCTTTTGTGGTGTTTGATCGTATCTTGTCTGATCTCAACGGTTTATCGTTTTGGCTGGGCTGTAGATCACTGGTATGTTTGTTGGCCTGGCCGCGAGGTATGTTATCCACCACAAATGACGTGGTTTCTTTTGTGGTTCGTTTTATGAGATCTCATCCTTTTTTGGCATTTTATCTAAATGAGACGCAACAACAAAATGAGTGACGGGGATTTATTTGATAGTGGTGGTTTAGCTATTTGGTGATACTGGTGGTTTCAGTGTTTCGTGGCTACCTTTTGACCCTACCAGAGTTTAAATAAGGTATAACTACATTTTTACCTTATTCTTGGCTTAGAATTGTTATTCTTGTCTATTGGATTGGGTTATGACTGTATTCGGTTTGATTTTCAGGATTAATATGAAAACGTCCTGTCTTTGACGGTTGGCGTATATGAGTCGTGGTTCGGTCACGGTGGGAGTCATTGGCGGGTCATTTACCTCTTTAACCTGTTATCATGCCAGTTGAGCCGGCGTGTGCAACGGCCTTCCGTTGTTAGTAAGTTTGTGCAAGAACATGTTTTTTATTTACTGCACTATGCCTTTTTTTAAGCATCCTTTTGATTAACCCGGGACACGTGTATCATGATGACCGGCAAGGCGGCAACTTAATTAGTTTCGTGATTACCGGCAACTTAAGGTTGTGATGTTGAAACAAATTCCAAAACGAACTTATTTATCTTAGATCATTTTGTTTACATCCAAGCTTTTTCTAAAGGTGTTGTGCATACGGGTTTATAGTCGGTTGTTGTTAGTAGGTGTGTGCAGGACAGATTTCAGTAACTTCTTTGCCCATCGATAACGTGCCAGTTGCGACCACGAGTGCAACGTCCTTCTGTTGTTAGTAAGTGTGTGCAAAAACATGTTTTTTTATTTACTGCACTACGCCTTTTTCTAAGCATCCCTTTTGAGTTATTTCTTATGCCCTTTTTCCTATTGCAAACAACTGATATAAGTTAATATTCTTCTTTAGCTAAACGAATAGAATAGCCATCACAAAACTAATAGGTGAATATTACTCTTTGAATTTCTTTCTCCAATATGTCACTTTTTTTACTGTTGTTGATAAAAAGATAAGGCATTAGTAATTTCTTATATTTGTTTAACTCAATGACTGTATTTTTTTTTGCAAACGATTTGTGCATATGGTTTGTTTGCATAGAGGGCATAAAGCAACTGCTCGAGAAGCAGCATGCACTTGAATAAATTTGGCCGTTAAGGAGGAGAAAGAAGAAACTTTAAATTTTGGGATAAGGAGGAGGATGCTTGCCGCTACACCGCTGCCATCGTTCCCACACCTCCGTTGCGCCTTTGTTGCACCTCCGTGGCCCACAGTAGGTCACATACTTTATTAGAAGTGAAAAGGTCCCACTTTTGACTATACATGGTATTTGTTGAGTATACATGGATCTGGAATACATCTTATGGAATGTTAGTTACAATATAACATAGAAATTCAATTATGACTATTAATCGGAAGTAAAACCCCTTGTTACTAATTCGGTCACCTTTTTTCTTTTCTTTTACCACTTCATATTATACTTACAAAGTTTTTTGGGCACATGCTAGGACACTAGATATACTATTGGACAAAAGAGTCATAAAGGTAAAATGTTGTCGCGCTTGATGGAGGTGCTGTTGCAATTGGTTGGGAATGAACCAACAACGTGTATAGCTGATTAAGATGGTGCTGCAACTGGTGGGGAATGAACTAAAATGTACTCTGTTGGCCTGTACAATACATGTAATGAGTTCATTGCTTACGCTATACATGTATTCACCTTGATGTAAACAGTTTACATGCACCACGAGAGAAGAAGTGTTGTGTAATTTAGTTTTCCAGGTGGTCTAATTTAGTTTTCTAAACGGGGTTTCAATCTGCCATACATGATCAATCAAATGAGGGTACTTATTTAACTCCAACAACATCATGAACTTCTTTTAAATGTTAGCTATAAAAGAACATGTAAGATGCACCCTAAGGTTGATTCTGATGGTTCCAAACGTGGTTTCAATCTGTTGTACATAGTCAACAATCGCCGTGTTCAATTAAATGCACACATGCTGATGTTGGCACAGCTGCACAAATCATCTCCGTTGTTACCCAAGGTTACTATCCTCATGTCCAACGACTTTACATTAATTAAATTATCGAGTGTGACAACTTTTTTCAGTTACATTTTAATCTTACAGCGATATAATATATTGTTAATTATTTGTCGTTATGCAATTTCCGCCGCTATGCGCGGGTACTCGTCTATAAAGAATAAAAGATAAACCTTTATAGACCTGACTCACAAATCAGACTTAGCCTTAATTATCCACTAATAATTTACACATTATTACCCTTGCTATGGATAATATGGTACGCGAGTTATATTGAGTGAAAACACAAAAATAGACGTGGACCAAAAAAAATGGAACTGAGTTAAAGTCGGTATGAAGCTTATCATATTCCATTCAGCCGCCAACAAATCTTTACGTACTTTATAAAGCTGCATGGTCATACATTCGACGTACAATCGCCAAAGAATACTATCAAAGTCATATAAAAATTTACGTTCCTACGTCCTTCAATGTGTCTATCAATTCGGATGGATTCACAAATTTCCTCCAACCCTAATCAATCAATCCGTGATTATGTCGATGACCTCTTACCTGGCTTTCGGTTTTGTCCGACCGATCAAGAACTGATAGTTAATTACCTCCAACCGAAGTTAGAATCAAGAAGGCTCCCACCAGCCCGGATACACGAAGAGTTTATATATGACTACGATCCTGAACAACTTGCTGGTTAGTAACAACTCCTCAAACTATAAGTTATATGTTGTTTTGTAATCTTGTTACTTTTTTTTTTTGTCTGTATCGACTGTTTTTGTTCTAACCTTTTGTGTTTTTATGAAAAGAAACATATCTATCGGTTGACAACAAATGGTACTTCATGACGCCAAGAGAGCGAATGTGCCCAAACGGGAATCGACCAAAGAGAACCACCAAGAAGAATGGCTATTGGAAAACAGGGAATGCACAAGTTGCGGTTTGTGATGTGACACAACGAAGGCTTGGATACAAAAGAAATTTAGCTTATTATGATGAAAAGAAACGCAAGACTAAATGGCTAATGACGGAATACACCACGACTGATCCTAATCTCCCGGTTGGAAACGGAGCAAAGGTACGTACCGGCGTTTAATGATATACTTTCTCTAATGGCTTACCTCAGCGTGTAACTTAATTCATATATATACTGCTTGCGAACTACCAATTAAGAACGTGAGAGTTAACCCTGGATTTAGTTTAGTTTGATTATTAGATCACGAAAAGTTAACGAACATGCCAATCTGAATTTAGTACAGGTTATTTTGATTAGGTTAAATGAAGAATATAGAACAAATACTTGTCAATATAGCCTTTCTCTTAATATATTGAAAGATACATAATGTCACATCCTTATGCTTTACTATACTGTATTTAGCACAAAAATTAGTGGCTAGTCATATGATTTTAACCAAAAGATTTTATACATGTCCTTGTAGTTAAACGATTTTGTGCTGTGTAAGATTTACAAGAAAGAAGAAAAAGGAGACCGAAACGTGGCTAATGAAGATGAGGGGAATGATAAGCAAAACCAACCAGATGATGAACCTTCTCCTAGTCGACGAAGACTAAACCCGGGCAGTAATCTACCAAATGAACCTCAACACGCATGGATTCAAGATGCAAATCATCACTTGGTAGCACCTTTTCAGCCAGCAAACTGTTATCAACAAGAAGCTAATAATAGTGATATTGAAGGAAGTTTAACCGCCCTGACGGGGGCTGCTCAGCCTTTTACTGCTCATAACCATGATACCATGTCTGGCCAAACGAGAATATTCACCAGCCACTACCCCATCACAAATAATTCAAGTTCGACACAACCACAACTTGAAAACCCTCATGCTATGACTGAAAGGGAAACGACTCAATATTTATATGGGAGCTCAACATGCGACGATCAACAATTTCAGTCTACCTTGATTGCAATTGATGAATTTTTGAATGGTGATTCAAGCTCTACTGAAATGGATACTGAACAACCACCTCATTACACGATTGACACAATTCAATCTTTAGTGACTTCAACAAATGGGCCTCCAGATATTACTGCTGATCAAGTCCCTCAACCAGATGAGAATATTTTCGAATTAAATCCTACTGATGAATTCCTTCAATTTGTCAACTTTAGTAATGATGATCAAGTACCAGAACCAGCTCATAATGATACAACAACACCGCTTTATGATGAAGATTTCTTCGACTTAAATCCTACTGATGAATTCCTTCAACTTATCAACTTTAGTGATGATGATCAAGTACCTGAACCAGCTCATAATGATACTACAACACCGCTTTATGATGAAGATTTCTTTGACTTAAATCCTACGGATGAATTTCTTCAACTTATCAACTTTTGTGATGATGATCAAGTACCTGAACCAACTCATAATGATACAACAACACCGCTTTATGATGAAGATCTTTTAGACTTCAGCCGTGTTGATGAGTTCCCTCAACTACTACCCCAAACTCACAAAGATTCACCCAACTTCAAGAATATGGAATCTGATATCTTTTGAGGATGATGAGTTAACTTGGGCCATGAAGTATAATGAAGAGAATTTAACAGTTATCGTTTGGGTGGCTTTTTCTTTGTTTTCAAGATGAGACATGTACATAAACCTGAGATTTGATTATGTTATTTGAAATCTTTAGTTTTAGTAGTTTTTTATAGGTATGTTAAATTTATGAATTGTGCCAAAAGCATAACATTATACCTGTTCGTTACATGAAAGACAGTTTTATATATATAGACCTGGCCGGTTACTTAAAGTACCACATCGTGTAGCAATTACTTCAAGTAATTAACATTACATACTGTCGAAAGTGCAACAGATCATATATTATATATGCATAATATAAGCAACCAAGAACGAAGATTTCCCCCTCAATCACATATTTGCCATTCCTCGATAAAAAAATCTGCCACATACTGATTATGTCCATCGTGCCGATACCAAGCTCGATAATATAGCAATATAGAAACATGAAGTTTAGATAAAATATTACAGTACTGTATTTTCTGCAAGAGTACAATATATAAACTTATAAGAGTTTTAGAAGCAAACATCTTGACATAAAATAAACTTGTAATTTATAAGAATTAGAATTTACCTGAAGATGTCGTGGCGAGAAGCAAGTTCTCGTAAAATGGCATTCACAACTTTTAGTACAAAAAAATCACTTGGCGCATCCAGAATTACTTCCACCGGACTAAGAGTTGCTACTTGGGACAATGTAAGTTTGCATAATTGCATGAGTTCTGTTAATGTTTTTAGAGTATGTGGACTAAGGATGGGATCATATAGCCAATTATCCAAACCGGACCACGTTGTCGAAGTTAACTTTGCCAGTCCACAAGGGAATAACATTCCATAAGTTGGCTGCTATGGAACAGTCAACAAATAAATGTTGGGCACTTTCGATATCTTTATCACAAAACGGGCATCTTTCGAGATCTTTATCATATGGAAAAGAGTACTCCCAACAATCATCAAGGGAGGAATCGGCATATGACTCCAGAAGATCTAGAGTCGCGCGACTCTTCTTCTCAAGTCCACTTCTAACTTCTCTTCTCCATTTTCGTTTAAAACAACCCGGTTATCACCATTAAATATCAATTGTAGAGTTGCGACTTGTTCTCTTAAGCTAATTTTGTAAACACTAAGTCATAAAGCCTAACCTGTGATGAACTTTCCCAATAAAATCAACAAATTAATACTAGTTCAAAAGTAATCGATGAATATCTAGTCGAGCATCTAACCAAGTAGCTTATACTATCTCTTTTTTGTGGTTCTTCTTCCGATATTTGATTCAAGACTCACAATCTTCTGCTATTATAGAAATGATTTCTGGGTGGCGCTATCTAATATTGCTGATAATACACTTCTCCATATGTGTTGCTTTGGTCTATAATAATTTCGCCTCAGATCCACTTGAATTACATGGTCCTTCAGCATATGTATGCCGTGATTTAACTTGCAGGTATTCACTAAACATCCCACCCTTCTTTGTGTCTGTTTAATCTTATTCATCTCCATAAATTTTCATGATTTATACTTGCAGCGAAGCTCGCACTATTGGCTTGATAAAGGGAAGTGATCTTTGATGTATTTATTCAATAGGAGATCACAATTCTCAATCGATTCTAGCTGCAAACTACTCAAATAAAATTAATAATATGCTGATTGTTTTGATAGGTTTTCTGCATGATATTATTTATTCAGGTTGACTCGCCAGTTTTTCGAAACCAAATGTTCGGATAAACATCACAACACAAGGCATGACGCGAAAATCAATTGATCAATATGAATCTAGAGAGTAGATGGTTCATAACAAGTAAATTACGTACTATATTAGCATCTGAAATAGGACATTTTAGCTCTTGATAAAGAGAGGTAAAATAATTTGCAAAAATCAAATAGCAAAACTTGGAATATGTATTATACAAGAGCAAACTATGGTTTGAACACTCAAATAAAGGTTCTTAGATCTAATCAGTCAAAAACTTGAGCAAGTTGGATTGTGGATCCTTTCCGGATATAGTAGTCAGCAAGTGTAAATCCATCCAGTAACCGTGTTTGAGGCAAAAACAGCATCTGCTTGTCCTCGGGAATATCTTCTTGATCTTGAATCTTGGCTTTTACATTTTCAATGGTGACCGTGTTATCTACTTCTAGATAGATCTTCTCTTCATCAGTGTCAACAAGATTAATGTATATGTGCATCTGTTCCCTGTCCCTCATCAATGTATCATCCACAAGACGGAGGGTAGACTCATCCTGGATGCAGTAATAAGCAAGGATGCGATGGTCATCAAGCTTCCGTCCGCCATAAACCAGCTTCTGCGTTGCTATTGGTGTACTTTCTTTGTCTAGAATCAATCTCTTCACTTCCCTGATTGTTTCACGGCATTGAACTTCCAGAGGGATCGTCTTTCCAGTAATAGTCTCGACAAAGATTGTCATCCTTCCTCCAAAATCAAACATAAGATCAAGGGTGTACTCCTCATATATGTTGTAGTCAGAGAGGGTACGATTGTCATCAAGCTGCATTCCGGCAAAGAACAGCCTTTGGTTGAACGGTGAAATATCTTCCTTGGCACTAATCATGGCCTTCACGTCGCTGATGGTGTAGAAACTGTGGACTTCCAGATAGATGGTCTTGTCGGTAACTGTCCGGATGAATATATGCAATGATCCAGGAATTCTAATTCCGGCTCTTGGCTTCACTGGTTCCATATCAATGTAGTTGCTGTCGCAGTCCAGCGTAAACAATGGCTGGTTTGGAGGAATCACTCCTAACTTGCTATGGATCTTTGATACGATAACATTGTATGTGTCTAAGCCATTGATGTCGACACTGATGGTTTTACCGGTTGGAGTCTTAACAAAGATCTGCTGCATCTGTAGATGGAAAACTAAAACCTATTACTAATATTTTTGGGAGCAACAACAAGAAATCATATGTCAAGAAAAAAGATTTTATAACTACATGCATCCTTAAAGTCGAATATGCAGCATGCATGCATGATCCAAGAACTACTATATCATACCAGAAACTTATACTAAGTAAAAAATAGAAAGGGGAAAAGCGTATAATGCGTACCTTGATAGAATAAAGTTCTTGTGGAATCTAATGATCAAGAATGAATATAATGAATGAGTCTAGCCGTCGAGGGTGGTGAACATATATATACATAGAAAAACAATAGTCGGTCATATCTATTTTAACACAAATTTACTTGCGTACCAGGTTTTGATAAGTGATTGTACATATATCATCAAGGTGTGATCTTATTAGAATAAAAAACCTAAAAGTGATTGTACATATATCATCAACATATTAACGACCGTTTGCATTGAAAATTTGCATCGTTGTCCCTTTATATTAACGGGTATTGAGTTTGTTTTAATCTTTTCAAAAAAATAATAAATTTTAATATCCAGAAAGTAATTATTAAAAAGTTTCAAAACATTTAATTTCTAAAAAAATAAATATTTTTTACCTAATTATTCAAAAAAAAATTTGCTTCGTTAATTTTTTTCAGGAGTAAAGGTTTCATACATTTTAATTTCGTGAACTTTTATAATTTCATAAAAAAAATTGTTATTTTGTTTACGAAAAAACATTGAAATCTTTTTAAGAAAATAAAAGCTTTCAAGAGTTTTGAATAATTTATTTTTTAGAAATGAATATTCTTCTTCGAAAGAATGTTTTTTTAAAAGATTTAAAAAAACCAACACGCGGTATAAATGACTAATTGTGCTAACTTTCAATGCAAACCCGGTCGTTAGTATGCTGGTTGAAGAGGATATCTCAATCATTTCAATTTGGCCAGCGAGGTTGAGTGCAACGAAAATTTCTTTATAGAGAAGCCGCGTGCACTTTTGTAAAGTTTGGGAAGCAAATTTACAATTTTTCCAAACCAAAAAGAATATATTTAAATTTTTTCTCTATATTTTAACACAATATGTACTTGCGTAGCACATTTTAATAGGTCATTGTATGTATCATAATTATAATTTACAAGTAAAATTGTCTTTTAGCTATAAAAAGACTACATTTTTGTTTTTTACTTTTAGTTACGATATTTTTAGAGTGGAATATGTTCCATACTTGTTAAAAGTCTCGTAAAATTCACGAATATTTTAGAGTAACGTCAAAAAAGGTAGCAAACAACATCAGGTATTATCAAGTTATACGTTATGAAGAAATACATCTAGGTACTTTGTGGAATGGCGTTTTTATTAACGTTGTATGTCTTTTTTCAGCTAATATAAGGACAACTTGTAGGTACCCCTTATATATGCTTGTTATCATTTGCTTATTAACTACAAGAAAAAATAAAATTTTACACGTTTCTTGTTACACAACACTTTATGAAGGTGTGTACTTTTTCTTGAAGTGTGTATTTTTTAAATACTTATTTAAACTTTATACACACCTCCAAGTGTAAAGTATTTTGGATGTGAGTAGAAATTTGTTAATGCTTGTTTGAAAATTTTACACGCAAACGTAAAGTATTTTAGATGGGAAATTTATTTAATTTATACATATACATTTTTTTTACATGTGACGATTTAACTAATTTTTACACATTTGCATGTGAGTAAATCTTATACACACGACATTTCTCCACGCACTATGCTAAACATTCAACTACCTCGGGAAAGTCACAAATAATAAGAAACTTGTCCGGGTCTCTAAGTTTTTCGAGCAACTTTTTGAGAAAAACCGTCGAGCATTAGCATTTAACTGAGTATTAGCCTATTCAAATAGTTTCTCCTTATTTCTAAGGATATTCTTAAACGTTGCAGCCTATTGTTGACAAGAACATAGATAATATCTACAATAATTTGAAGGTATTTGAGCCTATTGTTCAAAGTATGAAAACTACAGGTACAATTCCAACCAATCCTAGTGGAATGACTAGATCCTCACCCAACATAGATTTTATTTCTCACAACAATGGGAACACTAAAAACAATATGAACACTAAAAACAGTGAGAAAGACGTTGTTCCCCTGTTTTTCATCAACATGCCCCACTTCTACTACTAGTATAAGCTATTCAAGCGATTAAGCTAGACCTGCCACATTCAGCCTTGGCATTGTGTGTTCATACATTGCCTCCTAAATACCAAAGGGTTTTGAGGTAGTGTATGATGATTTGGATCAAATTAGCCAAAGAGATCTTGATGAGATGGACATAAAATGGAGTATGGTTATCCTTATCATGAGAGCCAATAGATTCTACAAGAAGTATGGAAATAAATCTCCATCAAGCCATCTGATGTTGCTGGTTTTGACAAGTCCAAAGTTGAGTACTGCAACTATGGCTTGAATGGTCACTTTTCTAGGGAGTGCATATCTCCAAAGAAGGATTAGAAGAGCAACAATTACAGAAGGGAGCCTAGGATTGAAGATTCTGATTCTTAGGCCATGGTAGCTATGAATGGAATTGATGGTATAGGCTAGGATTGAAGTTTTATAACTGGTGAAGTGGAGAGGAATCAAGCACTAGTATATGAGGAATATGAGCAAGCACAAGCAGCTGAACAGGATGCTTCAACAGAATTTTCTTTGATGGCTATGTCTTCTTCAAGTTATGACAATGACAGAAAACTAAATGTTGATTTTATCAATACTTATAGAGATATAGATAATTACAAGCAGGTATGGCACAAGTTGAGTCTAGATTAAAAGAATACAAGCAAGAGAGAGTAAATACTGTGAACATATAAGAGCTCTTGAAATGGAAAATAAAGGAAAAGTTTTTTCTATTAAGCGATTAAACACTAAGATATAAAATTTTAAGACTGAAAAAATAATGTTGAGCTAACCTTGAAAAAGTTTGACGAGTCTAAGCTTAAGCTAGCAATTATTGTTGATAGTGGAAAGACTTCTGTTAGGGACAAGTATGGTGTAGGCATTAAAAATGTAGATGCTAAAATTCTTCCTCCCCTAAGCCATATCAATGGTATGGGTGACAAGAAAGACAAGTCATGGACATGCAATCCTAGCTTTGCCAAAAAGAAGGAAGAAGCATTTGACTATATCCACTATATTCCTAGGGAAACTATTGAGCGATGTGATTTGTCCAAATTAAAAGAAATTAGGGATTTTAAAGCATAACAAGAAGACCTGGTTAAATCGAAACTTGAAACCCTCTATTGTTTACCAAGAAAGGGTTGTTTGGTGATCTCTCTAGCCCAGAAAACAAGTCTGAGGCTAGTGTTGAAACAAAGTCTAAATCTAGCAGTCAAAGTAGTCCCACTTTAGTACCAAATCAGGGAAAAATGCTAAAACACCTAGTGCTAGATATGCTGAGATGTATAGGTCCAATCATCCTAGAGGATTCAAAGAAATTTGAACAATAAAAAATCTAGACACTTAGGAAAGGACTTTGTTATGAACAATAAAGATTGTTTTTCTTATAGCAGTTTTGACCACTTGGACTATAATTGTTAACATGCCATTGGAATGGTGACTCCAAATCCTCTTAAGAGGATTAACCCAAGAGCTGTATTGCTCAGGACTGGGACAAAATCTTTTTCCTCTACAAGTCCCATTGCCATTATTTCTAAGACCAGACAATTTGACCATCCAATACCAACAATGAATGGTGCATACCCAAGACCAAGTTATGCACATTCATCTGTTAATAGGACCTACCAAAGACATGTAGCAAGGAAAAACAAACAATGGGTTTCTACTGTTAAGCCAAGGGTTCCCCCTGTTGGCCCAAATTTTGCCCCTATTATTAAGGGAAACGCGGGACATGTTGTCAAAGCCTAAGCTCATTGGGTTTGAAAACATAGACAAGGTTCCACACCCAATAATGTATCACTGACCTTTAACTAATATTCATACATTGATACACGAGGTAGATCCAAGTCATTAATGGTTTAGGTCCCCACTAATTTGTGTTTTCTTTTGTAGAGCATCTCAAAGAAGAATAATAATAGAGCTTACTGGGATAGTGGATGCCTAAGGAATATGACATGACATAAAGCATATTTGTCAAATTTTGTTCCTCCCCATGAAGGAGATGGTGTATCCTTTGGAGATGGATGGGGGACAATAACTGGTAAAGGGACCATAGTGACAAATGGAATGACATTTGACAATGTTTACTTGATAAAAGAACTCAAATATAACTTGTTTAGTGTATCACAAATTTATGATAACAAAAATTATGCTCTTTTCTTTGAGACTGAGTGTCTTGTGTTGGGAAAGGAGTTCAGTTTGCCACCAGATACACCAATTTTAATGAGAACTCATAGGCAGAAGAATATGTATACCATTGACTTGAAGGGTAGTGCTCACCAAGAAAATGAAACGTTTCTCATTGGTAAGGCCTCAGTGGATGAAAGCAACAAATGACACATGAGTTTGGGTCATATCAATTTCAATAATATGAACAAGCTGGTCAAGGAGAACCTAGTGAAAGGACTGCCTTTCAAAACCTTCGACAATGACCATTCATGTGTTGCCTGTTTGAATGGGAAGTAACATACAACATCTTGTAAGTCAAAGACTGCTCAATCAACCACAAAGCCCCTCAAATTGTTACTATGGATCTATATGGACCTACTTCTGTGGCGAGCATAAACCACAAATGGTATTGCTTGGTGATCACTAATGATTATTCCAGGTTCACTTGGACCTTCTTTTTAAATGCTAAAAAGGGGACAACATGTATTCTCAAAAAAATTATCACTCAGATAGAGCATTAAAAAGGGCTTAAGGTAATTACTATGAGGTGTGACTATGGTGGAGAGTTCAAGAACAAGAAGTTGGATGATTTTTGTGCTGAGAAGAGAATTAGAATGAAATTTTAGTATTGCAAGGAACCCACAACAAAATGGTGTTGCTGAAAAGAGGAACAAAACCCTCAGTGAAGCTGCAAGAACTATGCTTTCAGATGCCAAGTTGCCTGCGATCTTTTGGGCTGAAGTAGTGAGCACTGCTTGCTATGTGTATAATATGGCATTGGCGGTGAAAGCACACAATAATACACCATATCAACTGTTCAATGGTACACCTCCATGATTGACCTTTTTAGACCTTTTGGGTGTCATGTAGTGATACTGAATACCATTGATAATCTGTGAAAGTTCAATGAGAAGGGAGATGAATGATACTTTATTGGGTATTCTTTGAACAACAAGAGGTTCATATTTTTTAATAAAAGGACTAAACTGGTGACTGAGAATCTACATGTGGACTTCTTGAAAGAAAAGCCAAGTGATCCTCAAACTGGTAAGTCGTTTGGATTTAGAATCAATTTGTGGACTATAGGTACAATTTTTTAAAAACCAGATATTTATTGATAATAATAGTGCAATTTGTAGAATTCAGAATCATGTACAACACATTAAGACTAAACATATTGAAATCCGACACCATTTTATTAGAGATTATTTTGAAAAACGGTTAATTGTCCCAAAAAATATTGACAAAGAATTTAATGTGGCTAATCTTTTAACCAAACCTTTTGATGTTGGAAGGTTCAAGTCCTTAGTAATGAGTATTGGAATAGTCAATCCCTAAGTATGTATCTCTTTTGTATAGTTTGTACATGATTGCACTATTTTCACCTGTTGTAAATGTGTTAGTCAAATTTTCTATTGTAATTTTTGCCGGTGTTTTTGGAAAGTTTTCCCCATGTTTTGGTTTATTCCTATTATATGTGTTTTTCTTAGTTTTAAACTACCAATGCAAGATAATTGATGTACAAGATTCATGATCATGCAGCATGCATTTCATAATTTGTATATTTTTATGATCCATTGGTGTAAATATTGTGTTTTTAAGGGAGGTTTTAGTAAAATCTTTAGGGCTTAGGGGTATCAATAGGATACTCATATATGGTTCTAGACCATATCCATTGGTGAGTGGGGGTTTGTGACAATGAAGGCATGTTGTATGACTTGCTAGAGTCCTTAATCCTTGAGGCACTATAATGTGCTTTCTTAATCATGAGTTGTGTATTTATTTGCATAATGAGAGAGGATAGGGTGCATATTGTCAAGTCTTTTGACTTAGATATGAGTTTAGTTACGTTGGTGACTTGAGGTATATATATTTCATTGGGTTACACTGGTTCAGGGTGAACTTGTGTATTAGCCTTATTCATGGAGCATCTGGTGTGACAAGGACTCTAGAGTTCATACATATATATCAAGCCCAAGTAAGTGTGTGTGTTTGGCCAGTGTTTGTCATCTCATGCCTATCGGAGAAGGATCAATATACCTAGGAATGTTCCCTATGTTTTTGTAAATTTTTCCCTTGTTTGCGAATTTCCCCCATGTTTAACTTTTGACCAATGTTTGACCGTTTACCGCTGTTTTTATAGTCGTTGGGCCTGTTGATCAGAAAAAGTTGTTACGAATAATTTATTGATTTGTTGAGATATTTAAGGAGATTTGTTTGTCCTTAAGTTTCTTATTTAACCTTATGATATAATTTAAAGTTTTTAAAAGATTTTCTTGCTTATTTCTTTCAAATTTAAAACTTGTTCCAATCCGTCACTCCACCGGAGCGCATCAACCAACATAAAAACTCCGAGATGCTTCATTGGCAATTTCTCACACTTAAAAGGAAAGATTTTCAGCATTTCCTCCTTAGATTTCTCGCTCCCAAAAAGATATTATACTTTCATTCAGGTTAGAGAATAAACCAGACACATTACTAAACTCATTCAAAGTATCCTTAACAACTTCCAAAGACTTCACATCTCTATTGCAAACAAATAAAAGCATTTTTTAAATAACGGAATATATGAAGAAACTAGGAAGAAGTTAGATGGAAATTTACAAGATACAATTCAGAGAGTTACATGGGTCGCTAAACCAGTCTAGCCAATTAAAAGAAATGTTATTACTTCTACTTGAGATCAAGTTAAATATCGAAAGCTTGATCTCATTTAGAATTAGGTCTTTTTTAGGTCGCTTCAGATTAAAAAGGAACTTGTCTTTATAGTTCCAAAGAGACCATATTGTTGTGTTGACCGTCAATAAAGATCCGTAGGCGTTTTTCCAAATGTGCACTATCGGCTAAGGAGAAAATATCCTCAAAATCACTGAGATGAGAATCCGAAAGAGACCACAAACAAATAATAGCTAAGTCCAACTGTTTTGCATTTTTCGAAACAGATTCACAAGCTTGATAAACTCCACGAGCTGAGGATACTAAAATATTATCAAGTAGTGTACAAGTTAACCATGTCGAGCTTGCTAAACATTGCAAAAATTCTAAAGCTCCAAGACGAATCAAGTAGACCGAACTGATCAAATTGATTAAAACCCAATCAAGTTTTTCTAAATTACTCTCGAATAGCTCACTCGGGTCGTCGTGTCATTTATGTTAGAAAATGATAAACCCCCATAAGATAACTTGATTTTTTCAATAATATATATAAAGAATACAAACGAAACCTATACAATGATACACTAAACCCTTATGAGTTTCATTTTATTTCAACACACCATATAAAGAATAGAAGAGAAACCCTTACATACCCGACTAACAAATCAGACTTAGAGGGTGTTTGGTTAAGCTTATATGATGGGCTTATAAGCTTATTAGCTTATATGTGTTAAATAAGCCGTAACAAGTGTTTGGTTAAGCTTATATGACTTGGCTTATAAGCTTATATAAATGGGTTTTGGTAAGCCAAAACTTTGAGGCTTATATAAGGATGTGTAGGCTTTTATGTACTTTTTAGTCATTTTATCTTATTAGTTATATAAACTAAACCAAACACTTAACAAATACTTATTAACTCATTATATATAAGCCATAAATGGCTTATATTACATAAGCATAAGCCTAGTTAATAAGTTTAACCAAACACCCCCTTAGCCTTAATTATCCACTAATAATTTACACATTATAACCCTTGCTATGGATAATATAGTACGTGAGTTATATTGAGTGAAAACACAAAAATAGACGTGGACCAAAAAAATGGAACTGAATTAAAGTCGGTATGAAGCTTATCATATTCCATGCAGCCGCCAACAAATATTTACGTACTTTATAAAGCTGCATGGTCATACATTCGACGTACAATCGCCAAAGAATACTATCAAAGTTATATAAAAAATTTCCTGAACCTTTTACGTTCGTACGTCCTTCAATGTGTCTATCAATTCGAATGGATTCACAAATTTCCTCCAACACTAATCAATCAAACCTTGATTATGTCGACAACCTTTTGCCTGGCTTTCGGTTTTGTCCAACCGATCAAGAACTGATAGTTAACTACCTCCAACCAAAGTTAGAATCAAGAAGGCTCCCACCAGCCCGGATACACGAAGAGTTTATATACGACTACAACCCTGAAGAACTTGCTGGTTAGTAACAACTCCTCAAACTGCATATACGTTATATGTTAATTGTTTTGTAATCTTGTTACTTTTTTTTGTGTATCGACTGTTTTTGTTCTAAGTTTTTGTATTTTTATGAACAGAAACATATCTATCGGTTGAGAACAAATGGTACTTCATGACGCCAAGAGAGCGAATGTGCCCAAACGGGAATCGACCAAAGAGAACCACCAAGAAGAATGGCTATTGGAAAACAGGGAATGCACAAGTTGCGGTTTGTGATGTGACACAACGAAGGCTTGGATACAAAAGAAATTTAGCTTATTATGATGAAAAGAAACGCAAGACTAAATGGCTAATGACGGAATACACCACGACTGATCCTAATCTCCCGGTTGGAAACGGAGCAAAGGTACGTTTAATACTGGCGTGTAACTTAATTCATATATACACTGCTTGCGAACTACCAATTAAGAACGTGAGAGTTAACCCTGAATTTAGTTTAGTTTGATAATTAGATCACGAAAAGTTAACAAATACTTGTCAATATAGCCTTGCTCAATGTCACATCTTTCTGCTTTACTATATTCAGCACAAAAATTAGTGGCTAGTCATATGATTTTAACCAAAAGAATTTATACATGTCCTTGTAGTTAAACGATTTCGTGCTGTGTAAGATCTACAAAAAAGAGGAAAAAGGAGACCGAAACGTGGCTAATGAAGATGAGGGGAATGGTGAGCAAAACCAACCAGATGATGAACCTTCTCCTAGTCGACGAAGACTAAACCCGGGCAGCAATCTACCAAATGAACCTCAACACGGATGGATTCAAGAAGCAAATCATCACTTGGTAGCACCTTTTCAGCCAGCAAACTGTTATCAACAAGAAGTTAATAATAGTGATATTGAAGGAAGTTTAACCGCCCTGACGGGGGCTGCTCAGCCTTTTACTGCTCATAACCATGATACCATGTCTGGCCAAACGAGAATATTCACCAGCCACTACCCCATCACAAATAATTCAAGTTCGACACAACCACAACTTGAAAACCCTCATGCTATGACTGAAAGGGAAACGACTCAATATTTATATGGGAGCTCAACATGCGACGATCAACAATTTCAGTCTACCTTGATTGCAATTGATGAATTTTTGAATGGTGATTCAAGCTCTACTGAAATGGATACTGAACAACCACCTCATTACACGATTGACACAATTCAATCTTTAGTGACTTCAACAAATGGGCCTCCAGATATTACTGCTGATCAAGTCCCTCAACCAGATGAGAATATTTTCGAATTAAATCCTACTGATGAATTCCTTCAATTTGTCAACTTTAGTAATGATGATCAAGTACCAGAACCAGCTCATAATGATACAACAACACCGTTTTATGATGAAGATTTCTTTGACTTAAATCCTACTGATGAATTCCTTCAACTTATCAACTTTAGTGATGATGATCAAGTACCTGAACCAGCTCATAATGATACTACAACACCGCTTTATGATGAAGATTTCTTTGACTTAAATCCTACGGATGAATTTCTTCAACTTATCAACTTTTGTGATGATGATCAAGTACCTGAACCAACTCATAATGATACAACAACACCGCTTTATGATGAAGATCTTTTAGACTTCAGCCGTGTTGATGAGTTCCCTCAACTACTACCCCAAACTCACAAAGATTCACCCAACTTCAAGAATATGGAATCTGATATCTTTTGAGGATGATGAGTTAACTTGGGCCATGAAGTATAATGAAGAGAATTTAACAGTTATCGTTTGGGTGGCTTTTTCTTTGTTTTCAAGATGAGACATGTACATAAACCTGAGATTTGATTATGTTATTTGAAATCTTTAGTTTTAGTAGTTTTTTATAGGTATGTTAAATTTATGAGTTGTGCCAAAAGCATAACATTATACCCGTTCGTTACATGAAAGAGAGTTTTATATATATAGACCTGGCCGGTTACTTAAAGTACCACATCGTGTAGCAATTACTTCAAGTAATTAACATTACATACTGTCGAAAGTGCAACATATCATATATTATATATGCATAATATAAGCAACCAAGAACGAAGATTTCCCCCTCAATCACATATTTGCCATTCCTCGATAAAAAAATCTGCCACATACTGATTATGTCCATCGTGCCGATACCAAGCTCGATGATATAGCAATATAGAAACATGAAGTTTAGATAAAATATTACAGTACTATATTTTCTGCAAGAGTACAATATATAAACTTATAAGAGTTTTAGATGTAGAATGTGAAGATACCAAAGTCACTAGCTCATTATGTTCAATATAACAAAGGCTTTAAATAGCTTACAATAGCTACAATTTAGTAACAGAAGAAGTAGTACGTGGTAACTACAAACTAGGAACTATCCTACCTAAAGAAATGGTAAACTATGACCTTTCTACCAAACGTGTAAATGTGCATGCATGATATCCGTTCTACGACCTTTTACCTATTCAAACTATCAGTTAACTTAAGAATAGATAAAACTCTAACCATGCCTTGCACCGCATATACGTGAACTCGACATATAACCGATTAAAGCCAACAATCACCCCCTTAATCGGTTATCTACCCATCAATTCACAATAGCCTTCTCCTCCCCTTTGAACCATCTCGACTCTTGACCTTTCCCGGACACCTGACCTTCAACTGGTCACTTCCAAAGTCTTCTCTAGCTCAAAACATTTTTATTGTCCACAACATTCGTAACATATACCATGGCATTCCCGTTGGATACGTTCACAACCATCTCGACTTATCCTGGACCCACGACCTCTTCCCCGGCTACGCCCATAGTCATCTCGGTTTGAACTCCAACGCCATAATGTCACACCGTGTTGGTTCTCCGTTCTTGACAACGATACCTTTTTCGATCAATGCTATTCCGTGCGATTCTTCCACCAATGAAGAAAACAAGATGACCATCACCTCTACCGTCTTCTAATAACCGCAACACGAGCCAAACTCAAAGCCACCTGCTTTGATTTCCTTCCACTCGTCTTTTCCGCGCCTTCGGTTAATCACACAAACAATCGATCAAAGATAGAACCTGTGATTACAACATCACAAATTACAACCCCTAACATCTTCACATAACCTGTTCCAAGAGCACTATTCCACCGATGAAGAAAACAAAGCCACCCGCTTCTACCGTTTTCTTTCACCCGCCAAACGAACCAAGTCAAAGCTACCCGCTTTTCCCGACTCCTCCCGTCCGTTTATCCCGCGACCTCGGTTAGTCTCTCATCACGAACAAACATGAAGCTACAACCCTTTACCGATCATACCCGTTCCACGAGACCATCCACCGACCAAGAAGACAAAGACACACCCGCCTTAAACGTCTTCTTACCCTGCCGAACAAACCAAATCCAAAGCCACCTGCTTTGACGGATCTTTCCCGTTTGTTTTCACGCACCTCCGCCGGTAAGTCTCTTCACCCCGGAACACCTGATCAAAAGGTAGCATACACAACGCCCCTTGTTTTCCTTCTTCTTTTGATCACTACTAACAGCCCCAGAATACCGATGTTTTAACCGGTCACCCCCTTCGTCTCAAACGGTACGTCTACCATAACAACGGTCGACCAAAACACCATCACGCCTCCATTTACAACTGTTAAACAGTCATGAAACAGCGCCCGCTGTCCGAACCCTCTTCTACGATAAGCCTATTTCAACACCTTCCCTCCACCGACCGACACACCCGTCGGCGGCGGCGGCGGCGGCTTCCCCGGTACGAGCCTTAGCTCTGATACCAAGTGTAGAATGTGTAGATACCAAAGTCACTAGCTCATTATGTTCAATATAACAAAGGCTTTAAATAGCTTACAATAGCTACAATTTAGTAACAGAAGAAGTAGTACGTGGTAACTACAAACTAGGAACTATCCTACCTAAAGAAATGGTAAACTATGACCTTTCTACCAAACGTGTAAATGTGCATGCATGATATCCGTTCTACGACCTTTTACCTATTCAAACTATCAGTTAACTTAAGAATAGATAAAACTCTAACCATGCCTTGCACCGCATATACGTGAACTCGACATATAACCGATTAAAGCCAACATTAGAAGCAAACATCTTGACATATGTATGCCGTGATTTAACTTGCAGGTATTCACTAAACGTCCCACCCTTCTTTGTGTCTGTTTAATCTTATTCATCTCCATAAATTTTCATAATTTATACTTGCAGCGAAGCTCGCTCTATTGGCTTGATAAAGGGAAGTGATCTTTGATGTATTTATTCAATAGGAGATCCCGAATCTCAATCAACTCTAGCTGCAAACTACTCAAATAAAATTAATAATATGCTGATTGTTTTGATAGGTTTTCTGCATGATATTACTTATTCAGGTTGACTCGCCAGTTTTTCGAAACCAAATGTTCGGATAAACATCACAATACAAGGCATGACGCGAAGATCAATTGATCAATATGAATCTCGAGAGTAGATGGTTCATAACAAGTAAATTACGTACTATATTAGCATCTGAAATAGGACATTTCAGCTATTGATAAAGATAGGTAAAATAATTTGCAAAAATCAGTTAACAAAACTTGGAATATGTATTATACAAGAGCAAACTTTGGTTTGAACACTCAAATAAAGGTTCTTATATCTAATCAGTAAAAAACTTGAGCAAGTTGGATTGTGGATCCTTTCCGGATATAGTAGTCAGCAAGTGTAAATCCATCCAGTAACCGAGTTTGAGGCAAAAACAGCATCTGCTTGTCCGCGGGAATATCTTCTTGATCTTGAATCTTGGATTTTACATTTTCAATGGTGTCCGTGTTGTCTACTTCTAGATAGATCTTCTCTTCATCAGTGTCAACAAGATTAATGTATATGTGCATCTGTTTCCTGTCCCTCATCAATGTATCATCCACAAGACGGAGGGTAGACTCATCCTGGATGCAGTAATAAGCAAGGATGCGATGGTCATCAAGCTTCCGCCCGCCATAAACCAGCTTCTGTTTTGCTATTGGTGTACTCTCTTTGTCTAGAATCAATCTCTTCACTTCCCTGATTGTTGCACGGCAATGAACTTCCAGAGGGATCGTCTTTCCAGTAATAGTCTCGATAAAGATGGTTATCCTTCCTCCAAAATCAAACATAAGATCAAGGGTGTACTCCTCATATATATTGTAGTCGGAGAGGGTACGATTGTCCTCAAGCTGCATTCCGACAAAGAACAGCCTTTGGTTGAACGGTGAAATATCTTCCTTGGCACTAATCATGGCCTTCACGTCGCTGATGGTGTAGAAACTGTGGACTTCCAGATAGATGGTCTTGTCGGTAACTGTCCGGATGAATATATGCAATGATCCAGGAATTCTAATTCCGGCTCTTGGCTTCACTGGTTCCATATCAATGTAGTTGTTGTCGCAGTTATAGTCCAGCGTAAACAATGGCTGGTTTGGAGGAATCAATCCTAACTTGCTACGGATCTTTGATACGATAACATTGTATGTGTCTAAGCCATTGATGTCGACAGTGATGGTTTTACCGGTTGGAGTCTTAACAAAGATCTGCTGCATCTGTAGATGAAAAACTGAAACCTTTTAATATTTTTGAGAGCAACAACAAGAAATCATACGTCAAGAACAAGGATTTTATAACTACATGCATCCTTAAAGTTTAATATGCAACATGCATGCATGATCCAAGAATTACTATATCATACCAGAAACTTATATTAAGTAAAAAATAGAAAGGGAAAAGCGTATAATACGTACCTTGATAGAATAAAGTTCTTGTGGAATCTAATGATCAAGAATGAATATAATGAATGAGTCTAGCCGTCGAGGGTGGTGAACATATATATACATAGAAAAACAATAGTCGGTCATATCTATTTTTGTTGGAAAATATTGTTGGCAAAATAACTTTTGACCAACTTTGGACACAATTATGTATATGTATGTGTCATATATATTAGTGATATTTTATAGGTTCGCGTTCTCCTTGAAGAGAGCTTCGCAATGAGCCTTTATGTGTCCAAAATGAAGGTGATGTGAATGAGATATCGTGTCTCAAAGTTAGGCATTTGGTACCATGCTTAAAGAGGAAAATAGTTTATTTTTTGTCCCACATCGGTGGGATGAGTAAACTGGAAGGGAGTCTATTGTGTATAAATAGAGGCCTAATTCCATAGCTTTTTTCACACATCAAATCAATAAGTATTATTATTGATTTCCAACATATGGAGTACGCATCTGTAAAGATGTAATTCCGGGCACTTTGGTTAAGTCCGACAGTACAACTTACTGTTTCGGCTGTTGTACCCTGGGAAACAGACGACGAATCTGTTTTAAGAGAAGCGTGTCAAACACGTGCCTCAGCTCTTTAGTTCTAAGCGTTTCTTACGCGTGCCTCGACTTGCTGGTGATTTAGTAAGTCTTTTTATTATTTTAGTATTTTATTTAATTATCGTTTATAGTTATGTCTGTATTTATTTTTCTGTTATTTATATTCTGTTATTTGTTTTATGTTAATTTAATTAATTTAATTTATTTGATTTATAAATAAAAGTGTTATAGTTTCCCTACAGTCTTAAAACAGATTCTGTGTAACAGAATTAAACACTTTTTTGCTAAAATCATATTAATTTAATTAACTTATTTTTATACAAACTGTATTCTCTCGAAACCAAGATTGTGTTTCTTTAGGAATTCAGTTTTTAAGTAAACAGAATTTTAATTAACAGATCTGGTGTTACAGATCTATAAACGATTTTTTAAAACAGTTTATCGTATCAGTTTGTTTGAAACCATGATGAGTTTGCGTTCAAATTGATCGTTTAGTTTGTTTATTACATATGTTATAGTTTTAACCTAGATTTACTGAAGCCACGATTGAGTTTCTTTGAATCAGATTTGGTACAAGTTTATATAAACCATGTTGAGTTTATTATATACCAAATTGTTTTAATAGTTCTTAACTGTATTCCGTTAGAATATTGACAAATTTACTTGTGGTAACACAATTGTGACCCTAGTGAATCTTGTAAATGTAATTGGTGCGCCAGTTACAGCATGATTGGAATCATGATGAATTTAGATTCATTGAAACCAAGTGGAGTTTCTTTGACACAAATCTCATAAAAGATAAGTTGCTATTTTATGAGATTATTAGAACGTATTCATTGATCTCATAAAGTGCAAGATCTTATTTTATTAGACTTTTGAAACGTGTTCAATGAAATCAAGAAGAATTTCTTTGAAACAAGATGTTGACAATGGTATGAGTTATCATTAAATATCAGATTACATACACTATTTTTATTAAATTAGTGGAAGAGTTTGTTTGACTTGTGTAATTCATTGTAAATTGGGCCGAGTCTAATTATAAACCATATATATTCTTGAAACCTTGTTGAGTTTATAAATATACCTATAGAAACCTTGTTGAGTTTATAGATATACCTATAAAACATTGTTGAGTTTAAAGACATATCTATTAAAACCTTGTTGAGTTTCTTTTAAAGAATGGATCTACTGAAACCTTGTTGAGTTTCGTTGTAGAAATTGATCATATGAAATTGATTTATTAAGATCTTCGTGATGAAGATTGATAACATATGTGGTTTTGTTAGAAAGATTATGTCATAAGAGACATTCTCTAATTGTTTAGTCGAAAGACTTTCTTTAAAGTGGTTTTGTGTAACGGATCGTACAAAACATTAGTGGTTTGAAACAAAATCCGATTTAATTCGTTTTGGATAAGAAACACTATGTGATTTAGAACATTGTTAATAGTAACAAAAATTAGTTTCAAACTAATTATGAGACATCGGATTAACAAATTATTTGGAATGTCACGAGTGACATCTAAAGGATCTGCTCCTTTACTTGTAAAATGGGAGACCGATACTCGAGTTATGTGTACGGTAGATGCTTTAAAGCATTCAGAAACTTTTTGTGCCGTAACTATGTGTTAAATGGCTAGAATGACATGAAAACTGAGGTCATGAGTGAATCCAACCATAGATAATGGTGCATCAGCACTTCAGTATCATGTCATGTATATTGTGATAAGAGTTCGATTAACTCTTATAATGCAGTTGAGAATGGAGAGAACGAGTTTGAGCAACTCTCCTATTATGAATATCAAGGAAAAAGATGTGATTTACATCTAGAAAAGAAACTAAGTTAACCAACGTTGTGTGTGCCGGAGATTCGTAGGAATCTAATGTCCGGATGGTTGCTTAATGAAATTTGGCTTTCATATGTGTTTGAACCAAATAAAAATCGATTTAACGAATAACATAAATTTAGTGCATACAGGTTATGCCTTTAAAGTGGGTAAGCTGATTATATTTTATAATGGTCATTTTTAAATGTATGTTATGACTCACTTTGACATGTTTTAAATTTTTACTCAACATGTTGTCCAATTAAACCAAATCGGATACCCATTTTTGTATTGACACGGATTACAAAATCAAAACTTAGGTTAAAGCCAAATTGATAAGTTTTTCTCTAGGTTGAACAGAAATAACCAAAAACCTTGATATGATTCACATGGTTTTATGTGATTTAGAATTGATACCTACTAAGGTATAAAGTATCGTGTACTTCACCATATTGGCTAAATGCGGTACAAAATATTGCTATTTACACTTACTTGAGAGTAAGGATATAGACAAGCTTGATCTATATACATAAGTTGAGAACCAACTTATTATCGATAATAAGGTGATTCGAAGTTATTGGAGGTGAATATGTGTCTCTATTTCTAAATTTTTATGCTAAACTTAGAATAAGACACAAATTCATTGCTCTTGATATAGAAAAGAATCATGCCTTAGAAGAAATGGTTAATGCCATGTTCTTAAATCCAGGTTTAAGCCATGGCATGTGGGGGAAAGCGATTATATCGATTGCTTATCTTTTAGATAAGATCCCTTGTAAATGAAATAAGATACTTCTTACGAACTATGGGTGAGAAGAAAACTATCTTATAAGTACTTACAAATGTGGGGGGTATCTAGCTAAGATATCCGTATGAAATTCATGGTTCGAAAGATTGGACCTAAACCTATGGATTGTATGTTCACAGGATTTGCTATGAATAGCAGTGCTTATCGTTTCATTGTACATGAATCGAAAATAGACATAATAATGGAATTAAGGAATGATTCATTCTTCAGAAATATACTCCTTGTTTACGAAGGAAATTGAAAGATCATCTAGAATAGATGACGAGGTTGTCCAAGGTCAGAGACAACGAGATGATATTGATCTCTTTGATGAGAGACAAGATTGACCCAAGGAGAGGTTGAACCTAGAAGAAACAAAATGACATGAACCGTGAGATTGGTTGGATTTGATTTTTGTTTCTTTTATGGTAGAAAAATGAGTCTACTTCTTACTGAGAGGCAGTAACTTTCTTTGAAAGGGTATCAATAGAAAGAAGCCATTAAAAGTGAAATAGATTCTATTTTACAAAAGTAAAATTAGAAGCTCGTGGATGTACCTTAAGTTGTAAACCACTAGGCTATAAATGGATCTTCAAAAAGCAGATAAAAGTCGATGTCACCATTGACATGTGCAAAGAAAGATTGGTAATCAAAGAATTTAAAAAAACGAGAAGGTCTATCTTCCTTTGATGCTTATTCGCATGTTATACGAATAACCTCAATTATGATGGTACTTTATTGCCGCATTAAGAAATTTTGGAAGTTTCTTATGTGGATGTGAAAACGATATTTCTAAACAGGGATTTAGAAAAAGGAACTATACATGAACCAACCTGAGGGTTTCATAGTTCCTATGCTAGAGAGAAAAGTTTGTAGGCTAATTAAGTTATTATATGCTTTAAGGCAAGCTACCAAACAATGACATCAAACTTTTTGACCATATCATGTCAGAATGTGGATTCAAAATTGATGTATGTATGTGTGATCAACAGTAAATATGTACTCTTGTGTTTATACATGAATATATTTATCACTAGAAGTGATAACAAGATGAATAATCCACTAATAATCTGTTGGAGTCAATATTTGACATGAATTTCATTAGTTGTTGGGTTTGTTGAACCCATATGGATTTGTTTTGAAGTCAAACATTAAGAACAACAATATTATTGAGAGGTTCAATGTGGGGGATTCCGGCCTAGCTAGAGTCCAATGACATCTTTTTAAATCTATTTAAAATAGAGGTAAAATTGTTTCCCATTTTGAATACTCAAAGAATATTGAGTATCTTATGTGTCTAATGACGTGTGTATGATCTGATTTAGAACTTATAATCAGGCAAGCAGATATATTAGTAATTCAAGTGGGGACCATTTGAATAAATATTACTTGAGTACTATGATACTAATAATATTGCATTATGGAAGATATCCTACTACTATCAAGTGATAGAGTAATGCAAATATAGATTCTTACATATAAGAATCTAAATCCACTAGAGGGGATGTATTTATCCTAAGTGGAAAGCTATGTCCTAGAAATCTTGAAAGTATTTCAAAGAGACAATTATAGCTAAATCTATGATGAAATATGAATTTATTATTTGGGGTAAATTTATAAAATATGCAGGATAGTTTACGTTAATTCGTAAAGGACATACCAAGATGGCGTATACCGGTAACGACCATGTTTATAAAGTGTGATAGTCAATAGAATTTGACAGAGCTCATATCACAAATGTAAACGGTAAGTCGAGACATATCCATCATAGATTGTGATTGTTGCGACAACTACTCTCAACTAGAGTTATCACGATTGACTACGTAACGTCAAAGGATAACATCGCGGATCCGCTTACGAAAGGCTTAAGCAGAGAGTTAGTTAGTGAGTCGTCTAAAGGAATGGGACTAAAGCCCTTGAAAGAATGAGTTTCTATGAAGGAAAACCTAACCCATTTGACTGGAGATCCCAAGATCTGGGTTCAATAGGACAACCTAATCATAGAAATGTGGGGGAAGTCACGTCAATGTGGGGGAGTTACTTAATACAGTAACTTTCCTAGTCCATTCCTAGAACAATGTGACTTATTGAGAGGTTAAACATATGGCTTAATTGATTCATGATGAAATCATAAAGCATGATGATTCAATATGAAATCATAAAACATATGTTTTTAATGATTCAAGATGAAATCACCTATGTGAGAGAGAAGTAGGGGTCGCTTCGAAAGAAATTGTGGGGGCGCAATTTCTAAGAGCTCTTGCAGAACCAGGCTAGTGTTCATGACCATAACGAACACGACTATGAGGACTTGACAATGTCAGGGAGAGTCTTGTGTGAGTGTGTATTGTCGTCTACGTAAACAGAGGCTAAGTTCAAAGACATCGCGTCTACTTAGATCTAGGAGACTAAGTGCATCTCACAAGGGAAGGTTCAAAGGGTCACACCTACCTATCCTATGCAAGATTCAACTGTTGGAATTTTATTGAAACTTTTGCGTATTACAACCGATCTCTATTCATGTGGGGGATTGTTGGAAAATATTGTTGGCAAAATAACTTTTGACCAACTTTGGACACAATTATGTATATGTATGTGTCATATATATTAGTGATATTTTATAGGTTCGCGTTCTCCTTGAAGAGAGCTTCGCAATGAGCCTTTATGTGTCCAAAATGAAGGTGATGTGAATGAGATATCGTGTCTCAAAGTTAGGCATTTGGTACCATGCTTAAAGAGGAAAATAGTTTATTTTTTGTCCCACATCGGTGGGATGAGTAAACTGGAAGGGAGTCTATTGTGTATAAATAGAGGCCTAATTCCATAGCTTTTTTCACACATCAAATCAATAAGTATTATTATTGATTTCCAACATATGGAGTACGCATCTGTAAAGATGTAATTCCGGGCACTTTGGTTAAGTCCGACAGTACAACTTACTGTTTCGGCTGTTGTACCCTGGGAAACAGACGACGAATCTGTTTTAAGGGAAGCGTGTCAAACACGTGCCTCAGCTCTTTAGTTCTAAGCGTTTCTTACGCGTGCCTCGACTTGCTGGTGATTTAGTAAGTCTTTTTATTATTTTAGTATTTTATTTAATTATCGTTTATAGTTATGTCTGTATTTATTTTTCTGTTATTTATATTCTGTTATTTGTTTTATGTTAATTTAATTAATTTAATTTATTTGATTTATAAATAAAAGTGTTATAGTTTCCCTACAATTTTAACACAAATTTACTTGCGTACCAGGTTTTGATAAGTGATTGTACATATATCATCAAGGTGTGATCTTATTAGAATAAAAAGCCTAAAAATGATTGTACATATATCATCAACATATTAACGACCGTTTGCATTGAAAATTTGCATCGTTGTCCCTTTATATTAACGGGTATTGAGTTTGTTTTAATCTTTTCAAAATAATTGTAAATTTTTTTTCCAGAAAGTAATTATTAAAAAGTTTCAAAACATTTAATTTCTAAAAAAATAAATATTTTTTTTACCTAATTATTAAAAAAAAATTTGCTTCGTTAATTTTTTTTCAGGAGTAAAAGTTTCATACATTTTAATTTCGTAAAATTTTATAATTTCATAAAAAAAATTGTTATTTTGTTTACGAAAAAACATTGAAATCTTTTTTAGAAAATAAAAGCTTCCAAAAGTTTTGAATAATTTATTTTTTGGAAATGAATATTCTTCTTCGAAAGAATGTTTTTTGAAAAGATTTAAAAAAACCAACACGCGTTAATATAAATGACTAATTGTGCAAACTCTCAATGCAAAACAGGTCGTTAGTATGCTGGTTGAAGAGGATATCTCAATCATTTCAATTTGGCCAGCGAGGTTGAGTGCAACGAAAATTTCTTTATAGAGAGCGTGCACTTTTGTAAAGTTTGGGAAGCAAATTTACAATTTTTCCAAACCAAAACGAATATATTTAAATTTTTTCTCTATATTTTAACACAATATGTACTTGCGTAGCACATTTTAATAGGTCATTGTATGTATCATAATTATAATTTACAAGTAAAAGTTGTCTTTTAGCTATAAAAGGACTACATTTTTATTTTTTACTTCTAATTACGATATTTTTAGAGTGGAATATGTTCCATACTTGTTAAAAGTCTCGTAAAATTCACGAATATTTTAGAGTAACGTCAAAAAAGGTAGCCAACAACATCAGGTATTATCAAGTTATACGTTATGAAGAAAGAAATCTAGGTACTTTGTGGAATGGCGTTTTTATTAACGTTGTATGTCTTTTTTCAGCTAATATAAGGACAATTTGTAGGTACCCCTTATATATGCTTGTTATCATTTGCTTATTCACTATAAGAAAAAATAAAATTTTACACGTTTCTTGTTACACAACACTTTACGAAGGTGTGTACTTTTTCTTAAAGTGTGTAATTTTTAAATACTTATTTAAAATTTATACACACCTCCAAGTGTGAAGTATTTTGGATGTGAGTAGAAATTTGTTAATGCTTGTTTGAAAATTTTACACGCAAGCGTAAAGTATTTTAGATGGGAAATTTATTTAATTTATACATATACATTTTTTATACATGTGACGATTTAACTAATTTTTACACATTTGCATGTGAGTAAATCTTATACACACGACATTTCTCCACACACTATGCTAAGCATTCAACTAGCTCGGGAAAGTCACAAATAATAAGAAACTTGTCCGGGTCTCCATGTTTTTGAGCAACTTTTTGAGAGAAACCGTCGAGCATTAGTATTTAACTGAGTATTAGCCCATTCAAATAGTTTATCCTTATTTCTAAGGATATTCTTAAACGTTGTAGCAAACTTTGGCATATGAAGTAGAGCATCCGTAAAGCTGATATCAAAGTGTATTTTCATAAAAAATTGAAGGAACTTATGAATTTGGATATCCATTTTATCTTGGAGCTATTGCATACTGAGTCGAAGAGGATAAGAAATAGAATTATTCAACTTAGGAACAACATTAGGCTCAACGACCTTAGGTTCAACAACCTTAGGAATCTCAACCGGTCTTGAACAACCGGAGGTGAGACTCTTGCGGTTTTTTATGAACTTGGGAGTTACACTAGTACGTGGTAGTCTCCGATTCTCGATCCACGTCCTTTGAAGGAGAGGAAGAATGAGAAGGTGTTGGAATCGAGGGTCCATCATAAGCCATACCAGTTCCTCAAATCATATCGCGGGTTTGCATGCAAAATGGGTGCGACAACAACCCATATGTGTCTGAAACTTTTGTTTGGCTATCATGTAGTTATATGGTGATGATGTACAATGACATGGAAAAACTCTATGCTCGTCCTATAGAGACTATGACATCTGTTTACAACATGATTCAGTATCTGGTTGTCCAACTTGAGTTCTTTGAAATAAAGATTACTTCTGAAGAATAGAATGCTAAATTCTTAAATAGTCTTGAACCAAAAGTGTTTGTCTACTAGTCTATTTGGCATAATAGAGATGACATTGATGACAAGAACATAGATAATATCTACAATAATTTGAAGGTATTTGAGCCTATTGTTCAAAATATGAAAACTACAGGTACCATTCCAATCAATCCTAGTGGAATGTTTAGATCGTCACCCAACATAGATTTTATTTCTCACAACAATGGGAACACTAAAAACAATATGAACACTAAAAACAGTGAGAAAGACGTTGTTCCCCTGTTTTTCATCAACATGCCCCACTTCTACTACTAGTATAAGCTATTCAAGCGATGAAGCTAGACCTGCCACATTTAGCCTTGGCATTGTGTGTTCATACATTGCCTCCCAAGAACCAAAGGGTTTCGAGGTAGTATATGATGATTTGGATCAAATTAGCCAAATAGATCTTGATGAGATAGACATAAAGTGGAGTATGGTTATCCTTATCATGAGAGCCAATAGATTCTACAAGAAGTATGGAAATAAATCTCCATCAAGCCATCTGATGTTGCTGGTTTTGACGAGTCCAAAGTTGAGTACTGCAACTATGGCTTGAATGGTCACTTTTCTAGGGAGTGCATATCTCCAAAGAAGGATTAGAAGAGCAACAATTACAGAACGGAGCCAAGGATTGAAGATTCTGATTCTTAAGCCATGGTAGCTATGAATGAAATTGATGGTATAGGCTAGGATTGGAGTTTTATAACTTGTGAAGTGGAGAGGAATCAAGCACTAGTATATGAGGAATATGAGCAAGCACAAGCAGCTGAACAGGATGCTTCAACAGAATTTTCTTTGATGGCTATGTCTTCTTCAAGTTATGACAATGAGGTCTATATTTTTGTACTAATTGTTGTAGAAAGAACACCAAGTCTTTAAATGCTAAAAGCAGAAAACTAAATGTTGATTTTATCAATACTTATAGAGATATAGATAATTACAAGCAGGTATGGAACAAGTTGAGTCTAGATTAAAAGAATACAAGCAAGAGAGAGTAAATATTGTGAACATATGAGATTTCTTGAAATGGAAAATAAAGGAAAAGTTGTTTCTATTAAGCGATTAAACACTGAGCTATAAAATTTTAAGACTGAAAAATTAATGTTGAGCTAACCTTGAAAAAGTTTGACGAGTCTAAGCTTAAGCTAGCAACTATTGTTGATAGTGGAAAGACTTCTGTTAGGGACAAGTCTGGTGTAGGCATTAAAAATGTAGATGCTAAAATTCCTCTTCCCCTAAGCCATATCAATGGTATGGGTGACAAGAAAGACATGTCATGGACATGCATTCCTAGCTTTGCCAAAAAGGAGGAAGAAGCATTTGACTATAGCCACTATATTCCTAGGGAAACTATTGAGCAATGTGATTTGTCCAAATTAAAAGAAATTAGGGATTTTAAAGCAGAACAAGAAGCCCTGGTTAAATTGAAACTGGAAACCCTCTATTGTTTACCAAGAAAGGGTTGTTTGGTGATCTCTCTAGCCCAGAAAACAAGTCTGAGGCTAGTGTTGAAACAAAGTCTCAATCTAGCAGTCAAAGTAGTCCCACTTTAGTACCAAATCAGGGAAAAATGCTAAAACACCTAGTGCTAGATATGCTGAGATGTATAGGTCCAATCATCCTAGAGGATTCAAAGAAATTTGAACAATAAAAAATCTAGACACTTACGAAAGGATTTTGTTATGAACAATATAGACTGTTTTTCTTATAGCAGTTTTGACCACTTGGCCTATAATTGTTAACAGGCCATTGGAATGGTGACTCCAAATCCTCTTAAGAGGATTAACCCAAGAGTTGTATTGCTCAGGACTGGGACCAAATCTTTTTCCTCTGCAAGTCCCATTGCCATTGTTTCTAAGACCAGACAATTTGACCATCCAATACCAACAATGAATGGTGCATACCCAAGACCAAGTTATGCACATTCATCTGTTAATAGGACCTACCAAAGACATGCAGCAAGGAAAAACAAACAATGGGTTTCTACTGTTAAGCCAAGGGTTCCCCCTGTTGGCCCAAATTTTGCCCCTATTATTAAGGGAAACGTGGGACATGTTGTCAAAGCCTAAGCTCATTGGGTTTGGAAACATAGACAAGGTTCCACACCCAATAATGTATCACTGACCTTTAACTAATATTCATACATTGATACACGAGGTAGATTCAAGTCATTAATGGTTTAGGTCCCCACTAATTTGTGTTTTCTTTTGCAGAGCATCTCAAAGAAGAATAATAATAGAGCTTACTGGGATAGTGGATGCCTAAGGAATATGACATGACATAAAGCATATTTGTCAAATTTTGTTCTTCCCCATGAAGGAGATGGTGTATCCTTTGGAGATGGATAGGGGACAATAACTGGTAAAGGGACCATAGTGACAAATGGAATGACATTTGACAATGTTTACTTGGTAAAAGAACTCAAATATAACTTGTTTAGTGTATCACAAATTTATGATAACCAAAATTATGCTCTTTTCTTTGAGACTGAGTGTCTTGTGTTGGGAAAGGAGTTTATTTTGCCACCAGATACACCAATATTAATGAGAATTTATAGGCAGAAGAATATGTATACCATTGACTTGAAGGGTAGTGCTCTCCAAGACAATGAAACTTTTCTCATTGGTAAGGCCTCAATGGATGAAAGCAAAAAATGACACATGAGTTTGGGTCATATCAATTTCAAGAATATGAACAATCTGGTCAAGGAGAACCTAGTGAAAGGACTGCCTTTCCAAACCTTCGACAATGACCATTCCTGTGTTGCCTGTTTGAATGGGAAATAACATACAACATCTTGTAAGTCAAAGACTGCTCAATCAACCACAAAGCCCCTCAAATTGTTAGATATGGATCTATATGGACCTACTTCTGTGGCGAGCATAAACCACAAATGGTATTGCTTGGTGATCACCAATGATTATTCCAGGTTCACTTGGACTTTCTTTTTGAATGCTAAAAAGGGGACAACATGTATTCTCAAAAAATGTATCACTCAAATAGAGCATTAAAAAAGGCTTAAGGTAATTACTATGAGGTGTGACTATGGTGGAGAGTTCAAGAATAAGAAATTGGATGATTTTTGTGATGAGAATGGAATTAGAATGAAATTTAGTATTACAAGGAACCCACAACAAAATAGTGTTGCTGAAAAGAGGAACAGAACCCTCATTGAAGCTGCAAGAACTATGCTTTAAGATGCCAAGTTGCCTGCGATCTTTTGGGCTGAAGCAGTGAGCACTGCTTGCTATGTGTAGAATATGGCATTGGCGGTGAAAGCACACAATAATACACCATATCAACTGTTCAATGGTACACCTCTATTGATTGACCTTTTTAGACGTTTTGGGTGTCATGTAGTGATACTGAATACCATTGATAATCTGTGAAAGTTCAATGAGAAGGGGATGAATGATACTTTATTGGGTATTCTTTGAACAACAAGAGGTTCAGATTTTTTAATAAAAGGACTAAACTGGTGACTGAGAATATACATGTGGACTTCTTGAAAGAAAAGCCAAGTGATCCTCAAACTGGTCCTAATTGGTTATTTGATATTGAAACTTTGTCTAATACTATGAAATATATGCCCATTTCCGTGGCAAATTCTACTAAGATTTCTTGTACAAAGGAGAAGGTGATTGAAGATGTGTCTGACAAGGAAACAACTCCTCCTTTGAGATACATGAATTTTCCCAAATGGTTTGAGGAAGCAGAGATAGTTACCTCAACTGAAGAGTTCATGGATGATAGTTCTATTCATCCTCAGAAGCCACAATAGGATTCTAGTGAAGTTCCTAAGGAGAGTGATCCACCTGTTGGTTCATCTATTGAAAACATAGGGAACAATGCTGAAGACAGTGGGAAACAGGATAACCAGGATTCCCTTGTTAATGCAAAACTTACCTTGTTTCTACAATGGAGGTAGTTCACAATGAATTAGATGTAGACAAAGGCATCCCACATAGCTCTTTTTCCACCTTTTGATACAAATTCAAGTGGACCCATGATTATCTTAAGTGGAGGTCTTATTTAAACCTTCAAGCTGCCCATCTAAGGCCATCTTTGGGCAACGTCATAAACTTGGATGAACCTTTTAGATAATTCTTTCCTAATCATGATTGTCCTATTGAAGTTGATATGGGAAACTTGGAGACATATGTTATTATGAGCATGACTCATACTCACACAGTCAACAAAGATCATCATCAATCACAGATCATTGGCACCATGGATACTCCTAGGTAGACAAGATACCAATACAAGAAGCATGGATATATTGCTAACATTACTATGAAATATAACCATGATAATATGCAATGTGGTTTGTTTGGTTCTTTTCTGTCATAGGAAGAACCAAAGAAGATCTTTGATGCTTTGAATGATACAAGTTTGGTGGAAGCTATGCAAAAGGAGCTGATGCAGTTTGGAATTCAAGAATTTTGGATCTTGGTGGATTGTCTAAAAGGCGTGAGACCAATTGGGACAAGATGGGTGATAAAAAACAATAAGGATGAAAGAGGAATTATGGTTAGGAACAAGTCTAGGTTGGTGGAACAAGGTTACACATAGGAATAAAGAATAGAATATGAAGATGTATTTGCTCAAGTGGCAAGAATTGAAGCCATTAGGATTTTTCTTGCCTATGCTTCTTTCATGGGATTTACTGTGCACCAGATGGATGTTAAGAGTGCCTTTTTCTATGGCACTATTGAAGAGGAGGTATATGTTATGAACCCTCATGGTTTTGAAGACCTAGAGTACTCACACAAAGTTTATAAGGTGAAAAAGGCTATGTCTGTACCTCATCAGGCCCCTCGAGCTTGGTATCGTACCTTGTTCAAATATCTAATGGACATTGGATTCAAGGAGGCATAATTGATCAGACTCTCTTCATCAAGAAGCATAAAGGAGACTTTCTTCAAGTTCAGCTTTATGTAGATGACATCATCTTTGGTTCCATAAATTTTAAGCTTAGAAATGTTTTTGCCAAATTGATGCAAGACAAGTTTCAGATGAGTGTTATGGGAGAACTAAATTCCTTCTTAGGATTACAAGTTCAACAAAGGAAGGATGGGACATTTATCTCACAAGATAAATACGTTGTTGATATTTTGAAGACATTTGGGTTCATAGATGGTAACAAAGTGACTACTCTAATGGATAAGAAGCATCCATGGGGTAAAGATGGTGAAGGGGAGAATGTGGATGTCAGACAATATAGATCCATGATAGGATATCTGATGTATCTCACAACATCAATGCATGCTATTATGTTAGTGTGTGAGTGTGTGTGTGTGTGTGCGCGCGTGCTAGACATCAGGTGACACCAGAGAAGGTATTGTAGGTATATTAAGTCTCATCCCACCTTGGGACTTTGGTATCCTAGAGAATCCTCCTTTGAGATGATTTCCTACCTTGATAGTGATTATGGGGGTGGAAATGGTGATAGCTAGGAAGTCAACCTCTGGTGGTTGTCAGTTTTGGGGGAGGAGATTGATATCTTGACAGTGCAAGAAGCAGCCAATTGTAGCTACTTCCACAACTGAGGTTGAGTATATGTCCACATCTACTTGTTGTGGGTAAGTCGTTTGGATTTAGAATCAAATTATAGACTATAGGTACAATTTTTTAAAAACCATATATTTATTGATAATAATAGTGCAACTTGTAGAATTCAGAATCATGTACAACAAATTAAGACTAAACATATTGAAATCCGACACCATTTTATTAGAGATTATTTTGAAAAATGGTCAATTGTCCCATAAAATATTGACAAAGAATTTAATGTGGCTAATCTTTTAACCAAACCTTTTGATGTTGGGAGGTTCAAGGCCTTAGTAATGAGTATTGGAATGGTCAATCCCTAAGTATGTATCTGTTTTGTATAGTTTGTACATGATTGAACTATTATTCACCTGTTGTAAATGTGTTAGTCAAATTTTCTATTGTAATTTTTGCCACTGTTTTTGGAAAGTTTTCCCCATGTTTGGGTTTCTTCCTATTATATGTGTTTTTCTTAGTTTTAGACTACCAATGCAAGATAATTGATGTACAAGATTCATGATCATGCAGCTGGCATTTCATAATTGGTATATTTTTATAATCCATTGTTGTAAATATTGTGTTTTCAAGGGAGGTTTTAGTAAAATCTTTAGGACTTAGGGGTATCAATAGGATACTCATATATGGTTCTAGACCATATCCATTGGTGAGTGGGAGTTTGTGACAATGAAGGCATGTTGTATGACTTGCTGGAGTCCTTAATCCTTGAGGCACTATAATGTGCTTTCTTAATCAGGAGTTGTGTATTTATTTGCATAATGAGAGAGGATAGGGTGCATATTGCCAAGTCTTTTGACTTAGATATGAGTTTGGTCACGTTGGTGACTTGAGGTATATATATTTCATTGGGTTACACTGGTTCAGGGTGAACTTGTGTATTAGCCTTATTCATGGAGCATCTGGTGTGAAAAGGACTCTAAAGTTCATACATATATATCTTGCCCAAGTAAGTGTGTGTGTTTGGCCAGTGTTTGTCATCTCATGCCTATCGGAGAAGGATCAATACACCTAGGAATGTTCCCTATGTTTTTGTAAATTTTGCCCTTGTTTACGAATTTCCCCCATGTTTAACTTTTGACCAATGTTTGACCGTTTACCCCTGTTTTTATAGTCGTTGGGCCTGTTGAGCAGAAAAAGTTGTTACGAATAATTTATTGATTTGTTGAGATATTTAAGGCGATTTGTTCGTCCTTAGGTTTCTTATTTCACCTTATGAGATAATTTAAAGTTTTTAAAAGATTTTCTTGCTTATTTCTTTCAAATTTAAAACTTGTTCCAATCCGTCACTCCACCGGAGCGCATCAGCCAACATAAAAACTCCGAGATGCTTCATTGGCAATTTCTCACACTTAAAAGGAAAGATTTTCAGCATTTCCTCCTTAGATTTCTCGCTCCCAAAAAGATATTATACTTTTATTCAGGTTAGAGAATAAACCAGACACATTACTAAACTCATTCAAAGTATCCTTAACAACTTCCAAAGACTTCACATCTCTATTGCAAACAAATAATAGCATTTTTTAAATAACGGAATATATAAAGAAACTAGGAAGAAGTTAGATGGAAAATTTACAAGATACAATTCACAGAGTTACATGGGTCGCTAAACCAATCTAGCCAATTAAAAGAAATGTTATTACTTCTACTCGAGATCAAGTTAAATATCGAAAGCTTGATCTCATTTAGAATTAGGTCTTTTTTAGGCCGCTTCACATTAAAAAGGAACTTGTCGTTATAGTTCCAAAGAGACCATATTGTTGTGTTGACCGTCAATAAAGATCCATAGGCGTTTTTTCAAATGTGCACTATCGGCTAAGGAGAAAATATCCTCAAAATCACTCAGATGAGAATCCGAAAGAGACCACAAACAAATAATAGCTAAGTCCAACTATTTTGCATTTTTCGAAACAAATTCACAAGCTTGATAAACTCCATGAGTTGAAGATACTAAAATATTACCAAGTAGTGTACAAGTTAACCATGTCGAGCTTGCTAAACATTGCGAAAATTCTAAAGCTCCAAGACGAATCAAGTAGACCGAACTGATCAAATTGATTAAAACCCAATCAAATTTTTCTAAATTACTCTCTAATAGCTCACCGGGGTCGTCGTGTCATTTATGTTAGAAAATGATAAACCCCCATAAGATAACTTGATTATTTCAATAATATATATAAAGAATACAAACGAAACCTATACAATGATACACTCTTATGAGTTTTATTTTATTTCAACACACCATATAAAGAATAGAAGAGAAACCCTTATATACCCGACTAACAAATCAGACTTGCCTTAATTATCCACTAATAATTTACACATTATAACCCTTGCTATGGATAATATAGTACGTGAGTTATATTGAGTGAAAACACAAAAATAGACGTGGACCAAAAAAATGGAACTGAATTAAAGTCGGTATGAAGCTTATCATATTCCATGCAGCCGCCAACAAATATTTACGTACTTTATAAAGCTGCATGGTCATACATTCGACGTACAATCGCCAAAGAATACTATCAAAGTCATATAAAAAATTTCCTGAACCTTTTACGTTCGTACGTCCTTCAATGTGTCTATCAATTCGAATGGATTCACAAATTTCCTCCAACACTAATCAATCAAACCGTGATTATGTCGACGACCTCTTACCTGGCTTTCGGTTTTGTCCGACCGATCAAGAACTGATAGTTAATTACCTCCAACCGAAGTTAGAATCAAGAAGGCTCCCACCAGCCCGGATACACGAAGAGTTTATATACGACTACAATCCTGAAGAACTTGCTGGTTAGTAACAACTCCTCAAACTGCATATACGTTATATGTTAATTGTTTTGTAATCTTGTTACTTTTTTTTGTGTATCGACTGTTTTTGTTCTAAGTTTTTGTATTTTTATGAACAGAAACATATCTATCGGTTGAGAACAAATGGTACTTCATGACGCCAAGAGAGCGAATGTGCCCAAATGGGAATCGACCAAAGAGAACCACCAAGAAGAATGGCTATTGGAAAACAGGGAATGCACAAGTTGCGGTTTGTGATGTGACACAACGAAGGCTTGGATACAAAAGAAATTTAGCTTATTATGATGAAAAGAAACGCAAGACTAAATGGCTAATGACGGAATACATCACGACTGATACTAATCTCCCGGTTGGAAATGGAGCAAAGGTACGTACTGGCGATTAATGATATGATATACTTTCTCTAATTAATGGCTTACCCCAGCGTGTAACTTAATTCATATATATACTGCTTGCGAACTACCAATTAAGAACGTGAGAGTTTACCCTGGATTTAGTTTAGTTTGATAATTAGATCACGAAAAGTTTGCAAACATGCCAATCTGAATTCAATGCAGGTTATTTTGATTAGGTTAAATGAAGAATATTGAACAAATCCTTGTCACATCCTTCTTCTTTACTATACTGTATTTAGCACAAAAATTAGTGGCTAGTCATATGATTTTAACCAAAAGGATTTATACATGTCCTTGTAGTTAAACGATTTCGTGCTGTGTAAGATCTACAAAAAAGAGGAAAAAGGAGACCGAAACGTGGCTAATGAAGATGAGGGGAATGGTGAGCAAAACCAACCAGATGATGAACCTTCTCCTAGTCGACGAAGACTAAACCCGGGCAGCAATCTACCAAATGAACCTCAACACGGATGGATTCAAGAAGCAAATCATCACTTGGTAGCACCTTTGCTGCCAGAAAACTGTTATCAACAAGAACTTAAGAATAGTGATATTGAAGGAAGTTTAACCGCCCTGACGGGGGCTGCTCAGCCTTTTACTGCTGAAACGTTATTGGCTAACCAACCTAGTGGAAGTAACCATGATACCATGACTGGCCAAACGAGAATGTACACCAGCCACTACCCTATCACAAATAATTCAAGCTTAACACAACCACAACTTGTAAACCGTAATGCTATGATTGAAAGAGAACTGACTCAATGTGGGAGCTCAGCATGCGATGACGATCAACAAATTCAGTCTATCTTGATTGCAATGGATGAATTTTTGAATGGTGATTCAAGTTCTACTGAAATGGAAACTGAACAACCACCTTATTACCCGATTGACACAATTCAATCTCTAGTGACTTCAACAAATGGGCCACCAGATAGTTCTGCTGATCAAGTCCCTCAACCAGATGCAGCTTTCTTCGAATTAAATCCTACTGATGAATTCCTTCAGTTTGTCAACTTTAGTCATGATGATCAAGTACCTGAACCAGCTCATAATGATACTACAACACCGCTTTATTATGATGATTTCTTTGACTTAAATCCTACGGATGAATTCCTTCAACTTATCAACTTTAGTGATGATGATCAAGTACCTGAACCAACTCATAATGATACAACAACACCGCTTTATAATGAAGATCTTTTAGACTTCAGCCGTGTTGATGAGTCCCTCAACTACTACCCCAAACTCACAAAGATTCACCCAACTTCAAGAATATGGAATCTGATATCTTTTGAGGATGATGAGTTAACTTGGGCCAGAGTTCAACCGATTGAAGTATAATGAAGAGAATTTAACAGTTATCGTTTGGGCGGCTTTTTCTTTGTTTTCAAGATGAGACATGTACATAAAGCTGAGATTTTGATTATGTTATTTGAAATCTTTAGTTTTAGAAGTTTTTTATAGGTATGATAAATTTATGAATTGTGCCAAAAGCATAACATTATACCCGTGCGTTACATGAAAGACAGTTTTATATATATAGACCTGGCCGGTTACTTAAAGTACCACATCGTGTAGCAATTACTTCAAGTAATTAACATTACATACTGTCGAAAGTGCAACAGATCATATATTATATATGCATAATATAAGCAACCAAGAACGAAGATTTCCACTTCAATCACATATTTGCTATTCCTCGATAAAAAAATCTGCCACATACTGATTATGTCCATCGTGCCGATACCAAGCTCGATAATATAGCAATATAGCAACATGAAGTTTAGATAAACTATTACAGTACTATATTTTCTTCAAGAGTACAATATATAAACTTATAAGAGTTTTAGAAGCAAACATCTTGACATAAAATATACTTGTAATTTATAAGAATTAGTTTTAGAAGCAAGTTCTCATAAAATGGCATTCACAAAATTACTTCCAACGGCTAAGAGTTGCTACTTGGTCACAGAGACAGACCAGCAACAGTATGTGGATTAATATTTATGAAAAAACAAGAACTCGAGGAGCTAGAGTTACAATAATTAGAACTTATGGGATCATATAGCCAATTATCCAAACCGGACCACATTGTCGAAGTTAACTTTGTCACTCCACAAGGGAATAACATTCCATAAGTTGGCTGCTATGGAACAATCAACAAATAAATGTTGGGCATCTTTCGAGATCTTTATCATATGAGAACAGTATTATCACCAATTGGAGTAAGGATAGAGCATACTGTTTGGAGTTTGTTAGGGAATTGTTAGAATATTAGGAGTAATATTAAACATAGGTTAGGGACTTAAGTGTACTTTGTAATATAGATTATGAATAAACTTGTATTAGGAAGGTGCCTACCCCCTCATCTCTATAAATAAGGATGAGGGGGGATCATAGTTCATTGAATTCTTCTTCCTCAATGTAGTCTTTATTAGGTTTATTAATAAAGAGGTAGTTGAGGGTATTCCGTGTGCATATGTTTGTCGTTTCTTTGTAGTCTCTCGTGTTCGCTGCTTGTGCTCGATACAACTCGCGATCTAGCGGTTCCGCGTTATCGAACTTCGGGTTTGTTGTCGGTATTGTACAACAAGTGGTATCAGAGCTCACGGTTATTGTGGTCTCACGAAGGTCGAAGGCTAGAGCGAGGTTTCTAAGGTATCGAGGTTCGGTTTTTTGGAATCGGTTTTTGAAGTTTTCGATCGATTTGTTTTAGAATCGAAGTTAATGATCCTTGAGAGTTTTTCAATCGTTTTACTAGCGATTGGCGATTGGTGGAATAAAAGTTGCAAACGTCTTTTCTCTATTAATACTCACGTGGAGAATTGCATGCATGTGGTTTGCATGGTTTACAAAATCTAAAAAAACTCGAAACCGATCGTTTGTAGCAGCCAGAGAGGTATAGAAAGAAGCAAATTTGATTTGTTTTGCTATTTTGAAATACTACAAAGGTGGCGTATGTTATATTCGTCAAAAGAGTATCTAATAAATTCGATTTGTAAGAAGGGTATTTTCTTGTGGTTCAAGTTTGATCGTGGTTTGTTTGGGTTTTCAAGTTAACGGTCGGGTAGCTTGTTCGTAATAGAGGTTTTAGGTTTCCTTAATAAATTCGATTTGCAAGAAGGGTTTTTCTTGTGGTTCAAGTTTGATCGTGGTTCGCTTGGGTATTCAAGCTTACGATCGGGTTGCTTGTTCGTGATCGAGGGTTTAGAGGTTTTCTAATAAATTCAGTTTGCAAGAAAAGGTTTTAGCAACAACGGGTATATTGCACACGGCTTGCGAGGCTTGTCGGGAAAGTTGGTTAAGAAACATATTGACAAGGTTTGTAGCAAGGTTAAAGAAGATTCAAGACTTGTCGAGGTTGCCAGATCTCTTAGGTTATTAGAGATCGGTTTTGCAAAATTAAAAGTACGACAAGGGTTACTTCAAAAGGAGTCGGGTACTTTCTTGATTCAAGGGTTGTCGATTTGTTGGATAGGTTAATTTCCAAGGCTCAATCGATATTTGAGTAAGAAAGGGTGTTCTTTTGAAGGGTTACTTGGTTTGATCGATTTCTAAGAAGGTTTCTCTTAGGGTTATATCGATAAAGCAAGGGTTTTTCTTTATAAACGGGGACTTCGTATTCGTGATTGTGAGGTTTAATATATCACAAGGTTTAGCGAATTATCGAAGGCACTTTGTCGGTTTGTGATTGTGAGGTTATTCACAAGGTTTAGCAAACAACAAAGGGATAAAGAAAAAAATGGCTAGTTCTATAACTAGGTTTAACATCGAGAAATTCGATGGATTTAATGTACATAAGCATGGAGGTTCAAAACAAGTTGGGTTCAAACAACTTGGTCCTGGTGTTAAAACAGGAGTCCATGGAGTACATGTTTATAAACGTGTTTGGTTTGAGGTGGAACTGCAGGGAGCTCAGGGGGATCGTGAAGCTGAGGTTTTTCAGGATAGTAACGATCATGTTGCAGTGGCTCAAATACGGTTTGAGGTGGAACTGCATGGAGCTCAAGAGGGTCTTGAAGCTGAGGTTTTTCAGGTTAGTAATGATCATGCTGCAGTGGCTCAAAGACGGTTAGAGGACAAACAACCTGAAGAAAAGACAAACACGTGCTGCTTGGTAAATGAGCAGGAAAAGGTACACCTTGGTATAAAGGTGGGGGCAAACATTACGGTAACCGGAGTACCTGGTCAAGAGGGTGCGGAGGGTAATGTTGCTGAGAAGAAGAACGTGAAGGAGTTTATGGAAGCTAATCTAGGGAAATTACAGAAGTACAATGCCTGGTCGACAAGGTGGTTCCCGGTTCGAGGTTCCAACACCGGTAAAGGGTGTTGAGTATCGGTTATGTTTAAGTGCTACTCCTAAGGTGGAAATTGTTAGAATATTAGGAGTAATATTAAACATAGGTTAGGGACTTAAGTGTACTTTGTAATATAGATTATGAATAAACTTGTATTAGGAAGGTGCCTACCCCCTCATCTCTATAAATAAGGATGAGGGGGGATCATAGTTCATTGAATTCTTCTTCCTCAATGTAGTCTTTATTAGGTTTATTAATAAAGAGGTAGTTGAGGGTATTCCGTGTGCATATGTTTGTCGTTTCTTTGTAGTCTCTCGTGTTCGCTGCTTGTGCTCGATACAACTCGCGATCTAGCGGTTCCGCGTTATCGAACTTCGGGTTTGTTGTCGGTATTGTACAACAGGAATATTCCCAACAATCATCAAGGGAGGAATCGGCATATGACTCCAGAAGATCTTGAGTTGCGACTCTTCTTCTCAAGTCCACTTCTAACTTCTCTTCTCCATTGTCGTTTAAAACAACCCGGTTATCACCATTAAATATCAATTTAAGAGTTGCGACTTGTTCTCTTAAGCTAATTTTGTAAACATCTAAGTCATAAAGCCTAACCTGTGATGAAATTTCCCAATAAAATCATCAAATTAATACAAGTTCAAAAGTTCTCGATGAATATATCTAACCAAGTAGCTTATACTATCTCTTTTTTGAGGTTCTTCTTCCGATATTTTATTCAAGACTGACAATCTTCTGCTATTATTGAATGTAGAGGCTTGGAGATATTATAGAAATGATTTCTGGGTGGCGCTATCTAATATTGCTGATAATACTCTTCTCCATATGTGTTGTTTTGGTCTATAATAAGTTCTTCTCAGATCCATTTGAATTACATAGTGCTTCGGCATATGTATGCTGTGGTTTAACTTGCAGGTATTCACTAAACATCCCACCCTTCTGTGTGTCTGTTTAATCTTATTCATCTCCATAAATTTTCATGATTTATACTTGCAGCGAAGCTCGCACTATTGGCTTGATAAAGGGAAGTGATCTTTGATGTATTTATTCAATAGGAGATCACAATTCTGAATCGATTCTAGCTGAAAACTACTCAAATAAAATTAATAATATGCTGATTGTTTTGATAGGTTTTCTGCATGATATTATTTATTCAGGTTGACTCGCCAGTTTTTCGAAACCAAATGTTCGGATAAACATCACAATACAAGGCATGACGCGAAAATCAGTTGATCAATATGAATCTGAAATAGGACATTTTAGCTCTTGATAAAGAGAGGTAAAATAATTTGCAAAAATCAAATAGCAAAACTTGGAATATGTATTATACAAGAGCAACCTATGGTTTGAACACTCAAATAAAGGTTCTTAGATCTAATCGGTCAAAAACTTGAGCAAGTTGGATTGTGGATCCTTTCCGGATATAGTAGTCAGCAAGTGTTAATCCATCCAGTAACCGTGTTTGAGGCAAAAACAGCATCTGCGTGTCCTCGGGAATATCTTCTTGATCTTGAATCTTGGCTTTCACATTTTCAATGGTGTCCGTGTTATCTACTTCTAGATAGATCTTCTCTTCATCAGTGTCAACAAGATTAATGTATATGTGCATCTGTTCCCTGTCCCTCATCAATGTATCATCCACAAGACGGAGGGTAGACTCATCCTGGATGCAGTAATAAGCAAGGATGCGATGGTCATCAAGCTTCTGTCCGCCATAAACCAGCTTCTGTTTTGCTATTGGTGTACTTTCTTTAAATTTGTCTAGAATCAATCTCTTCACTTCCCTGATTGTTGCACGGCAATGAACTTCCAGAGGGATCGTCTTTCCAGTAATAGTCTCGACAAAGATTGTCATCCTTCCTCCAAAATCATACATAAGATCAAGGGTGTACTCCTCATATATGTTGTAGTCAGAGAGGGTGCGATTGTCCTCAAGCTGCATTCCGGCAAAGTACAGCCTTTGGTTGAACGGTGAAATATCTTCCTTGGCACTAATCATGGCCTTCACGTCGCTGACGGTGTAGAAACTGTGGACTTCCAGATAGATGGTCTTGTCGGTAACTGTCCGGATGAATATATGCAATGATCCAGGAATTCTAATTCCGGCTCTTGGCTTTGCTGATTCCATATCAATGTAGTTGTTGTCGCAGTTGTAGTCCAGCGTAAACAATGGCTGGTTTGGAGGAATCACCCCTAACTTGTTATGGATCTTTGATACGATAACATCGTATGTGTCTAAGCCATTGATGTCGACACTGATGGTTTTACCGGTTGGAGTCTTAACAAAGATCTGCTGCATCTGTAGATGGAAAACTGAAACCTATTAATATTTTTGCGAGCAAGAACAAGAAATCATATGTCAATAAAAAAGATTTTATAACTACATGCATCCGTATAGTCGAATATGCAGCATGCATGATCCAAGAACAACTACGTAGTATATCATATAAGAAATCATACGTGAAGAACAAAGATTTTTTAACGACACCCCTAAAGTCGAATATACAGCATGCATGCATGATCCAAGAACAACTATATCATAATATACCAGAAACTTATATCAAGAAAAATATAATACAGGGAAAAAGCGTACGATACGTACCTTGTGGAAGCTAACGATGAAGAATGAATATGATGAGTCTTAGGGTGGTGAACATATATATAGAAAAATAATAGTCGGGCATATATATTTTAACAAAAAAGTACTTGCGTATGTATCAGGTTTTGATAAGTCATTGTATCTATCATAAGTTCATAATAACTGTGATTTATGAGTGAAAATTGTCTATCAAGGACAACATTTTTTGTTTTACTTTTTATGGCGTTAATTTTTTCTTTATACAAAGAGTGGAATCTTTTTTGTATTTGCTAGAAGACCTACAAAATTTATAAAAGATTTTAAACTAACATAAAAAAGTAGCAAGCAACGTCATGTATTATAAAACTTTTAAGTTACAAGTTATAAAGAACCACAACTAGATATTTTACGTAACGTGTTTTTGTTAACGTTTGTAGGATTAGTATCCCACAACCTAAAATACTATGCGAAATCACGATTAAAGAAGCTATCGACAGAAAAAAAATCACCACAGAGTATGTATCTCTAATCGGTAGATTAATTTATTAAAAAGAATGCGTTACAATGACCCATCCCCTCACTTCTTTATTGTAAAGATGAGGGGGGAAGAAAACCGAACCCTAACAAGAGTTTGAACGGGCTGCTAGAGAAGAAAAGAGCAGTCGACTTTTCTTATTGTCTAGCACTTACCCCATCGTTTGACATACGATGGTATATATAGATCTCTAACCGACCTATACCTTCCTATTTGACTACGGAAACTAAACTAACACTTAACGCCCTTAACAATCTATTGTGTGTACTAATACGTATAACAATTTCCACCGTAGTATCATATTAGAAATCTTCGATATGCAACAACTTCAACCAATGCTAGAACCTCGAACTAGGGACCGCCTTCGTCAAGGCTCCGGTAGCAACAACCGCTACTAACCTTAGTTTAGTTCTGGCTTTATCAAGAGTCTCTTTTGCCAAATAGCCTCTTTTGCAGCCTCCGTGTCATATACGCCACTTCAATTGTCGACAAAGTCACATGTGTAGCATCATAGCTTCTCAACTTCCTATACATCCATGTATCATAAATCTGTACATTATGATTAATAGACCCATGAAAGTGATCGATCTACCCATGGTGTAGTTAAAATCCACAAAAACATGTACGTTAGTCTGTAATCCACGATCAAACTCATCCAACATACCCACATCGACCGATACTATGTCAGGTCTCGTGCAAACAATTTGGTTCTCTTGGCTTCCAACCGCATATATATATCCACTTACCATTCTTTTCTACATCACATTCCCTGATAGACTACCCGTCAACGACAGTTTGAAGTATCCCTTCAACAATGTCTATACCAACTTTCCGTCATAAACCTGGACTGTGATACTCTCAGAGTAATACCACTCTGATTCTTGATGATCTTAATACAAAGTATATTGGCCTTTTCTTTAACCAGCATACCCTTGGTAACCCAGATCTCAGCTTTGCTTCCACAAGAATATACTATACAATTTATATAGATAAATAGATGTATGAACATACCTGGTGTACACTCCCAGTAATAGACGTTTTTGTCGTCACAACTTTTTCTGCAATTGTTACCAAGCACATACACATTTACCGAGTTTCCATTTATTCATTCAATCGAGCCTTTCACGTGAAAATAACCTCAAACAAGCAACTATATCATTGAAAGTTAATGACTCGTGTGCATATATCTTTTCTGCAGCAACTAAAAAAGAAGCATCGTAACTGTCATCTCTGTACTTGAATAGTTCTCGTATAAAGTGTTGATCCCAAACTTGGATCGATTACCTTTGTATTATCGAGATAAATCAAGTATAATGCGTAGGGAAACTTTGTGTATTTGACAATCCAAGTATTACGGGAAACTAATACTTTGAAAGAACAAAGTACAAGACGATTACCAAACTTTCAATCGATTAATAGTATCAAAGTGAACATAAATCGTCCCTTATATCTACCCCTAAGGTCTCCCTTTATACACTAAGAGCCTTGTACAATAAGCTAAGATCAACTATAATGGAAAGATATACAAAGATAAACATAGTAAATAAACTTACTCGTATATCTCTTCCTAAATAAACAAAACATGTTGACCCTTGCATTCCATGCATCCCACAATGGGTGGGATTCTTCACTTCAGTGGCTTCTTATCAGCGGCTACACACAAAATGCCAGTGGCTACAATATTCTTTGTTAGCATTTAGAACTCCACTTGTCAGCGGCTAGGGACTTGGTCGGTTTATTCCCAACAATCCTCCCCTAAACTTGATATTTATCATAACTATCAAGTTTCTGAATAAAATAAAATATACAGAGAGGATTCTTACAAATATACTATCTTTGTATTTGAGTATTAATGAATCTCAAAAAGTTAACACTCATGTTTAGTCAACTTTCAGCTTTGTGCAGACCATCTTGTTATATATGAATCTATATGGACCTACTTCTGTGGCGATCATGAACCACAAATGATATTGCTTGGTGATCACTAATGATTATTCCAGGTTCACTTAGACATTCTTTTTTAATGATAAAAAGGAGATTTTGATCACATTGGTTGGATCTATATTATGTTAAGAACTAGTTAGTAGTTTGTAATCAAACTAAAACACTTTGAGAACTCTTACCCAAGCTAAATAAGTAATGCGGAATCTAACTTATAAAGCACAGAAGAACATAATTACTTTTAATTATTCTATTCTCTTATTAATCGACTTGAATGAGGTACATGAATGTCATCGTACTCATGTTCCTTTTATTGAGTAAGGAATCCTAGAAACCTTAGAATATTCTATAAAGATAAGTATATCACAAACGATATATTATCAATATTTTAACTATTAAGTATCTTAGTCTATTTTATATAATAAAACAAAATAAATTACAAGTTCTTTAATCATAAGAACTAAATGCAAGAATTAAAAACATTTCCATATAAAGAATATGTACAACACCTCAATGCAACAAACAATTTAATTCATTTCGAAATATTACTCTTTTAAGAAAATGGACTACTGTACCTTATTGTGCTACGTATTTTAAAATTAAATTAAAAAAGTTGTATCCGTAAAATTAAATTCATTGCTTCTATTTAAAAAAGTTGTATTCATAAAATTGTTTATGGTATTGGTTGTTTTATATAAATATACGTCTATATATCTATTTTATATGATAAAACAAAATAATTTACAAGTTCTTTAAGCATAAGAATTAAATGCAAGAATTAAAAATATTTCCATACAAAGACTACGAACAACACCTCAATGCAACAAACAATTTAATTCATTTCGAAATATATTTTTTTTGGGTAATGGGTTACCCCGGTAATCTTGTATTAATCACATGAAAAGTTTAAGTACAATGGAATGTGGTTGAAATACCACATTAACCTCAGCCAAAGGCTTGAACACCTAACGTTTAGAACAAACCCCTAAACGTAAAATCCATCTAACAAAGAAAAATCCTATCTTTCATATATATGGAAAGAATTAGGCATACTCCACTGCTCAAGCAGTTGAGAAACTGGTGTTGTATTCTTGAAGCGGAACGTAATTAGCTTAAGCCTCACCATAATCTTGAGACAATCACACAACTCTTGTGGAGAACGTTTCCCTTTGTTGAAAAGACGGTTGTTCCTCTCAATCCAAACGAAGTAACATGCAGCCGCAAAAACTAACCTTCCAATCACACTTTTAGCCGTTCTAAGATGAGCTATCGATTGAAGAAACACAGTAATATCTTCAAGCTTTGGTGGAATATCACTCATATCCGCCAACGTGCGAACAATCTGCCATACCTGCGTAGAGTAAGTGCATTCGAAAAAAAGGTGATTATGTGAGTCCGGAACGGACTTACAAAGAGGGCAGTGAAGCAATGTTAGATCGATATGGTCACCAACGTCCCAATGCCTTAAGCGATCTTGGGTCTTCAGACATCGCCTCATAATAAGCCACAAGCTGAAAGCACGCCGAGGAATACAATGTGAAAACCAAACCACTCCATACCATGGGACTTGAACACCTCTCGGTCTAAACATATCCCAAGCCTATTGAACCGAAAAGCTAACCATGTTCCCATTTATATCACGCCATTTCGGAGTATCAAGCCGCGTATCATCCAACAAAGGCACGGGAATCTGATCTAGATTAGGCGCTTTAAGGAGCCACGACTGTGGCCAATTCCAAACGCCATTTTGCACAAAATTAGCCACTTTACACCGAAGATTATGACCAGCTCTATGAACATCACGAGGCGACAAAAATCTAGATAACGGGCAGTGAGGATCCCAAGTATCAAATAACAAAGACGAATCCATACCGTTACCAAGCAATTTCCAAAGGTAGGGACGAACGGTTTCACGAAGTTGTAGTACTTTACGCCACCCCCAACTCAGATAAGCCGTGATAGTTAAGTCCCAAAGTGTTCGGTCCTTAATCTTATAAGTGTGAATCCACCGGACCCATAAAGACTCCTTATTGGTAACAATGTTCCAAATGTGAGTCGTCATCAATGCCATATTAATCATTTCCAAATATTACTCTTTTAGGAAAATGGACTACTGTACCTTATTGTGCTACGTTTTTTAAAATTAAATTAAAAAACTTGTATCCGTAAAATTAAATTCATTAATTCTATTTAAAAAAGTTGTATTCATAAAACTGTTTATGGTATTGGTTGTTTTATATAAATATACGTATATATATATATATATATATATATATATATATATATATATATATATATATATATATATATATATATATATATATATATATATATATATATATATATATATATATATATATATATATATATATATATATATATATATATATATATATATATATATATATATATATATATATATATATATATATATATATATATAAACAATTTATTCTTTGCGTATTTTATGTAAATATATTTTTAGGATGAAAAAAAAAAGATTACTGTATTTTTTTCATGAAAAATATTTTTGTTTATATAAAAAAAATAAAGTAAAAAACTCATTATAAAGTATTACTTTTTTGGTATAAAATAGATGATACATTTACATTTTTACTTTTAATTTTTAAACTCATTTATTGTATTTTCGTTTTAAATATAAAATGTATGTTACACTTTATTTTTTAAATTTTTGTTTAGGTTTTTAATATAATTTAATACTTTAATCGGTTTGAGTTCATCAGTTTCGGTCAAGCACTAAATAATTTGTAACAACTTCCTAAATAGGTGCATTTCCTCTACACGATTTGTCTCTATAAGTTACAATCCTCACAAAGAAAAACGTATCTGCATTCTTTAACACCACGTTCAAATCTGCATTAATACGACCAATTCAAGAAACAACATAAACAGTTTCTATTGGATCTATATCTGCGATTCGACCAGTTGCAAACCATAAAATTGGTAATTTTTGCATATACGTAGTTCTTCTTTTAGGGTTTAGATTTTATTTTTTTATGTGTTTTTGTTAATAATGCATTTATGTTGTAGAAAAACCAAGTTCTCATTGCTTTTTTGAATTATTGCAATATGGAGGATTAAAATTTGCTTTTGTTGGGCATTACAGGTGTGAGGTTTGGTGGAGGAGTCCAAAATTGTTTTTAAGCATGCGGATGGACAAGTGAAGTTCTTAACAACAACACACATACACTTACTATCTAGGTATCATATATCTAGCATTACAATGGTGTTACCAGTTGTAATATCGCATATGCATCCAACCATTGCTAATGATAAAAAAAGGTATAGACTATATGGCTTACGTAGAGCTGGTAATTTTTTGACTGTAGGTTGTCGACTATGTCATCTCAATAGTGGAAGAATGCACGTAGAAACCAGGCTGCAACATCTATAGAAAAGTCTCTACTTCATGAGATTATAGAGGGCGAATGAAGAGTTTCAAGGTTATAGTAAGCGTTCGCGAAGGTTTTCAGCAGATACTCTTCAAGTCAGATATAAAAGATTAAAACTTTCAAGTTGCAGATCTTCTGGAATGATGCATTCTAAGAGTTGGTCCTTTAATTTGGGGGTGGGGTGATTTAAGATATTCTTTCTTGATGCTAGGTTTTTTTTATAAATTAATATGATAAGTTTATTTTGATTCATTAGAATTTTGTTTAAAATTTAGGTATTTATAGTTTTTTGATAGAGGTTTTGTGGAGATTTGGATTTTGGTGTGTTTGGGAATATAGATTAACGATGAAAATCATGTTCATTGTTTTTGTTTTTAGTATTTAAGGTAAAAACTTGAAAAATAGTTTAGGTTCGCTATTTGCCTTACAAATACAAATTCTCCTATGGCCATGCTACAAGCTCCAGCTAATAAGCCAGCAAAGCCAATTAAGATCATGGATTTGATGTCTTTTTTAACAGATGTGGTTCCCATCGTCAATGAAGCAATTGACACTAAATCATCTGTTTCTCCTAGAACCACATATCTTAGCCATTGGGATCGTCTTGAGTAGTCAAACAAGTCGTTGGGTTTGAGTTTAAGGATAGCTTGGTGGTGCACCATGCCATTGACAGGTATTGCAGACATTTGAAATTAGTGAAGTGAAGTTAGTAAGTGTGGCTAACACACGCCAACAAGTGAATTATTTATAAGGAAAATTTTGTTGCGTTGACTTATAGAAAGATTAGGTTCTTAGGGTAAGTTTTGACTCTGACAGTTTTCAGAAGTGGTAACTTGGTGCAAGCTAAAGCTGCTATCAAAGTGGAGAAAGAGAAATAAGGAAAATTAGTCCCTCTATCATCTCGCACAATGAGTTGATCTTAAAAGCGATGTCCGTAGATGCGGATATGGATTTGGTTAATATGCAGACTTAAGTGGCATGATGTTTCTTCATTATTACATACTATAGTCTTACTAATCGCAAAGATACTAATATATTTGGTGCAAGTTTATTTAATGTTCTATGTAAATTCTTTGTACATTCACACAATACTATAATCTTATGATGGTACGAAGCACGGGTAAACAAAATAAAAACTCGGAGCGGCAAAGCACGCGTCTTCAAAATATTTTTTAATTGGTAATTTCATATTTACCCAAAATAAATCTCAAAGGAACATGTTTACTATTTATAAATTCTTCAAGAATTGGTTATCTTTGAGTTTTCAAATATGGAGGTCTCACATACTAGCATGAATAATTTCTAATGTTGTTGTCGATGATGGGTTAGGCCTCTCAAAGAATATGTAAGCGCTTTATTTTACAAATTCAAAAGGTAAATATATTTATTTTTGGTATTAATCTACTCTCATGATAGACGTTAAGTGTAATTTGTGCTAATAATTTGGTATCAAAGATGATCATGTGCCAAATTTTGTATTAATGTAAGTAATTGTTAGTTAATGGTGAGTATGCTAAACTTTACTTTCGTGCATAATGATACACTATAGTTGATTAGTAAATGAAAATTAGTATATACTATAACCAGTTTTACTATATCTATACTAATAGGATTAATTTTCTAAAGTTGAACATACAGTAAAAGAAAAAATAATATAGTGGCAAAGCTCAAGTATAAATTTACTTTACATTTAAAAAAGAGTGTTTGGGTGGGGGTTTGTAAAGCGGTCATTATGAAGGTTGGATGTATGAAAAAAGGCTAATTAGACGAGATGGATACCCTTTGAGTCAATCAATTAGGGTTGAATTATTTACAAAGCTTATCTACTTATTATGATGCTTTGAGATTGCTACTTTACAAAGTTTATCTACTTATTATGATGTTTTGTTATTGCTAATTTACAAAGCGTATCTACTTATGTTTCTTGGAAGTAGGAATTATGTTTTATTACGATAGTTGATCTTTGCGTAATTAAACAACTGAACTACATAACTCAACTTGTGTTAAACTCGTGGCATCTTACTGTAGAGGTTTGTATGTGGTATTTCTTTTTATACTTTTCCATAGGCCCATAAATTTGAAATCTACTTGATGTTGCCCCGATTACACTCTAAGACTTATAAGAGATACTTTTGTTTAGTAATGTAATCTAATTGATTAGCAGGTGATAATTGTTAGATCGTATATATTGCATTATTTTTTTTAAATACACTCATAACTAATCAATACAAGTGCTTCATATTCTCAATATTTGAATTAGATTAATTATATGATTCACTGTATGATCTTTTTGCCTTTTGTAATTTGTTTAAGTGTTTGGAATTAGGCTTTAGCAAAATAGTCACACATTTGAATATCCTCATCTTAATCTAGTTGTGATAATTATAAAGTTTTTATTCACATGAAAAATATAAGATGGTTTCATCTTTATAGATGAATAATCGAATTTTTATATGCTTAAATTGGATGTTAAGTGATTTATGTATTATCCAGGTTAGAGATGCTTATCGTTTTAAAGTGAGCCCTCAACATGTAGAAACCCCGGTGAATATACGTGTATATACACCTATAAGGTACTGCCTCCTCTTTATCTGTATCATTCACTTTTACATGTTATAACTTGAAATAGCTCGCAACACGTTCTGAAATAATAATTTTGTTATGAAACTTCATATTATTGTCAAATAAGAAAATAGTGTGAAAGAATTAATGTTGTATGACCTATTTTTAACATGACATTACCTTTTATATCTTCACATATATGTGTTCTTTAATTTCCAATATAGTTTACTAACAAACTTAGAGTTTGTTTATGTCAATCACTAATATGTAGAGAATTAATGATTAATCACTACTGAGATTGTAGCAAATACAAATTATCAGGTCTCTCAGAATTTAAAAAGTTCACAAATTGATGGCATTTTTGTTAATTATTTTAATATTTCAGACATCAAAATAAAAGACTACCTAAATCTACCAATTCTTATGCTATAGTGATAGTTAAATATTTGACTTATAATATTGCAAAAAACTATTTCAGTTGTTCCATTTAACAAGAACTTATTAATGGGTTTAATTTCTCAGGTGTTCCAAACCATAGAATCGCTTTAAAAGTTAGAGTTCCGGTAATGTTGTTGCGAAATATAGATCAAGCAAATGGTTTGTGTAATGGTACAAGCCTCCAAGTTCTACATTTAACAAGAACTTAGATTAGTGAACAAATCATCAAAGGAACAAACTTTTGAAAAAAGGTTATCATACCGAGGTTGAGAATTACTCCGTCTGATAAACGTTTACCAGTAAAGATTGCAAGAAAGCAGCTTCCTTTGTCACTTTCTTTCGCAATGACGCTTAAAAAAGTCAAGGTCAATCGCTTTCCAAAGTTGGTTTATAACTTCCACTTCATGTATTCACCCATTGACAACTTTACGTTGTTGTTTCACGAGTTAAAAGCAAAAAGGGGTTGGAAGTTGTCGTTTGTGATGAGGATGGTAATATTTCCAATACCACTACAAACGTGGTGTACAAAGAAGTTCTTCAAGGTCTATGAGCAATGTTTAACAAGTATATTGTTTTTATATTCGTACATTTTATTACATGGTTTTGTCAATGATTCATTTTTCAGCCACAACATGTTTAACTAAAGTCTAATTGCATTTTATGTCAACAAATAGGTGTTTACACATTGAAACTTGGTAACCAACTTCACAGCTATGACAAACATCATCTCATACTCAAGATCATCAACTTTGAAATTAAAAAATGCATAGAACACTTTATTTTAATTTTTGTAAAATCATAACATTACCATGTAATGATACATGTTTACTTTCGGTTTTTCTTTATTTCATATATTAATGATTCATACTTACATTATTCATTGAGTATTTCTCTTATTTTACTTTCTCATAACACTTCTTACAAATCAAGTTTTCTAAGATATCCCGTGATTCCACGGGTCTTTAAGCTAGTACCTATAAAGATTTAAGTCATTTTGTATTATTAGAAGTCTTAATTTTTTAAGCCTCTAACATTTCTATTAAAAGAAAGTGTAGAAATGTTAAATCGGATCCGGTGGTCTAATGTGGTGGTAGATGGTGGTGGAAGCCATTGTTGGCTTAGAGAGAGAGAAAGAGAGGTTGAGAGTAAAAGTGTGTGTATTCCCAAATGAACAAAATGACAATCAACACCCCTCCTTGGAAGCTAAGGAGGGGTATATATAGTCACGCACACAACCTAAACTTTACAACGAACCTAGTCTAGTCTAAATGTGTGTGACTATGATAACTAACGGGAATTCTTAAATGTCGTCACATAAAGTGAGTTTCCAACAATCTTCCCCCATGGGACGACGTGTAGAATTCCTTACAATATTCTTCCTAACAAGTACAAAATAATTAAGAACAAGAGCTTTCTTGAAGCATCCAATGCTGATGAAGTCTTCTGAGGCCTTCGTCTTCAAAACGACTCATCTTTAACTTGTAGTAGAAATACTGTAACGGCACGAGCTAAGTAACCCATACACTTCTGGTTAAGGAGAAGCTTCTGAATTTGCTTCCCCCTAATTCATGCCACGTAAACTTGATGTAGAAGTAATAAGTGTGTAAACACTTATGCTTTTGCCACTAAAATCAAGGAAAAACAAGACCTAATCATGTGTTTTATATCGTAAAAGTCGGAATTACGTGTGGTTTTGTGTTCTTGTGTTAAAATAGGTACAAATGATCAAAAGGAAAGAAAACACGGGATTTCACGGTCAAATGTTGAAGAAAAGTCAAGAAAGAGTCGAAGACAAAGTCAAAAGACCAAAAGTGTGCCAAAGATCACGAAAACCGGCAATTCGACACGGTTTGAAGAAATGATCAAGGAAGCCAAAAATCGAGCTCGATTCTAACGGATTTAATCAATTACAAAGATTTCGGGCCAAGTGGGTCCCACATTGGGTTTATGGGCCTTTAAGCTCATGTATGGACTTAAGTAGCTAAAAATATTGGTCCAAGCCCAAAAGGCCCAAAAGCATAAGAATGGACGGAGGAAAAATTGTTTCAAGATAAAATGGGCCTAAAGCCCATAATCATTAAAGTTATTAAACTAAAAGGATTTAGTAACTTGGGCAAAATACCAAGTGAATGGATGGTGACAAAAGAAGTTATTAAGTGAATACATTTTGGTCGTCATTCAACCCTCCCACACACGAATTGATCAAAGTCAACAAATGCTCACTCTTCCCGTGTACCTCACCCACACTCAATTCCCCCCCCCACTCATTTGCATTTAAACGAATGTTACTCACACCCACTCAGTTATTAATGTTTTATTTACCCCACACATTTAGTCGATAAAAACAAAGCATAATACCCCCATCCATTCACTGTTCTTCCTTTGTCTCTCCCATTTTTTTTCACAGCCACCACCATTTACCCTAACCCTAAAATCACTTTAGATAAAAAAAAATATAACCAAAGGAAATTGGGGGTTTTACCCTTAATGTTTAATTCACTCAAAGAGGGATTAAATCCCCATCTTTTTCGGAGCAAACACCATGGATGGTCCCCTCTTTCTCCTGACGTGGCACAAATCCACCAATCACTCATCCACCCTGGCAATCCGTGGACACAATTACTCTCAACCGTTTGATCAAGTGAAGAAGAAAGAGAAGAAATCAACGGTGATGATTTTACTCCGTGGGCACCAAGGAAAATGGTTTTAGGGTTTCCCTATAAAAACCCCTCATTCTGTAATGTTAGGAGAGCTTTTTTTATTTTCCTAGTTTTTAAATTAAATTAGGAGTAGGATTTAAATTAGTTTTAATTTTTGCAAAATTAGAATAGGTTTAATGTATTTTTTTTAATTTCCAGTTTATGTAATTTTTCTTTAATGTTAATGAAAAGTTTATTTTTATTTATATTTGTCTCTTTTTAATTCCTTGCAAAGTTCTTATTATTTTAATCTTTAAAATTGTTTTTAATACTGTTCACGTTTTTATTATTCGAATTAAAAAAAAATAAAAAAATAAAAATAAAAAAAGAAAAAAAAAAGAAAGTGTTATTTCTTTTCCCACTGGAAAGAAATTACAAGATTCTGTTTAGATTGGAAACTGTTCTACTGTTCTTGGTTCGATGGATTATTCGAGGCTTACTGTTTGGTTCACGATGGAGATGTTGATGATTTGAGGTGTGTCGATTCGGTTTCGGTAAAGACAGCTCAGCGCTGCATCTTCTGCTCAACGGTTCCTTCAATCGGTTCGAATCTTCTATTTTATTTTTCTTTCTTGTTTTAGATTATTAGTAACTGCTTATTTATTTTGTTAATGTTGTTGTTTATGATTGAATCTGCTTTTGTTTAGTAATTGTTTGGAGATTAGATTGCATCGTATCTGCTTTGAGTTTATATCGTACTGTTTAAAGTTTTTTTTAATCTTAGCTTCTGATTTAATCTTACTGCTTGTGTTGAGTTTCTATTTAGATAACTTGAATCTGCTTATTATTTTTGAAGTTTGTTGCGTTTGAATTTGTTATCGTTTTTTTGTTCTTCTTTTAGACTCGAGTGTGAGGCCTGCTTATTCGTCTATATGCTTAACTTGTTTAGCTTGTTTGGTTTTTACTACTGCTTTTACATGCCTTTTGCTTTCGTTAGATTATTTGTTTTAGCTTATTGTTTTCTGTTTTATAGCTTACGTCTGTCACTGCTTATGTACTTCGCGCATGCTTATTTAATTCCATTCTTAGCTTATTATCATGTTTAGGTTTCATTTCTTTTAAATTGCTTATTTGCCTAATGTTCTTATTTAGCTATTCTAATCTGCTGTGTTCTGTTTGGTTAGCATTTCTGTCCAAAAAGATCTAAAAATAAATAATAGCAAAAACAACGGTCTGTTGGGACTCGAACCCCAGACCTCTAGCTAAACAGTCCAGCGCCCCAACCATCTCATCTTGGTTCTTTCTTGTGTATTGATCTGCGTTATTTATTTAATATAGGCTTTACGTCAACTGTCAGATTTCAAATTAGTTTATTACATGTTTTGTAGTTTAAATTTTATATTAATTGTTTTATTTAAATTTCGTTTTATTAAGTTTTAAATAAAAATATAAAAAGATAAAAAAAATATTTTAATTACTTTCTTTAAAGTTTAAATTAGTTTAATTTGTTTTAAAATAGTTTTTATAAAATTTCATTTAAAAGTCAAATTAGCTTTTATGTTTTAATTAGTTTAAATTAGTTTTATATTCAAGTTAAGTTTTATATTTTCAATTAGTTTTAAAATAGTTTTATTTAAATTAGATTTTAATGTTAAATAGTTTTTAAATTAGTTTAAAAAATACCAAAAATACTTTTTACCAAAAACAAGTTAAGTCGATACGATAAATTGGAAATCAATTCGGGTGAGTCGAGGAACGAAAAGTAATATAAAAAGGGTAACAAAATCTCTGTTTCAAAATGGCGCCGCTGCCGCTTCGCTCGTACGATTGACGATTTTTCGTGAAGACGTTTGGATTTTGGGATCCGTTCTTTTTGAACGTTACGTTTCTTGCAAAAAAAAAATCAAAAATACAAAAAAATCAAAAACTTAAAAATACAAAAAATTAAAAAATCGCAAAAGCAATTTCTTTCCTAAGAATTGCACCAAAAAAATTAAAAAAATCCAAAAGTAATACGTTTTCCTAAACGTATTACACCAAAAATATTACGTATTATTGTTATTTTTCTTATTCGATTTCTTTTGTTTTTTGTGAATATATATTTTTCTAAAATACAAAAATATTCTTCTTTATCCTCTATTGTGTTTAATTCTTTTTCTCAACCCCTCTTATTTATAATGCTTCATGGATTTATCTTGCGTTCGGTGTGGGAGACCATGGCTTGGTTTTCCAATTTGTCCATGGTGTACTTGTGCGAAGTGTGGTTCCGATATCGACAATACACAATTTGGATTTTGTCCATTGTGCAATTCTAGAAATTCGTACTTCTCATCTTACACAAATTTCTCCCCTCCTTCCGTCTATGACAATCCCTATCCGCAACATGCACCGGGTTTTTCTCAATACCCGTGTTGCAATCATTGTGGGGGCCCTCACGATACTTCTTATTGTCAACCAATGAATTATGAGCCACATCCGTGCTATAATTCCGGTTTTCAAAATTTTGAACCCCCACATCCCACCATCAATCATCAATCCTCTCAGAGAATTCAACAAATCAATGCTTTGAATGACGAAAGAAAAGCCCTTCTTTTGGAACTTCATGACGGCTTAATTCGACTGACCGAGACTTTGGAGGAGCAACAACGACAACGACAAGAGAAAGTATCTAATCTTAGTGATTATACTCCTCCTCCTGTGCGTTCTTACTATTATGATGATGATGATGACGATGAGAATACTATTTCTTGGAATGATCTTTGTGCTCAATGTCCTAGTGCAATTGTAATTCCTTCTCTCGACTTGCCGGCTCTCGAGCCTAAGGATTCTACCACTCCTATTCTCGATTCTTCTACTACGGAGCCCGATGCCTCTCTCATCATGGGGGATGAGGGTCTTATCACTATTCCTTGTGACGAGACTCTTATTCCAATCCAAAGTGAGCCTACGGTTGTTTCCGATAGTGACGATGAGTGTGAATCTCTTTCTAGTAATGATTCATTACCTCCCACCGACATCTTGGGAAACGATTCTTTGGCTTTCTCTAATCCCATTTTTGATCTCGATGATGATTTTACTTCTAGTGATGACGAGTCACTATCCGATGAAGACGTTCCGAAGGAAAATTTCAAGATTTATTCGAACCCTTTATTTGATTTTGATGACACCTACATCTCTAGTGAGGTGAATCCTCTCTTTGAAGAGGGGATTGAGGACATTGATAGCTCCGACTCTATTGCTATTGATGATCATTCTTTGTTAGCCATGCCACCTCCCATCATAGAGGAGGTGGAGAGATTTGACCCTAGTTTCCGTTTGATTCGGTCTGGTGAGGTGACGCGGGTGGTAGACATGTCCTCTGATATTTCTCATATTATGTTGCCACCCCGTCCTACCGCGTGCACACCCAAGCAAGTGATGTATCGCCTTTACTCTCCTCATTTCACACCGGGAAATGAGGATGAGTGTTTTGACCCGGGAGGTGAAATTGACCATTCTATGATTGATACCTTTACGGCTTTGCCGAATAGTGAGCATCCTATGTCTTTGGGGGATGACAATTTGTCTCCTTTACCCATCCCACCTCCCGTGGATCACGACTTTACTTACTTTTCTTATGTCGAGAGGACTTTTCTACCTTTCATGACTTATCCTCCTGCCTCTCATTTATTATGTTCCTCCGGGACCGAGGATAAGATTTTTGATCCCGGTATAACATTCGAGGCTTCCCCATGGACCATTTAATTCGGGGTTGAGTCAGGCTCGTGACTCGGTTAACAAACACAAGCGCTTCTCGGGAGGCAACCCGATGATCTATCTTTTTATCTTTTATCTATTTTCTACAATAAGTGTAGGGGGAGCCGTGTAGGTTGTTTGTTTTGTGTGTTGTGATTGTGTAGGTACATGTGCTTTGATGATCCACTTTTGGTGCTTTTGACGTGACCCGTGTTCCCGTGTTACCCGTGTACCCGGTTCCTTCGATAAGTTTTTGCTATTGTGATTCTATCTTAAAACGAATAAATGTAATCACTTTAGTTGTCCTTTCCTTAGCTCGATTTAAACAACGCAATCAATGTCCTAAGTGTAGGGGAGTTTATTCTCCCACATGCTTAAACATTGAGGACAATGTTTATATTAAGTGTAGGGGGGATTTCTATCGAATTTTAGTGGCCTTTTCCATGAATATGACCCCATTTTTACCGGAAATTTTTTAAAATTCTCAACGTTTTTCAAATTTTTGATCTATTTTGGCCTTGTAGTATTTTTCTTTTATTTTCTTTTCTTTTGTCATCGCATCTTATTTTTATTCTTATTTAAAAAAAATAAAGTCAAAATAAAATAAATAAATAAAATAGTTTTAACAAGTTTAGTTGTCTTTGATATATTAGGCCCGTCGTGAAAATTTTGACTCAACCCGGGTTTACTTATACAAGTTTACTCTAGCTAGTATCCTTAACCATATGGACCTTAATTGGTTTATTAGGCTAAGCATCCACGAGTCTCATTCCTTGAGATTTTAAATTGTGGAGAACGAGAGATGATAGAGTTAATTATAAGTTTGGTATTCTTTCATTAACTTATGTGAGTTAGTTATGAGCTTTTTCTCCCATCACTTGTTAATAATTATATTTGCAATAAATAAGGATTGTACGATTTAAAAGGTTACTTAGCTTCTAGCACAAGATCGTTTAAAAGTTGCTCGGTATTAATTAGAGTTCATAGCCAAGGCATAACTTATTGAAACGGGACGCGAAGATTGGCTTATCCAAAAAGGCCCTAACAAGGCATGAGGATACCCGAGTCCAAAAAGGCCCTAACAAGGCATGAGGATTCACTTTTTGCTAAAGATCCTAAGATGATGTGAAGATCATTAATCCAAATCAATATGATGGATCAAGACACACGACGAGAAGCAATTACTCCCCTAAAGATCATGGAGAAGTCTATCCAAAAAGACCCTAACAAGGTATGAGGATAAATAGATCCAAGTCCGAAAAGGAGGCGGATCGTTGTATATCAAAATCCTAAATAAAGAAGAGGATAAATGAAGAAGTCGTGGTCAACGTTTGAAGCATCTTTCACTCCTTATGAAGATGTATACCAAAATGAAGAGAAGACCATAATTTCAAGATCGTCTCTCAAGATTTGAAGTTTGAAGTACAAACCAAATATCGGTCCGAGAAAGGTCTCAAATCGTGAAACGAGTTATGCCAAGATATGAACTTTATGAGGTCTCGAGAAGCCGTTTTAAAAGATTTTGTCCTTTAGCTAACTATTGATTAAATCGTTCACTTTATTTTCGGACTAAATAATTATCGAAATAAGTCAAAAATGCATCCTCGTGATCATTCAAGACAAAAATAAAATGCAAGAGATTCACCTAGGAATAAGGGAGTCTAAGTGATTAATTAAACCACATGAGTAAGTGTTAGTTGTGCTAACTTGTAATAACAATGATCTCGTTTTTGAGCTTGGTATGGGGAACGTGAAACTTGAGGGTGATTTATATTCATGACACCAAAGCCCTAATCTAAGTCCTAGATTTCTTTACGAGTTTCTTCCATCTAATAATTTCCAAGATAATAAATGATTATAACTTTTGTTTCCTTTAAAGATTTTATCTTTTCGTCGTAGAAGTAGTAGTAATTATAATAAAGGCCGAGATGGATTGATAATGAGAAAAATGTAACTTATGCTTTAAAATAATGCATTGCATGGGGTCATTGCAATGGTCAAGTGTAGGGGATTTAATAAGTGTGTAAACACTTATCCTTTTGCCACTAAAATCAAGGAAAAACAAGACCTAATCATGTGTTTTATATCGTAAAAGTCGGAATTACGTGTGGTTTTGTGTTCTTGTGTTAAAATAGGTACAAATGATCAAAAGGAAAGAAAACACGGGATTTCACGGTCAAATGTTGAAGAAAAGTCAAGAAAGAGTCGAAGACAAAGTCAAAAGACCAAAAGTGTGCCAAAGATCACGAAAACCGGCAATTCGACACGGTTTGAAGAAATGATCAAGGAAGCCAAAAATCGAGCTCGATTCTAACGGATTTAATCAATTACAAAGATTTCGGGCCAATTGGGTCCCACATTGGGTTTATGGGCCTTTAAGCTCATGTATGGACTTAAGTAGCTAAAAATATTGGTCCAAGCCCAAAAGGCCCAAAAGCATAAGAATGGACGGAGGAAAAATTGTTCCAAGATAAAATGGGCCTAAAGCCCATAATCATTAAAGTTATTAAACTAAAAGGATTTAGTAACTTGGGCAAAATACCAAGTGAATGGATGGTGACAAAAGAAGTTATTAAGTGAATACATTTTGGTCGTCATTCAACCCTCCCACACACGAATTGATCAAAGTCAACAAATGCTCACTCTTCCCGTGTACCTCACCCACACTCAATTCCCCCCCCCCCACTCATTTGCATTTAAACGAATGTTACTCACACCCACTCAGTTATTAATGTTTTATTTACCCCACACATTTAGTCGATAAAAACAAAGCATAATACCCCCATCCATTCACTGTTCTTCCTTTGTCTCTCCCATTTTTTTTTCACAGCCACCACCATTTACCCTAACCCTAAAATCACTTTAGATAAAAAAAAATATAACCAAAGGAAATTGGGGGTTTTACCCTTAATGTTTAATTCACTCAAAGAGGGATTAAATCCCCATCTTTTTCGGAGCAAACACCATGGATGGTCCCCTCTTTCTCCTGACGTGGCACAAATCCACCAATCACTCATCCACCCTGGCAATCCGTGGACACAATTACTCTCAACCGTTTGATCAAGTGAAGAAGAAAGAGAAGAAATCAACGGTGATGATTTTACTCCGTGGGCACCAAGGAAAATGGTTTTAGGGTTTCCCTATAAAAACCCCTCATTCTGTAATGTTAGGAGAGCTTTTTTTATTTTCCTAGTTTTTAAATTAAATTAGGAGTAGGATTTAAATTAGTTTTAATTTTTGCAAAATTAGAATAGGTTTAATGTATTTTTTTTAATTTCCAGTTTATGTAATTTTTCTTTAATGTTAATGAAAAGTTTATTTTTATTTATATTTGTCTCTTTTTAATTCCTTGCAAAGTTCTTATTACTTTAATCTTTAAAATTGTTTTTAATACTGTTCACGTTTTTATTATTCGAATTAAAAAATTAAAAAAAAAAAAAAAAGAAAAAAAAAAGTGTTATTTCTTTTCCCACTAGAAAGAAATTACAAGATTCTGTTTAGATTGGAAACTATTCTACTGTTCTTGGTTCGATGGATTATTCGAGGCTTACTGTTTGGTTCACGATGGAGATGTTGATGATTTGAGGTGTGTTGATTCGGTTTCGGTAAAGACAGCTCAGCGCTGCATCTTCGGCTCAACGGTTCCTTCAATCGGTTCGAATCTTCTATTTTATTTTTCTTTCTTGTTTTAGATTATTAGTAACTGCTTATTTATTTTGTTAATGTTGCTGTTTATGATTGAATCTGCTTTTGTTTAGTAATTGTTTGGAGATTAGATTGCATCGTATCTGCTTTGAGTTTATATCGTACTGTTTAAAGTTTTTTTTAATCTTAGCTTCTGATTTAATCTTACTGCTTGTGTTGAGTTTCTATTTAGATAACTTGAATCTGCTTATTATTTTTGAAGTTTGTTGCGTTTGAATTTGTTATCGTTTTTTTGTTCTTCTTTTAGACTCGAGTGTGAGGCCTGCTTATTCGTCTATATGCTTAACTTGTTTAGCTTGTTTGGTTTTTACTACTGCTTTTACATGCCTTTTGCTTTCGTTAGATTATTTGTTTTAGCTTATTGTTTTCTGTTTTATAGCTTACGTCTGTCACTGCTTATGTACTTCGCGCATGCTTATTTAATTCCATTCTTAGCTTATTATCATGTTTAGGTTTCATTTCTTTTAAATTGCTTATTTGCCTAATGTTCTTATTTAGCTATTCTAATCTGCTGTGTTCTGTTTGGTTAGCATTTCTGTCCAAAAAGATCTAAAAATAAATAATAGCAAAAACAACGGTCTGCTAGGACTCGAACCCCAGACCTCTAGCTAAACAGTCCAGCGCCCCAACCATCTCATCTTGGTTCTTTCTTGTGTATTGATCTGCGTTATTTATTTAATATAGGCTTTACGTCAACTGTCAGATTTCAAATTAGTTTATTACATGTTTTGTAGTTTAAATTTTATATTAATTGTTTTATTTAAATTTCGTTTTAGTAAGTTTTAAATAAAAATATAAAAAGATAAAAAAAAATATTTTAATTACTTTCTTTAAAGTTTAAATTAGTTTAATTTGTTTTAAAATAGTTTTTATAAAATTTCATTTAAAAGTCAAATTAGCTTTTATGTTTTAATTAGTTTAAATTAGTTTTATATTCAAGTTAAGTTTTATATTTTCAATTAGTTTTAAAATAGTTTTATTTAAATTAGATTTTAATGTTAAATAGTTTTTAAATTAGTTTAAAAAATACCAAAAATACTTTTTACCAAAAACAAGTTAAGTCGATACGATAAATTGGAAATCAATTCGGGTGAGTCGAGGAACGAAAAGTAATATAAAAAGGGTAACAAAATCTCTGTTTCAAGAAGCATTTTAAATAGCTTCCCCCTAAGCCAACAATCCTCGTAAGCAACTTCAAAGCTTTTAATAAAGCTTAGAATGATTAAGCGCACAGCGGAATCTAACTAGCAAATCCCATCATATAACATGATAATGTTGCTAAGAAGGATTGAAAGTTTGGGGCACACCAAGTAGATCAACAACTTTTCTTCTCACGCTTGAATAATTCTTCTGAATTTTTCTTCCCCCTGAGAGTTCAAGTTATGCATACCAGAAAGAATCAAGACACTTCTTCCCCCACATAGTTGAAGAAGGTAAATCAATCCCAATTATGAAGCTCAAATACTAAAGTGGACACTTTATCCCATTCATGAAGTTGATATCGTAACACCAGAGTCAATCAAGTCCCGGAAATGTACATATCTTCTTCCGGAGATGCACCAGAGTCAATTAAGTCCCGGGAATGCATATAGGATAATGATGATGTTTAATTGCAACAATCAAACAATTAAACCTCGAATCAGTAGTGTACCGTTTGGAGATTGATAACGACACGAGTTAAAACACTGATTTTCTCTGCGGCTATGACAAATGTCATCCCGAAATATCTTCAAATCAAAAGAAGGTATGAAGTTCATCACGTGTACTCGTTGTGCGTTCAATGTGTCTGCTTCTTCCCCCTTGATGGTTTCGAAACTCGGAACCATCAATAAATTGTACGCACATGAACCTGAAATCTCGTGAGAATAATAAATAAGCTGAATTATATATTTTGTTAGAATCAGCTGTTGATCAAAAATCTCTTCTCATAAACTCTCCATGGATACCTTTACCAACCCACGTGAAAGCAATTTGAAGTGACCACTGAAAGAATGAACCAGATACATCAAACGTGAAGCTGAATAAAAATCCTTCGATCTTGTGACTTAAGCTTGCACTATTGTTGAATGAAGAACGGTGGAGAAATCTCTAAGTACTCAGTGCATCACTGAAGAAGTCTATAAGCACAACACCTCTTGAAATTATCCACGTCGACTAAGCGCGTGACACTGAGTACAACAATGTAACCCCTTTAAGTGATAGTTATCCGAGTTATCAACCATCCACCCCGAACCCGGAAACCAGATAACCAAGTCTTCATTCTAGGATTAAGCACTAGCAAGTTATCTAGTAAAAGATAAAATAAATACACGCCTTCGAAAAATCCGTCTTCAACGTCACGTAATTAATACTCGATCAGACGAATCCGTAGCAACTAAAAAATCGCCCATTTTTCTTGATCTCGTCAAAATAAATTCTTGTCACATTTGTCACGTCAATTTGTCGCGTCACATTTCTCGTCACCCCATTAGTGTCAAGAAAAAATTAAAGAACCACAAATGCAAAAAAAAACTACAAATTCAAAAAAGGAACTTGTTTGTTTGAGCATTCATTCTCCTTAACAATGTCTCGTCACTTTTTGTCTCGACCCGATGTCACAGTTAAATCCCGACAATATTCACAAAATTTTATTCAAAATGATTAATTTTGAAATAAAAAACTTGTTTATATTGTGTGTTAAAACAAACGGGCCAACATTCCAATTAGCCAAAGTCTGTTAACCATAAAAAATGTGTGTCATGGTCCATACATTGCAACAGTCCAGCCCAATCCTTCCAAGACCCGGTCCACCCAATTTGAGCTTATAAAAATGTTTAACCTAAAAATTAGGTGAGGTAAACCTAATCTCAAAAAAACATACAAGCCGTTATCCACTCACATAGTATCCTCCGTCCCCCCAATCTTTCTAACCTCATCTCCTCTGCCATTTAATCTTCACCCATCTCAAACTAAATAGAAAACTTCATCTGATCCCTAAATCATAACAAGTATTGAATCTAAATCATATATCATCTCATCATACATCAATCCTCTTCTCCAAATCGTGACCCCTATCTCATGTCTGTAAATACCAAACTGCAGCAGCAACTAACCAATCTACTTTTAGTTTCTTATGTCCAAAAAAATGAAACGCGAAACAAACGAAGATGAAGTCATAACTTCAAGATCTTTATAAAATATCTCGGGTAGGTTTCTTTGTTTATGTCGATTGTTGTTGAGTCTGATTAATGAAGTTTCTTGAATCGAATTAAACAAGAGCTAAACTTTGTAGTTTTATGTTCTTTCAATTCAATTCATAAATTAATGAGAGGGTTATGCCTTGACATAGATCGATGATGATTAAATTAATTTCGTGATGGATCTAAAAGATCTCGACATTGCATGTCATTTTACGAATCAAATCTGAGATTGATTAAAATTTTCTAGTATTGTTATGATTTTTAGATGGGTTAGGTGACGATGGGATTAGGATTAGTTTGTGGTGTTGAGGAGGTATAAGGATGGAATGAGTTGGTCGAGTCAGTGAGTTTAACTGAGTCAACTCGGTAATGACCGAGTTGACTTGGTTGAGATGGGTTTTGGTCAGGAGTTAAGTGAAAGCCCTTTTTAAACTGATGGATTCAGTCAAGGTACTGAGTCAACATGCATGGTCATGATTTGTTAAAACTGCATCGTCTCCAAAATTTCCAACCATCGCAGTCAAACAGAAATGAATCCATCGAAGTCTAAAACTTTTTTCCATCGCAGTCTTAAAAACTAGACCCATCGCAGTCAAAATGTATGTAGTCCATCGTAGTCAAAACAAAAATGAATCCATCGAAGTCTAAAACATTTTTTCCATCGCAGTCTTAAAAACTAGACCCATCGCAGTCAAAATGTATGTAGTCCATCGTAGTCAAAACCGTGACCCATCGCAACATGATGTCTTAATACGATGGAACCCATTACGATGGTACCCATCGCAATGGTACCCATCGTAATGGAACCATCGTAGTGGGACCATTGTAGACAACCCATCGCAGTCAATGCGATGTACCAAGATGCAGTCTTATCCAAAATCTGTACTTGTTCCTGAAAATCTGGGAAAATGAATCTGACCATGTTTCTGGGTAACTTCATCATCCTATACAACAATAAAAGCCCAGAATAAAAAAGAAACTTCATCAAAAACCCAGTCACCAACAATACCAGATTTAATTAAATATGCAGTTTTGACTTCTTGTAACCAGCAATTTGTCCAAGGATGTTTCTGAAAATCTGATGTGGACCAAAAGACAACAATGATATTATGATGAAACCGAGAAAGAATTGGACAGTTTAGACGAAACGTGACAAAAACTTGTGATCTTTGAAAGAAAAAACACAAGTTGTGACAAATAAATAAACAAACGGACCAAAAAAATTTTTTATAGACCACCAAAACCGAAAACATAAACACGATCCAAGGATGGAACCGTGGCTCTGATGCCAAATGTAGAAATGTTAAATCGGATCCGGTGGTCTAATGTGGTGGTAGATGGTGGTGGAAGCCATTGTTGGCTTAGAGAGAGAGAAAGAGAGGTTGAGAGTAAAAGTGTGTGTATTCCCAAATGAACAAAATGACAATCAACACCCCTCCTTGGATGCTAAGGAGGGGTATATATAGTCACGCACACAACCTAAACTTTACAACGAACCTAGTCTAGTCTAAATGTGCGTGACTATGATAACTAACAGGAATTCTTAAATGTCGTCACATAAAGTGAGTTTCCAACAGAAAGCTTCAATGCTTTTAAACCCCTTTAATGAAAAACACACACAAATTTGTAACAGCCCCATCTATATGTATAAAGCCCATTTAAACAAGACTCGTAACAGCCCATAAATGTCTTTGAGTTTTTGTAACAGCATCATTTATACAACCAATTAATTTGTATTAGCTATTATAGATAGCCTAAAGTGTAATAGTTATTTCAAAAAACTCATTTAATGTATACGTTTTTTTAATATCAAGGTCAAACCACATATATAAACACACACCAAAATCTGAAACACATACTAAACACAAAAACACATAAACTTCTTTTTCTCTCTTTCTAGCACACATACCTCCAAAGGCTGACTCGACCGCCGCTACCACCGTAGAAATTGCCACCACCATCACCTGGAGCCGCCACCAAGACCTCTGGATCTTGCTTAATCCGGTGGTGTTTGAGTATGGGCATTTCTGTTGTTGTTTGAGTGGTTTTGGTGGTGTTTAAGTGGTTTTCATGGTGTTTCGATTTTGTGTTTTATGGTGTGTTGACCTGATATGCCGGTATCCTATGTATAACGTCTAAGTCCAGGTTCTTATTATAGAATGTAGTTGTAGATATTCTTTCTAGCTTCGATTTGGTATAAGGTAGAGCTTTTAACTCCAAACGAGTCAAAAGTTACGCTAGTTTGAATTTTCGTGTACCGGGAGATGAAAGTCGACTCAATCCGAAATTGTGTTCGATTTTGGGTCAAATCTCGGGGAAAATAAGTTGAGTTTTAAAAACGATTAGAGGCTGTTCTCAGGCTATAAACTTAGCATTTTGAGTCTATTTTCATAATCAAGAGTCGAATTTGTAAACGGGAATGCTTAAGAAGGTCAAAATGGTTTTACAACGCGAAGGTACAAAACTGTCCGAAATTTGGAGTTTATTAATGTGACAAGCAGTGGGTCTTAGAAGTGAGAACTTTTTATGAAATTTAATATGCAATTTCTACAGGTTGTAAATGATTTTTACAAATTTTTTCATAATTTGTGGTGATGTCTAAGTATAGGAAAACAGCCCGTACATTTGGTATGTATCGACAGAATTGTAAAATGAGCAATGGTTCTAATAAAGTATAAAAATGAACGTGTATAGTAAATATCACTTGTTTGGATTTTTGGCGTGAGTTTATGTGAACTTTGAGTGTTCTTAATTATGTACATACAGTACTTGAAGGTACATGAAGGTGTTGATTCATTTCGCATTCATTTGTTAGGTGTTGTATTTGATTTCCCGGGGCATCCTCATCGTCGGTGATTGTCTTCGTCTACGTGTTCGCTACTACTTCTATCATTACTACTTAAGGTGAGTCTATAGCCTCGCTCTTTACTTATTTTAAATGTTTTTACCCACGAGGGGGATACATGCTATTTAAATGAAAATGAACATAAGTCATGAATGATTGTTGGACCCGAATGTTGCCTTGAATTGTGTTGAGTACCTAGTTGCAAAAGTCCTTAAATTCGTGAACTATTAAATATTGTCTTGCCCTTGTGTGGGTTGGATATAGCCGCTTATACAATTGATAGTACAATGGGGTTGACGACCCTATCCGAGACGAGAGCTAGTACGTTGAGTACCCTCTGCGGACGGATAACTTGTGATAAGAAATAAGGTATAATTGTAACTAATGCCTTTAGAAGGGGCATTGGTTTCACTTAAATCATGCCGGTCTATGTACGCGGGTGATTGAGTTAACGGATTAGTGTCACGAGCTTAAACACAATTATTAGCTATTGCTAAAGATAATATCCTTGAATAATATATTGTGAGTACGACAATGCTATTGAATGGTCATGATTGGTTTTAATACTTATGTTCAACTTATGATTTGATAAACCTATAGATTCACTCAACCGTTGCGTTGACGATTTTAAGCATGTGTTTCAGGTAATCAAGATTGATAGCAGCGGAGCATGCATGGAGGGAGTTGGTGCTTTATTGGTCTAAAATTTTGGATTTCCTTCCTTTTTATCAATTATTTATTGTTATGTCTTGGTAAAAATTTGTTGTGTTTGGTTGAGATCTTTGGGGACAAGTAACGCTACTCTGTTAAAAAATTTATTTTGGGTTGAAAATGTTTTAGACAATGGTTATAAATAATCTTTTATGTTTATCTTAAACGTCTCTTTTGAGGTCGTTTTCTGTGATTGTGTGTGATGTGCTATGAAATAACGGCCAAAGTGGTATTCTGTTGCATGATAAATTGGGGGTGTTATAGGTCATGTGAAATTTAAGAACCTAAACAAACTTATTAAGGGAAATTTGGTTAGAGGGTTACCTACCAAATCTTTTCAAAATGATCTCACATGTACTGCTTGTCAAAAAGGAAAACAACATAGAACCTCTTGTAAGACCAAGACTGTTAATTTTGTGACTAAGCTTTTGCAACTCTTACATATGGATCTGTTTGGTCCAAATCTGTTAGGAGAATTAGTCACAAGACCGTTTGCCTAGTTATAACTGATGATTATAGTAGATTTTGTTGGGTTTTATTTTTAAAGCTTAAAAGTGTAACCAATGAATTACTTAAAGACTTTGTCACCTTAGTTGAGAAACAGTTCACTAAACAAGTCTTAGTCATTAGGACAGATTGTAGGATTGTAAATCTTGCTTATTTTTTAGAGAGAGAAAGAGATAGAGAGATGGTGGATTACACACACACACTTAGAGAGAGAAACCAATGTTTACTATGTGTAAATAATGAAACCACACCGCCCTCTCCATCTAAGGAGAGGGTTTATATACCAAGCCCATATGATGGGCTTGGGCTTGCATTGGGCCGCCGGCCTACACATGTTGTAGGCTTGGCTTGGCCTTGTTTGTTTAATATTAAGTTAACAAAACTACGAGCTATTACATATACTATTGTTGGAGTGACCGATCCTTCTTAATACGTAAAGCGTATTTCCAACAATCTCCTCCTAAGGGAGGTCACTCCAAACAAGGGCATTACCCAAGTTACAATAAATAAACCTAGCATACTATGCTTGTCTTGAGCTCGTAGTCTTCGTCTTTCTTTTTCTTTTTCTTTTCTGGTGAACATGCTGATGTGATCTTTGATATCAGTATTGAGCATTAATCTCTTGCCTTGATCTCGTGCATCCATCACTTGTGATCTTCGCCTCTTCGTGACCTCACGTCCCACATACTTATACCTTCGTAACTCATGAAAGCTTCAGAGTTTGAAACAGCGGAAGACTTAACGTTTAGGCTTTCTTGAATTAGATGAGATATTAAATGCATAAAGTATAAGCATGCGGAGACGACTTCTTCTTGGATCCCGCAACGCCACCGTCTTCAAATGCCGCAACATAAGTAGACACGAACGAAATGGCTTTGAACATTTCATTCTAAATCGGTAGCATTTTACCTCCGGTCGGTGAAGACCGTTGGACGATATTAGATATCGTACCCGTGACGGATAGTTTCAATTAAGTAACTTCCTGACAGGATTTCGCGGGTAAACCCGTTCTCTTTATTCGACCGTCCAAAGCTGACTACGAACATAAAGAGTGAATCATTTGGATAATAATATCCCCATGATTTTAAGCCGTCAATTCATGTTCCTGGAACAAGTGAAATTCAATTAAGAACCGCACCATCGTTGCTTTCCAGTTGTCACGAGCTTGATTCGTATAGAATCTTGCAAGTTACCTACCAAGCGCTGTTTGAGGTTAACACTAGAAGGATTTCCACTCATCACTGTGAACACTAAGGTATCACTCTGAGTGTTCTGGCAAGATCACTAAGATATTGCGTAGAGGCCTGGAACGTGTTTAAGTTCATTTAAGAAATAAACCACTGTTGCTTTCCAGTTATCACAAGTTTGATTCATAAAGAATCGCACAAGTCACCTACCATGAGCTTTTTGATATTCGCTCAAGAAGGATTTCCATCTTCATTGTAAATACTTTCGTATTACTCGGATGTTCAGGCAAGATCATGAAGATTTTGCGTAGGACTCTTAAAATCTTTCTTACTTTTCACAGTGTGTGAAGAAGCAAGGAAATATGAAAGTGTGTCCTAATGAGATATTTGATGATCTCAAATGGCTCTAGACTCGATCGTGCACTTTGGATTTTAGTAATCGGAGGCTGGAGAGGAGTGCCACCATTTCAATACCAATTTATTCGGAGTGAATAAATCAATAGATAACGTGTTGTCTCCGTGTGATTGAAACAAATACCTTTTGAGAGATATCTGAGTTAGCTGGGATGGGTTGTGCATTGCATCACTGGGTCCATGATGTCTGTCTTCAATATCAAGAATCATTAAACAATGATCTTAATAGCATATGTATTGACCCGGTTTCTGCCTAAGGTTGTAAGGAGGGCTTCTTTCTTTACACCCTTTATCTTTACAATTCTTTTTCATTCTTCAACCCCTTCAATGCTTACCAATACGTCATAACTAGCACCTTGTTGTGATTGTTCCAGTGCTGACTTAAGTACTTGGTCGGCATTCAGCTACGTTCAAAATCTTTCTCCATCTTTCCTAAGGACTACTATTTCTAGCTATGGAATGTCCTTGGGAAGATTCCTCCGGTTCTGGAAGAATCATAGGACTTAACCTATCCTATCATCCTTATGTCACCACAATCTTCATCGTCGTGAAATAAATGGGTTTTGGGTAAGTAAATGTCACCATGAAAATCCATTTTGATATAGAAAATCCATTTTGCTCCCCCTTAACATATGCCACGATATTCGAAAACATTTCGCATATGTAGAGATGAGCCAGCACATTAAGTCAAACCATTTGTGATAATATCCCATATTAAATCACATTTTCTCCCCCATATTAAAAATATTAACCCAATCGATGTTTTTAATTATCAATTGATTTAATGAAGTTTTAACAAAGGTTTTGGGAAGAAAAATGCGAGTCCGTTTTATCTTCATGACATCTATTTGTAACATGATCACATATTCACCATATTAGAAAAGAATTGACAAGGTTGGACCTGATAGATGAGAACATCATATGATAAGATCAAATGGTTCTTGGCAGCATATGTTGGTCGCCTCGTCACGTCTGAAGTCATCTCTTGACACCACGTGTACGATTGGTATTGTTGTCTTGACACCAGTTAGTGAGCTTGGCATGTTCGGCATCGAAGATTCTGAATGCTTGACAATTGCTCCCCCTCAATTGTTGACCCGTGTTCTATCGAAAGAGCTGTAGTCGTCGGTTGAGTAGTCGCATCGTCGAGTATGTAGATACCAATTGTAGATAGCATGGTTGTAGAGATGATAGCTTCATAAAAACAAGACTTCTCTTGTTTTAACAAATAAATGCACTGAAACGTACATAGATTTGTGTTAGACCAAGTTATAACGTAAACTTGATCCCTTACAAGGTTTTAAAGTAAACCTTGCCCGAGAAAATTAATTCCCGTTGTGAGTCAAAGCTTTCATAAGAAATACTTGACTTTAATATGAATACCGGGTTGCAGTCAGAAATAACTACAAGCCATATAGGCATGTTTTAGGAAAATAATTACAACTTTTGTACGAACTCTATTTATGGCGCCGTGTCGATATTAATCAACATTTCTAAGGTCGTAAATATTATCGTACCAAAAGACATGCCTTGGAAAAAAAATAAAGTAAAAATATTTTTGGATTTTAATGAATTTTTCAATTTTTATGGTTTTTATATGGTTTTATATTTTTGTATTTTGCTTTTGAGGATAAAAATATAAACAATATATACGAATGATCACCAAGGATACGGAGAATAGTTTTACCACCACTATTCTTTCGCTTCATCTGCTAGTTCCTTTAGAGTCTCAGGCGAGAAAGTTCTCATTCCTAGCTTGTCGGCCAAAAATTCAATTCGAGCGCGATCTAAAGCCTTCGTGAAAATATCCGCCAATTGATACTCAGATCGGACAAAGTAAAGCTCTATTACTCCATTTTCCACTTGCTCCTTGATGAAATGGTAGCGAATGTCAATATGCTTCGACTGGGAGAATTGAACGTTGTTGCAGCATAAGGCAATTGCACTCTTGTTGTCACAGTACATCGGAATTTTGTTGAAACCTAGACCATAGTCGGTTAATTGCGATCTCATCCAAAGAATTTGAGCACAGCAACCGGACATAGCTATGTATTCTGCTTCCGTACTTGAAATTGCAGCGCTTTTCTGCCTTTTCGATGCCCAACTGATTAGTCGATCTCCTAGTAGTTGCAAAGTTCCACTCGTGCTACGCCTTGTATCTTGACAACCCGCGTGATCCGCATCTGCATATGCTATTAGTGCAATAGAAGAGTCCTTCGAATACCAAAGTCCCCGATTAATGGTTCCTTTAAGATATCGAAAGATCCTTTTAACAGTAGCTAAGTGTAATTCAGTAGGCCTAGTTTGATACCTGGCGCACATACATATAGCAAACTGAAGATCAGGTCGACTGGCTGTAATATATAGAAGAGTACCGATCATTCCACGATACATTGTCGGATCAACGGCAACTCGCGAAGCCTTGCGAAATGAGGAATTGTGACAGTAGATCATACCATGCGCAAGGAGCTTGCTTCAACCCATAGAGAGCCTTCTTAAGCTTGTACACATGATTAGGATAATTAGGATTCACAAAACCATCCGGCTGTTGAACATAGACCTCTTCCTTGATTTCACCATTCAGAAATGCCGTCTTCACATCCATCTGATAGACGATCATATTCATGTGGGCTGCATAAGCGAGGAATAGTCTAATAGCTTCCAAACGGGCAACAGGTGCAAAGGATTCCATAAAGTCGACGCCCAATAATTGCTTGTATCCACGAGCTACTAGTCGAGCTTTGTTCTTCAATATTCCCCCTAACTCATCGAGTTTCACCTTGTAAACCCATTTCAAAGTGAGTAACTGCACTTGATCCGGGCATGGGACAAGTTCCCAAACATCAAGACGTATGAATTCGTTAAGTTCTTCTTGCATAGCTTCTATCCAACAGGATTGAGTAAAAGCTTGTTGCCATGTCTTAGGTTCAACTTCAGTGAGAAAAGCATCAAAGTGACAAAACATTGCACTTTCTTGTAACTGACTTCGTGTGGATAGCGGACGATTAGGGTCACCATTAATAGAATCTATAGGATGATCCTTTGTCCACTTGCTATCATGTTCACGAATCCGTGGATTGGAGTAAACTGTAGAAGGAGCTTCCTCTGTGGTGGACGACCCGACTTGATTAGGGTCGGGAATAGGTACACCAAAGAATGGAAGTTCACGCATTTGAGCGAATTCCAAATCGTGATCATCATCATCCTCTTCATCATCAATAGGCATGACGTGGGTAGTTGTTACATGTGTTGGTTGAGAATTACTTGTGGATGGTATATCTTGACCAATTGTAGGTGCAGATGTATCTGATTATGCTTCGGTTGCTGGAGCGACAACTTCGGTGACCGGAGCTATTACCTCAGTTTCTGGAGCAACAATAGTTGGAGGAGTAAAGAATTCATCAAAGAACGGTTGAAACAACGTATCCCATTCATTCCTAGTAGGTGGTATAAATGATGAAGTAGGGTTGTTTGGGATAAGACCAGAACTAATATTACTGGGTCCCATTTCATGAAGTGCGGGTTCAGAGCTGCTTTGCTCAGAAGCCATAGCTGTCAGCTCATCAAAATCAACATTCATAGTTTCAAGGATTTTGCCAGAGTTACGGTTGTAGATTCGGAATGCCTTCTTTGCGGGTGCGTAACCAATGAAAATACCAATATCAGCCTTTGGTGAAGTTTTCCCAAATTGTCACCATCATTGTTTGGATAGCAAAGAGAACCAAATACATGAAGATATGATAAATCTGGTACTTTTCCATGGAGAAGCTCATAAGGTGTTTTACCATGGCGTTTACGAATTAGTGACCGGTTTTGGGTGTACACTGCTGTAGATACTGCTTCTGCCCATAAAAACAATGGAGCCTTTGCGTAAATTAACATCGTTCAAGCAGCTTCCATAAGTGTGCGATTTCACCTTTCAACGACACCGTTTTGTTGTGGAGTGCGTGCAACGGATGTTTCATGAGATATGCCAACTTCTTCATAATAATCACGCAAAATTTGATTCACAAATTCGGTTCCATTATCTGTACGAATGCGTCGGACAGTAGTGTTGAGACGCACTTGAATCATCTTGAGAAATTTGATGATGAATTTAGGTGCCTCATTTTTTGCTTTAAGAAATTTCACCCATGTAAACCGAGAGTAATCATCGACAATGACGAGGATGTACTTTTTGCCACTAAGACTTTCAACACGCATTGACCCACAAAGATCCATATGCAACAGATAAAGTTTCTCTTGGTTGGTGTCTTTAGTCTTGGGTTTGTAAGACTTCTTAGTGCTTTTCCCCATTGTACACGCGGAACACAAATGATCCTTGTGAAATGATAGTTTAGGAAGACCACGAACAAGTTCGTTTTTCGCCAAGTGATTAATAGCGTCAAAGTTAAGATGAGATAACCGTCGATGCCATAACCATGACTTAGTCTTTGATGCTTTGGAGAGAAGACATACGGGAGAAGCGGCCATCATGTCTTGTAGAGACAAAGTATACAAATTATTCCCTCAAGTACCTTTCAATAAATCAACCCCTTCCAAATTACGAATGAAGCAGGTATGCTCTCGAAAAGCAACTTCTAGGTTTGCATCACAAAATTGTCCCACAGAAAATAAGTTATGACCGAGACCTTCCACATAATACACTCTCGAAATTATAACATTCCCAATATGATATTCACCATAACCCATTATCTTTGCAATATGATCATTTCCAAATCGAACCGTACCAAGAAACTTGCTGACGAAATTTCTGAGCTGAGAGCGATCTCCGGTCATATGCTTGGAGCAACCAGAGTCCAAATACCAGAGAACAATTTGGACCACCTGTTTTCAATAACAACAGTAGACAATGCATTGGAAACTATTGGTTTCGGAGTGTTAGCAGATACAGATATAGAATTATCAGAATTGCTAACATTTTTGAGACCTTTAGATTTCCTGCGTTTTCTAATGTGAGTTTTAGCACTAACAGGTTTTACTGTTCCAACTTTCTTAGGTTTTAGATTATTTGCGGGCACTACAGTTGGAGTAGACCTATTCAAAGGGTACTTGGTTCCTACAGTAGTGTCAGTGTTCCTAGTTAAAGGACACGCTTGTGTTTTGGTAGCCTTGGTACTCCTAGTTAAAGGGCACGCTTTCTTCACTTCAGTGGGAGTGATCCTAGTTAAAGGGCACATATTTCCTGCTATAGTGAAAGTTCTAGCAGTGGGGCGCCACATCCAACCAACTTGGGTTAACACTTTCCCAGTCGGTTTCCATTCTAATCCATTTTTCCGGGCATGCATCTCATTCACATGGTCAATAAGGCAAGAATCATGACGACTAGAAAACATACATTCATTGCAATTACAACATTTCAAATTAGAATTCACAGTAGGCTTAGAACGCTGCACAACCGCAGAGCCTTTAGGTTTAGCGACATGATTCTTTTTATTCAAAACAGAAATAACATTCCTAGGATGGGCTTCTACTTTCTTCTTCACTTGACTACTAGATGGGGGCAAGATCCTATCATTCTTCTTGTTTCTTTTAAGCTTAGATCTTTGAGCCTTAGTAGTGGTGCTTACTCCTGTAGAAGGCAACACAGGAATATTAGAAGCTGGTTTTGATTCCGCCTTATCTTTAGTGACCAAAGTTTGAGATGGTTTAGTCCTAGGGCCCTTGTTAAGTGGTGTGACGGCTATAAGGGTTCTTTTGATTGCACTAGAGGACGATGCTGAGATAGTAGCTGCGTTATCCACAACATTCTTACCTTTTAGAGTACAAAGTGTTTCCTTTAACTCAGCCAAGACCAGATTCTTATCACAAATTTGTTCCCTCAAATCAGATATTTCCACCGACTTTTGATTCAATTATTCAATCAACGATTGATTCTGTGCAGTGGTATCAGCACATGCGGGCTTTACTGAATCGAAGAGTCGTGTATTTTTCTGTTTTAAGTTATCAACTTTGGACAAAATATTGGAAACTCGATTATCTAGATCAAGTTTAAAATTCTCAGCGGCCTCAAGTACGTTCACACAGTTAAGCTCCTTGGATTTCTCTATGTCTATCGGCAAAGATTGAGCAACCCTGTCACTTGGCTGACGCTATTTTGATTGTAAATTTACAAAGTTGATCGATCAATGAAAGAAAGTAAATGTGTTTGTTGTAGTGTGTTAAAACCGAGAAATAATGTTAAAATCCCCTAAAATATGTCCTCGATAAACCAAAAAATCCAAGTCAAAATACGTTTTTGAAAAAAAATGTTGGATCGTACCGTACTCAGATCGTGGTTGTGATCGTACTCAGATCGTGGTTGTGATCGTTCTCAGATCGTGGTTGTGATCGTACTCAGATCGTGGTGATGATCGCACTCAGATCGCAGTGATGATCGTACTTAGATCGCAGTGAGGATCGCACTCCCTATGATCGCACTTGGATCGGACTCCCAGATCGTACCCAACGATCGTACCCTGATCGCACTCCCTTATCGCAACAAGTGATCGGACTATGGATCGCAACGAGAGATCGTTCTGAACAAACTTACCTTGATCGTAGTATGGATCGTAGTGAGCTATCGAAGTCAAGATCGCAACTTGGATCGCACTACTGATCGCAGTTAGATCGCAACACCAGATCGTGATGATGGATCGCAAGTAGAAACCCCCAGGGTTTATGCAATCGCAACTTCAGATCGTACTATGGATTCCCTTTTACCTTGTTTCTCGGACAGTACACGAACACCAACAATTCAAGATTCTAGGCCAAAAAATGAATCAAACAGCCAAAAAATTTTGTGTTTTTAACCCAAATAACAATACCAAATCACTATAACAAGTAATAAGATGAAGTAAATCAAGATTAACCCATAAAAACACAAAAAAAAAATTTGGTTCGTATGAAAATGGATCAAAAATGGCGAGAATCAAGAACACAAACACAAGAACTAAACAATCATCCCATGGCTCTTGATACCATTTGTAGGATTGTAAATCTTGCTTATGTTTATAGAGAGAGAAAGAGATAGAGAGATGGTGGATTACACATACACTTAGAGAGAGAAACCAATGTTTACTATGTGTAAATAATGAAACCACACCGCCCTCTCCATCTAAGGAGAGGGTTTATATACCAAGCCCATATGATGGGCTTGGGCTTGCATTGGGCCGCTGGCCTACACATGTTGTAGGCTTGGCTTGGCCTTGTTTGTTTAATATTAAGTTAACTAATCTACGAGCTATTACATATACTATTGTTGGAGTGACCGATCCTTCTTAATACGTAAAACGTATTTCTAACACAGATAATGGGACAGAATTTAAGAATGTTGAATTTGATGAATTATGTAGGTCTAATAGGATCAAGAGACAATTTAGTAATCCTAGGACTCCACAACAAAAAGGAGTAGCTGAAAGGAAAAATAGGACATTAATTGAGGCTGCTAGAACTATGTTGGTTGAGTCTCTTTTGCCAAACACATTTTGGGCAGAAGCAATCAATACTGCATGTTATGTGTTAAATAACATTTTAGTGACCAAGCCTCAGAATAAAACACCTTATGGAATTTTGACTATTTTCAAGCCAACCATAAGTCATTTAAAACCTTTTGGGTATCATGTGTCTATTTTAAATACTCTTGATCATTTGGGTAAGTTTGATGGAAAGTCTGATCCAGGATATCTAGTAGGATATTCTTTGCAAAGCAAGGCATAGAGAGTCTTTTATTTGACATCAGGTAAAGTTGAGGAAAATGTCCATGTCAATTTATTAGAGAATAAGCACAATGTCCCAGGAATAGGTTATGCTTGGATGTTTGATTTGGATTATCTAACTAACTCTATGAATTACTATTCTATAAAACAAGACTGTCAAACTAACAATGCAGGTAAAGAGACTATTACAACTAGCTCAGGTACTCATAAGGAAAGTCCTTCTTCATCAGACTCTCAAGATGATGATGATGTTCATATCTATGTACCACATTTACCTACTGTCTCACAAACAGTTGCCAGTCCACACCAGAAGCAACCAATGATACCAAATGATGCTCAAACCTCACATGATGAACTTCAGAGGCTTATGGATCAAGAAAAGAATGCTAGAGCAAGTGCTAAGCATTCAAGAGAATAACCCTTGTAATCACAAAGCTCAGCAGTACATTTATAACCTAGAGGTACTTCATCCGCAAGTACTACTAAGACAAGTTGTGCAAAATCTGTTGATTCACTAGAAGACATTCTTCAAGAAATTGATAATGAAGATGCTTTTACTAGTACCAAAGAATAAATCTTCTCAAATTCTATCTATGATGAGGAGGGTGCAGTGACTGATTTCAATAACTTGGAAACTGAAATACCAATCAGTCCTATTCCCACTCATATAGTCAACAACAACGTTCCTATAACTCTGATTATTGGAAACCTAAAGTCTGCTGTGCAAACCAAAAGACAAATTCAAGCTAGTGCTGAAACTCATGCACTTGTGAGTTATGTCAAACAACAACAGAAAACAAATCATAAAGATACTCAACATTATCTGTTTGCCTGTTTCTTACAAAAGTAGAGCCTAAGAATATTTCTCAAGCTCTTGATGAAGAAAGTTGGGTAGATGCCATTAAAGAAGAGCTAATGCAATTTAAACTATAAAAGGTTTGGATTCTTGTGGATCTCCCTTCTGAAAGGAGAGTAATTGGTACTAGGGGGTCTTTAGGAACAAAAGGATGAAAGAGGTGTTGTTGTGAGAAACAAGGCTAGGCTTGTTGCTCAAGGCTATAGACAAGAAGAAGGGATAGACTATGATGAGGTTTTTGCACCAGTGACAAGAATATAAGCCATTATGTTATTTTTGCTCTTTGCATTATATATGGGATTTATAGTCTATTAAATGGAATTAGGTGTATAACTTTCACTACTTTTGTTTGGTAAAAACTAAGATTAAAGGTATCACTCTTGATTCATCAAAATAATAGAAAAAACAGAATATAAGAAATCCTCAAACTTTTGTTTCAACCTGCAACAAATCAACAATAAATTAGAAAAGCTTCATCCTCTAACTTAGAAAGTCAAACTCACAAAACCAAAAAACACAAACTATTTGGATAAGCAACCTATGATTCTGTTTTAGACGCATAACATGAGTGCTTTCCTTTTAATAAAAAAACCCCACAATATTAATCATGTTAATGAGCATATTTAATCACGGTAAGAGAAATCAGTTTTAGAGGGTCTGTGAGGTTATAAGTAGGACTATGGTAGTGGGCCTTCACATGAAGCTTGATATCTGAAGAATATGAAGTTTCTTTTATGTGTGTTTGATTATATACGTTGATGTGTTTATGTTTGTGCGTTAAAAAAATAGATAATTTTAATTATAATAAAAGGTAAAAAAATGAAGAAAGGGCACACTAAACACTCTATTAAAAAACCGAGGGTATTTTTATCATTTAATATTTTTCAACTACAAACTAACGGCAACATAAAAATGGACTAATGTGTTATGGGTCAAGCCAAACAAGATCAAATCCGTTACTTTTTAAACTCTAAGACCAAAATTGTTACACCCGATAAACCACGAGGATTATAAATGTAGTTACCTCAAGAATATAAGAAAAGGACATCTCATGTTTAAGGTTATGTGTTTTTAAGTAGGAGAAATAAATAATAAAGAATTTAACCTTTAGGGACTACATTATTATTTAGACCATCTCTAATGTTCAAACACTTAAAAGTTTTTTATTAATTTATACATTATATTCTTTTTAAAAGCTTTTTTGCATTGTAGTAAAGACTTTTACAGAAGCTTTCAAAAAAGTTTGAAGAAAGACTTGACAAATGTAAAGATATTGTTAATACTAGTATTCACAAAAGGGGTTATGCATTTAATGTATTTAATAAATAACTTAAAAAGGTAATTCATCTCATGCATAAAAGCTTTAAGTTGTTAGTACATATTAGATGCTCTTACTTAGACTGTGTAAAACCTGTAAATTTCAGGTTTTGACTCTGTCAACATTGTGTACGTCACCCCATGATATCTATATATTTTATTATATTTCCTTTGCATGAAATCCTTTGAACAATCATATGCATCACATGATCATACATCATTCTAATTATCTAAACAGGAAAACAACTATATCACAATTTTTATTGTGACTATGAGTATTTTTAATCATAAAAGCATGACCACATTTGTATGGCTATATTTCAATACCATACTGGACAACAAATGATCTATTGTAAAGGACTTTAAGTCATCTGAACATAAGATCACTGGCATACATCCCATTGATTTTCTAAAAATCCAACGTCATGATCACAATTAATAACTGGCTATTTATATATATAAATATTTTTGAATTGGATAGTTTATATATATTTTCACACTATAAATGACTTTAAACTACGATGATAATTACTTATACACATGAACACTACAATAAATCATTTTATATTTCTTTTATATATTTTGTAATAATAAAATCACCTAAGGACCATACTTTCACCAAAAGGCTCTAAACGTAACCAAAATTACTTAAACTCAAACGTACTCACACGTTATTATAACCTTAACCAAAATAACAAGCCGACGCCATCACTACTCTCTTTGTCACCATCTTGATCAAACAAGTAAGTAAAGACTACACTAGACCTATTTCCATATTTCTTTTACTTTCCATCTCATATCATGCATGTATGAGCTTAGGGAATGAACCTAGGTTGCCATGCATACGTAAAACCTCCATGAAATGCCACCCATGTGATATATAAGCCACGGCTTATACAATGAGTGAGCATTTCGTGCCCTAGAATCCTTATTCACGTACTAGCATGTTGGACACCTTGCTTAAAAACCCTAGGAAAGAACTAGTTATAGATGTGTACCATAAAAATGTGTGTATTGTAAAATAAGCCGAACCACTTAACATATATAAGCCCATATTGTTATATAAGCCGCGTCATAAAAGCCTTAAAAATCCATATAAGCCGAAGTACTACTAAAATAAGCTAGCTTGACAATAAAATTATATAAGCCGAGACATAGATAAGCTTATTTAAAAACTCTTAGGAATTTAAGCCTAAAATATAAGCTATGCATATATATAAGCCGAATATTATAAGCCTTAATATAAGCCCAAAAGCCTTCAAAATATAAGCTTATGATTTACTAGTAGGAAAATATAAGCTTTAGTCAAAAATGATAAACTTATATAAGCCACATATATAAGCCGAAATAATATAAGCTTAAAATTAAACTAGTGTTTGTAAATAAAACTTAATACAAGCCCACTAGTTAAGGCCCAATAGTAAAAACTACCATTTACTAATTACCTTAAACTTTAACTAAGTCCAATAACCTTTTTACCCTAACCGGACCTTAATGGGCCGCATAGCCCAATATTAAAAATCGACTAGATACTTTTTGTGCCAAAAGTGTTATATGGTGAAAGTTGGGCCCGAAAGTGAAACTAGTAAAACTATGAAATAATTTTCGTGACTATTGTATAGTCCAAGGGGAATTCGTGTCGTTTTTGAAAGTATAGGGTTAACTAAAGTCAACCGTGAGACCCAAATAAACCACAAGGACCTTTTATGCCATTTTTGAAACTTAAAGCAAGCCCTAATCCCACTTATATATATGCCGTGGGATTGGAGGGGGGCATTTTGACATTTCCCGAAAGTTTATCAAGCCCTAGAGGGCATTTTCATAAAATGGGATAACCGACAAGGACTAACGGTGTAATGAATTTAACGGATGAAAACTTAAGGATAATTTTTCTAAACAATTATATTTACAAAGAATTATCATAGTTTTATTTAATTCAAAGAAATAATGAAACTTGTCATTTGTAAAATGAATTATTTTAGTTATTTACAAACTAAACGATATTGACAAAACTCATTAACCATTTCCCTTTGAAACCTTAAAACTTAATAAGGTATAATTTACTTCTTTATAATAAATTAAATAAGATATAGGTACTTATTTAATTTACGACCCTTTTTTTTAAACAAATTTATATACACTTATATATATATATATATTTCTTGAACAAAAATATATATACATACCTTTAATTCACTATTAGAACAAACACTTAAGCCAACGTAACAATCCATAAATTGTGATCATGCATTTTTCATATGTACCATTCATCATGCATAATTATTGTGGCATTCACTGAGACATTTAAATTACTTAGGTAATTTCTCCAGTTCGTGACTATACTGTGACATCATCCTCACTACCTCATTATCACTAAGGTGAGTTCATGGCCCCATCTTTACTGTTTTATAACTGGGGGAGAAAACATACAAAACTATTTATATGCAAGCATGCACAGACAACAACAATTTATTTGCCTACTGTTTGCCCCATTCCCGTGGAATGTATTAGTTAATAGTGTAGCGCGAAATGTATGGATAGATCTATTCGGGTATTGACAACACCCGGCCTATCGTGATCAGCTGTCACGTATTGCTTAGGCCAAGCAGCAGGTTTATGTCATTGTCGGATTAAGGGAAACCTCATCAGGATAGACCCAATGGGCGTACTGAGAATCATGTCTAGCTTCTATTACAGGGCAGTAGGAACTACTGTAGTATTGGGCTGTGATGTCCTGCTACCTTCGTGGTGCTTTGCATATTGATACTTTATTTAATTAAACCTATGAATTCACCAACCTCGTGTTGACCCCCACATTTTTACTTTTATGTTTTCTCAGGAAAGTAAGCAGGTTCATGCATTGGATTCCAGCATTATAGGAAAGCATCATGTTGACCATTGGGCTGGGATATTTATTTCTGTTTTATAATAAATGTGGTTTACTTTTGGACAAGATACTAAATGTGTACGATTAATTCATGTAATATGTTTTCAAATGATATTATGATCATTGCTCTATATGTTATGTGCTATCGATCCACCCAAGTAACACCTCAACTACTATTCCGTTGCATTTGACCAACTTGGGGGTGTTACAGAGAATGGTATCAGAGCGCATAGTTATAGAGAACCAGATCAAAAACTTAAAAAAAAAAATTTAAACTGGACTATAACTGAACATAAAAATCAGTCTAAAAAGAAAAATTGATTTTTGGGGAACCTATAAGTTAGGCATATGGCATTTTAGAGCATGCATATTATGTGAACTAACTTCACATTAATTTATTCCCTCATGGCAAATAAATCACATAAGTATCTACTTGTACTTTTTACCTCATGGTTAAAAGCTTTTAAAACCACATCGCATATGCATCATGAAAAACCTTTTAAATTGTGTAAGTTGAGAACTTGCTCAAACTATAAAATATTACTTTCAGATATCATGACGACGCCCACTATTGTTACTACCTTCGAGGAGCTCATGGTTCCTACCATCACACCTTTGTCACCGACGTCAGTACTAGCTGGACCTGCATCTGATACAGAGTCCAGAGATGACCAGCAGGACGGGGTCATCGTACTCACAGATTCACCTACTCCTTCACCACCCACTGCATCTCCTACTACACCACTTCTTGTAGTACCTGCATCCCCTCCTAGGGAGGTGGACCAGGTCGTACCTTCCCTACCACCCTTGCCACCACCTTCTGTACCTCGCACTCACCCCACCAGTGTCTTGCCACCTCGTAAGAGGAGACATGACACTATCACTGACTCGACTTATGAGGTTGGAGAGGGATCAGGAGCCGGGCAGGCTAGACTTAGTGCCCTTCAGGCACAGGTCGATGCACTCACGGCCCGACAGACACAGGACACCACCCTTATCCACTCTCTACTACAGGCGGACCAGCAGGGTCGCGTCATGCTCCAGGAAAGACTTGACTCTCTCTATTAGGCCATGGCCGGGGAGTCATATACCACCAAAGAGACCATATACTGGCTATTGGATGAGGTAGCTTACCTTCGTTGCCAGCTACACTGGAGAGTCATTCCTACGAGACTCGAGCCGCCATCTACACACAGGAGGACACCTTCAGGACCTTCGTGGACTTGGCAGATCTCCGTCATCAGGGGATCACTACAGAGACAGAGCAGTTACGGAGTGCCGACACTACACGTCAGCAGCAGCTACTAGAGGCTTTGAGATACACCAGAGATACCCGGAGTGCCGTGATCCGTATGCAGGACAGGCATGCACCACCAGCTGGACCATCTGCACCTGCAGACAGCCACACTAGTGTAGGGTAGATTTTTAGTTGTACATCATGACAAGCACTGAGTTGCATCTCAGCTCTCATGATTTATCTCTTTTGTACTTGTATTCCTTTCAGTTGTATTCGTAGTACCTAACCTTAGTAGGTAGGATATCTTTTGGTTGTATTACAAACATATGTACCACTATTTCAGACAGGTTGCTATGACCCTGTCTTAGATCGGTTGTACTTGTACTATATTGTTGTTTGCCATAAATAACATGCTACCGTCACCTTGTTTGTTTACATTTATATTATTATGAACTCTTAACGGATTATCAAATTTGTTGTGAATTCTATGCATAAACATTACCCATGCAGTTTAATATAACCATCTTTTATCAACTAACGAATCTCAAATTTTCTTATAGAAAAATGCCACCAAGACGCGTACGCCCAAACCCCGCAGAGACACCTGCGACGACTATATCTGATGCACAACTTAGAGTACTGATTGAGCAAGGCATTACTGATGCCTTAGCTGCCAGGGAAAACCGCCCCAGCGGAACCCATGGAGACAGTGAAAACTCTAATAACCGAAACCGCGAAGCTCGAGGATGTACTTACCCTGACTTCCTAAAGTGCAAACCCAGCTATTACAAGGGCAAAGAAGGGGTAGTCGAGCTTATGCAATGGTTTGAGAGGACTGAGACCGTGTTTCGTATTAGTGACTGTACTGAAGAGAACAAGGTGAAATTCGCCACTTGTACACTTTTGGAACATGCACTCACGTGGTGGAACTTACAAGTTGCTACCCTCGGACACGATGGAGCCTATGGGATGACATAGACTGCGTTGAAGGAAAAGCTTACCATGAAATATTGTCCACGTAGTGAAATCAAAAAGCTGGAGATTGAATTATGGAATCTCAAATGCACCAACTTCAATATCATGAGCTACAACCAGAAATTCCAGGAACTAACCTTGATGTGTACCCGTATGTACCCGAAAGTGTCAGATAAGATAGAGAAGTACGTTAGTGGACTTTCAGACTCTGTTCATGACAGTGTGCTTGCATCTCGACCTACTACCATCGAGAGTGCCATTGAGTTTGCCACAGAACTAGTGGACAAACGTGGTCGTGATCATATGATTAGACAAGCAGAACACAAGAGGAAAGTCGATGATAACTACCGTCATCATCCCCAGACTCAACAGCCCAAGAGGCAGGGCTTAGGTCAAATCTGCAGTGTTGTTTCCTCAGGACCACCACCATACGTGGGAAACAAACCAAAATGTTCAAAGTGTAACTTCCATCACTACCCCACTGTTGGATGCCGAAGACCAGAGCAGGACAGTGCATATGTTCCGACCAACAGGAACAACTTCAGTGCCAACAACAAGTCCCACAACAGCAGTAGGCAGAATTCCCGTGGAAGTGGATACCAAGGAAACCGCCAGCTCACTAGCAGTGGAAACATGGCTCGTAAGGAGATCCGTTGCTTTGGTTGTGGAGAGATTGGACACATCAGACCTGACTGTCCAAAGCGTAAGAATGAAAGCCAAAGCGGAGCACCCGCCAGAGTTTATGTCATAGGAGAGAACAGGACCAACCCCGACTCCAATGTAGTTACTGGTACGTTCCTTCTAAATAGTCGCTATGCAAATATTTTATTCGATACGGGAGCCGATAGGAGTTTCGTATCCACTGAATTTGGTAGCTTACTAGGCATTTTACCAACCCCATTAGATAACTGTTATAGAGTCGAATTAGCAGACGGAAAGATCATTGAAACTAATACCATCCTAAGAGGCTGTACTCTAAACCTTCAGAATCACCCATTTGATATTCAATTAATACCCATACAACTAAGTAGTTTTGATGTCATCATTGGTATGGACTGGTTAGCCAAGTATCATGTAACTATTGTGTGTGACGAGAAACTAGTCCGTATACCATGGAGAGGCACAGATCTAATTATCCGAGGAGACGGAAATTCGGATAAAACAGACACTAGGTTAAGTGTGATCTCGTGCACCCAAGCCCAGAAATATCTACTAAAAGGATGCCCTATCTTTTTAGCGCATATTTCTAAAACAGATCAAGAAGAAGAACCCAAGGAGAAACAGATCAAGGATGTACCCATCGTCCGTGATTATCCTGAAGTCTTTCCAGACGACTTGCCAGGATTACCTCCGACCCGTCAAGTTGAATTTCAAAAAGACTTGGTGCCGGGAGCGGCACCTGTAGCTAAAGCACCCTACCGTTTAGCACCTACCGAGATGAAAGAACTCGCGGAACAACTCAAATAACTGTCAGATAAAGGCTTTATCAGGCCCAGTTCCTCGCCTTGGGGAGCCCCAGTATTGTTTGTCAAAAAGAAAGACGGTTCATTTCGAATGTGTATCGATTACAGAGAACTGAATAAGTTAACTGTGAAAAACCGCTACCCGTTACCACGAATCGACGACCTATTTGATCAACTACAAGGATCAAGTGTGTACTCCAAGATCGACTTACGATCCGGGTATCACCAATTGAAGGTCAGAGAAGAGGACATACCAAAGACAGCTTTCAGAACACGATACGGTCATTATGAGTTCCAAGTCATGCCATTTGGACTAACTAATGCACCAGCTATATTCATGGATCTCATGAATCGAGTATGCAGACCCTATCTGGATAAGTTCGTGATAGTGTTTATTGACGACATCCTCATCTATTCCAAGAATGAGCAAGAACACGGAGAACATCTGGCTCAAGTACTAAAACTGCTTAAGGAAGAAATATTGTACGCAAAATTCTCAAAGTGTGATTTTTGGATCCCTAAAGTACACTTTCTCGGTCATGTGATTGACGACAAGGGAATCCAAGTTGACCCTGCGAAAGTCGAATCCGTAAAAGATTGGACATCTCCCACATCGTCGAAGGAAATTCGTCAATTCTTAGGTCTTGCCGGTTACTACCGACGATTTATCGAAGGTTTCTCTAAGATTGCCAAACCAATGACCAAGCTCACCCAGAAAGGTATAAAGTTCGTGTGGGAAGAAAAAGAAGAAGCTGCATTCCAAACCATCAAACAAAAGTTATGCAGTGCACCTATTTTAGCCTTACCAGAAGGTAACGAAGACTTCGTTGTCTACTGTGACGCCTCGCACAAAGGGTTGGGAGTTGTGTTGATGCAGAGACAGAAAGTGATTGCTTATGCTTCAAGACAACTGAAGAAGCACGAGCAGAATTACTCCACCCATGATCTAGAACTTGGATCCGTAGTTTTTGCCTTAAAAATCTGGAGGCACTACCTGTACGGGACCAAATGCGCAGTTCATACTGATCACAAGAGCTTACAACACATTCTAGATCAGAAAGAATTAAACATGAGACAACGTCGTTGGATAGAATTACTCAGCGACTACGACTGTGACATCAAATACCACCCAGGAAAAGCAAACGTAGTTGCAGATGCACTAAGCCGAAAGGGAACTGATCCTCCCATGAGAGTTCGAGCCTTAGTCATGACCATTAATTTGGACCTACCCAAACAGATATTAGAGGCCCAACTCCAAGCACAGAAGCCTGAGAATATCGGGAAGGAAGACATAGGAGGAATGCTTAGGACGGACCTAAGCAAGGAGAAGTTAGAAGCTAGAACGGATGGAACGTTGTGTCTACACGGAAGAAGCTGGCTACCATGTTACGGAGACTTGAGGAACGTGATCATGCACGAATCCCATAAATCCAAGTACTCCATACATCCCGGATCCGAAAAGATGTATCAAGACGTGAAGAAATTATACTGGTGGCCGAACATGAAAGCAGACATTGCCACCTACGTGAAGAAATGTTTGACTTGTGCTAGAGTTAAAATAGAACATCAGCGACCATCAGGTTTGCTGGTTCAACCCGAAATACCAAAATGGAAATGGGACAATATCACCATGGATTTCATCACCAAACTCCCTACATCGTCCCACGGTTACGATACAATTTGGGTAATCGTAGACCGCCTCACAAAATCAGCTCACTTCCTACCTATCAAGGAAAACGATTCTCTGAGCAAATTAGCCAAAACATACTTAAAGGAAGTTGTGACGAGACATGGGATACCAGTCTCAATCATCTGCGATAGAGATGGCAGATTTACATCAAACTTTTGGAAAGCTTTTCAAAAAGCTTTAGGGACAAACCTGGATATGAGTACCGCATACCATCCACAGACAGAAGGTCAGAGTGAACGAACAATTCAAACACTAGAAGACATGCTGAGGGCATGTGTGATCAACTTTGGAAAGGGATGGGTCGAACACATTCCATTAGTGGAGTTCTCCTACAATAACAGCTACCATGCCAGTATTAAGGCAGCACCATTTGAGGCTCTCTATGGCCGCAAATGTCGTTCGCCAGTATGCTGGGCAGAAGTGGGAGAATTTCAGCTGACAGGACCCGAACTGATCCAAGAGACTACTGAGAAGATCACCCTCATCAAGCAACGAATTCAAGCTGCCCAGGATAGACAGAAGAGTTATGCCGACAGGAAACGTAAACCTATGGAGTTTGCTGTAGGTGATCGTGTCATGCTAAAGGTATCACCTTGGAAGGGTGTTGTACGGTTTGGGAAACGGGAAAGCTAAATCCACGTTACGTAGGACCTTTCAAAGTGATTGCCAGAATTGGAGAGGTCGCCTATCGCTTAGAGTTGCCCCAGCAGTTGAGCCGAGTACACCCTACATTCCACGTCTCAAACTTGAAGAAGTGCTACGCAGATGAACCTTTAGCAATGCCATTGGAGGGAGTCCATTTTGACGACAAACTTCAATTTATAGAAGAACCAGTGGAAGTCGTGGAGAGAGAAGTTAAGAAGTTGAAACGAAGCCAAATCCCATTAGTTAAAATACGATGGAACTCTAGGAAAGGTCCCGAATTTACTTGGGAACGCGAAGACTCGTTTAGAGCCAAGTACCCGCACCTTTTTTCCAAAGTAGTGACGTCATCTTAAGCTTTTAGGACAAAGCTAAAATAACGGGTTTATGCTGTAAAACCTGTAAATTTCAGGTTTTGACTCTGTCAACATTGTGTACGTCACCCCATGATATCTATATATTTTATTATATTTCCTTTGCATGAAATCCTTTGAACAATCATATGCATCACATGAGCATACATCATTCTAATTATCTGAACAGGAAAACAACTATATCACAATTTTTATTGTGACTATGAGTATTTTTAATCATAAAAGCATGACCACATTTGTATGGCTATATTTCAATAGCATACTGGACAACAAACGATCTATTGTAAAGGACTTTAAGTCATCTGAACATAAGATCACTTGCATACATCCCATTGATTTTCTAAAAATCCAACGTCATGATCACAATTAATAACTGGCTATTTATATATATAAATATTTTTGAATTGGATAGTTTATATATATTTTCACACTATAAATGGCTTTAAACTACGATGACAATTATTTATACACATGAACACTACAATAAATCATTTTATATTTCTTTTATATATTTTGTAATAATAAAATCACCTAAGGACCATACTTTCACCAAAAGACTCTAAACGTAACCAAAATTACTTAAACTCAAACGTACTCACACGTTATTATAACCTTAACTTATTTAACACTCACTTAGACACAAAAATTAAACACAAGCCGAACCTAGACTTATACTAAACCGTATATATTTATATATATACTTAACCATAACCCTTTTATACCAAAACTCTTACCCTCCTTACCAATTGTCTAAATATACACTAATATATATACACAATACACAAATTTCATTTTTCCTTTTTACTTGAACCCATAAAACCGCCGGTTTCCCTTTGTAAACCATGGGAAAACTTGTACATACTTGGACAATTAAGGATAGTACTAGGAACACTATTTGAGGAGCTAAGTCACACATCACTCTTGTTTGTTGCCTTAGCTGTGTATACCCACACCACCACACATCAAACCTTGTACAAACATGACAATAAATGGAAGCACTCAAAAGTTACCACTTGCCTTTTGAATCTTACATGCGACGGCTACAAAGAACACCCCTAGAAACCTTGTACAACTTAATCATTTATGGAAGTGTACTCACCTAGTACAATGCAAAATTCACTCAATCTCCTTTTCCTCTCTCTTGCCGTGTCTCACCCCTAAGCCACAACTCATCTTCACTCTTGGATATTTATGAGCTAAGCTACACATTCACTCACCCTCACACCACAAATTCGGATCAAAGAAACACTCCCACATATCACCTAGAGTTAACCGAATATACTCCATCTCATTTACTACAAAATCTATGAACTCCAAGCATTGAAGTCTAAGCATTCAAAGCTCCTAGGACTCGTGTAATAACAAGCCGACGCCATCACTACTCTCTTTTTCACCATCTTGATCAAACAAGTAAGTAAAGACTACACTAGACCTATTTCCATATTTCTTTTACTTTCCATCTCATATCATGCATGTATGAGCTTAGGGAATGAACCTAGGTTGCCATGCATACGTAAAACCTCCATGAAATGCCACCCATGTGATATATAAGCCACGGCTTATACAATGAGTGAGCATTTCGTGCCCTAGAATCCTTATTCACGTACTAGCATGTTGGACACCTTGCTTAAAAACCCTAGGAAAGAACTAGTTATAGATGTGTACCATAAAAATGTGTGTATTGTAAAATAAGCTGAACCACTTATCATATATAAGCCCATATTGTTATATAAGCCGCGTCATAAAAGCCTTAAAAATCCATATAAGCCGAAGTACTACTAAAATAAGCTAGCTTGACAATAAAATTATATAAGCCGAGACATAGATAAGCTTATTTAAAAACTCTAAGGAATTTAAGCCTAAAAATATAAGCTATGCATATATATAAGCCGAATATTATAAGCCTTAATATAAGCCCAAAAGCCTTCAAAATATAAGCTTATGATTTACTAGTAGGAAAATATAAGCTTTAGTAAAAAATGATAAACTTATATAAGCCACATATATAAGCCGAAATAGTATAAGCTTAAAAATTAAACTAGTGTTTGTAAATAAAACTTAATACAAGCCCACTAGTTAAGGCCCAATAGTAAAAACTACCATTTACTAATTACCTTAAACTTTAACTAAGTCCAATAACCTTTTTACCCTAACCGGACCTTAATGGGCCGCATAGCCCAATATTAAAAATCGACTAGATACTTTTTGTGCCAAAAGTGTTATATGGTGAAAGTTGGACCCGAAAGTGAAACTAGTAAAACTATGAAATAATTTTCGTGACTATTGTATAGTCCAAGGGGCATTCGTGTCGTTTTTGAAAGTATAGGGTAAACTAAAGTCAACCGTGAGACCCAAATAAACCACAAGGACCTTTTATGCCATTTTTGAAACTTAAAGCAAGCCCTAATCCCACTTATATATATGCCGTGGGATTGGAGGGGGGCATTTTGCCATTTCCCGAAAGTTTATCAAGCCCTAGAGGGCATTTTCATAAAATGGGATAACCGACAAGGACTAACGGTGTAATGAATTTAACGGATGAAAACTTAAGGATAATTTTTCTAAACAATTATATTTACAAAGAATTATCATAGTTTTATTTAATTAAAAGAAATAATGAAACTTGTCATTTGTAAAATGAATTATTTTAGTTATTTACAAACTAAACGATATTGACAAAACTCATTAACCATTTCCCTTTGAAACCTTAAAACTTAATAAGGTATAATTTACTTCTTTATAATAAATTAAATAAGATATAGGTACTTATTTAATTTACGACCCTTTTTTTTCTTAAAACAAATTTATATACACTTATATATATATATATATTTCTTGAACAAAAATATATATACATACCTTTAATTCACTATTAGAACAAACACTTAAGCCAACGTAACAATCCATAAATTGTGATCATGCATTTTTCATATGTACCATTCATCATGCATAATTATTGTTGCATTCACTAAGACATTTAAATTACTTAGGTAATTTCTCCAGTTCGTGACTATACTGTGACATCATCCTCACTACCTCATTATCACTAAGGTGAGTTCATGGCCCCATCTTTACTGTTTTATAACTGGGGGAGAAAACATACAAAACTATTTATATGCAAGCATGCACAGACAACAACAATTTATTTGCCTACTGTTTGCCCCATTCCCGTGGACTGTATTAGTTAATAGTGTAGCGTGAAATGTATGGGTAGATCTATTCGGGTATTGACAACACCCGGCCTGTCATGATCAGCTGTCACGTATTGCTTAGGCCAAGCAGCAGGTTTATGTCATTGTCGGATTAAGGGAAACCTCATCAGGATAGACCCAATGGGCGTACTGAGAATCATGTCTAGCTTCTATTACACGGCAGTAGGAACTACTGTAGTATTGGGCTGTGATGTCCTGCTACCTTCGTGGTGCTTTGCATATTGATACTTTATTTAATTAAACGAGTGAATTCACCAACCTCGTGTTGACCCCCACATTTTTACTTTTATGTTTTCTCAGGAAAGTAAGCAGGTTCATGCATTGGATTCTAGCATTATAGGAAAGCATCATGTTGACCATTGGGCTGGGATATTTATTTCTGTTTTATAATAAATGTGGTTTACTTTTGGACAAGATACTAAATGTGTACGATTAATTCATGTAATATGTTTTCAAATGATATTATGATCATTGCTCTTTATGCTATGTGTTATCGATCCACCCAAGTAACACCCCAACTATTATTCCGCTGCATTTGACCAACTTGGGGGTGTTACAGACTGCATGCGGTAGCTATATGTATTGGCGGGAAATGAAAATAATAGGCATGATTATTTGACTTTTCATGAAAATTGGAGCAAGATTTGTTTGATTTGGCAAGTAAAAAGAAAGCTTGGCTCGAGTTTGTCTCATAATATATATAAATTAGGCTCATAAGCTTATTATAAGGCTCGTTAATAAGCTTGTATATAAAACTTTAAGCTCGTTTAGGATAGCAAGCTCAAATGAGCTTTGTACGTAAAACTCGGGCTCAAGCTTCTTTAATAAATGATCTGCAACTTGGCATAAATTATGACCTTAAACAATAACATAATCCAATATTTATCCAAATTAGTGGCATAAATTACCAACTAAACAATACACAATGATCCAGATGAGATTATTATATAAATGATAATAACTAAACGATTACAAATGTAACAAAACAAGATCAAGAAGACGTTAGTCGAACGATTGTAGAGAGAATGAGAGAGATTATAAAACACAAGAGAGGTAAAGTGAGATAGGATAATAATATAACTTTAATCTCGATTAAGATATCTTATAAACAAAGAAGTTACACTTTTAATCCTGCAGAATTCATCCAATTGAGAATAACAACATAAAACTTCTCATAAGAGCATATGCAATGCATTGCTTTTTCTAAAAACGTTTCTCTATTTAGGAAAATCATTGAACCACTTTTTAGGATTTTAAGTAATAGCTTTTTCAAATGCTTTTTTAAATGACTTTTGTTTTGCCAAGCTATTTGAACATTAACGCTACTAGTAAATATGTAAATTGCTTTTTCAAAAAAGCTTTTGGCAAAAGCTTTTATCATTGAACAACAATTTTGAGAAAAACGTTTTTTAATATGTAAAATTTAATAAAAAAAACAAGAATTGATAGCAAAAAGCTATAAATGATTTTTAGGAGTGCAGATGCTCTAATCTTGTATCAAAAATCCGTTAATGCACGACCCTCATATATAATAGTGTAAAAAACCAAAGAAAAACTAAAACACAATAACATTGTTTAAAACTAGATTATGAAACATTAGTTTTTGCTTATCTAAACAAATTTATATAACAATGATAATTAACTAATTATGAAAAAGTGTGACTTGACGTGTTAACAAACAAGTTAAGGTAAGACTTGAGATCAGGACTCGTACGGGTTAAAGCTACATAAATAAAAAAGGTTCCACATAAATGAAATAAGGTGCATGAAGGAATGAAGCAAAGCTACTTTGAGAATTTGTTTTGAGAAATGTAAAATAACTAGACCTATTATTGAGAGCCTCTTCAATAATTTCAATAATAGCTACGTCCAAATTTATTTTTTTAACATAGATTCCATTATTACACATCATTAATGAAAAAAGGTAAATACAACAAGTTACGTCGAATATAAAGGGCAAAATCAAAACCGATTTTCCAGAAAAAATTCACAAAACAAAAGTTGAGTCAAACCAAAATATACACCGTAAAGGTTGTGACACGGGGACACAACACAATAGAAGGGTGAGGTTGAATCACCAATGTGAGCTTTTTCGTGAAACACCCATATGATGATGTAGTTTGGGGCAAAAGTACATAAGGTACACAAAATATATAAATTAAATAAAATCTAACAAACTTAATAGAGTCAAACCTAAGCCTAACAAATCTAAATCCAAAATCCAATGCAGCAGCAAGCCATCGGTGGTTTGGAAGGATGAGGCGGTGGTGGACAGCAAGCAGCATAGGCGGATCACAAAAAACTAAACAGAAGAGACCGGAGGATAACATATCTGAGTAAAAAAAACAAACTGTAGCAATAAGTCATCAAAAGGTGGAGCAATGGTAGTCGAATGGGAGGCGACGATACTGAAAAGTGAGAGATATGAAAACAAAAGGCTCTTATTGCGAAAGTTAGGAGAGAAACAAATCTTCATAAAGAAATGTGTTTATGTACACAAGAAGATAGAAGGAGATTCAGAAGGCCGATCATAACCGGTCGTCAGAAAAGCAGCTGAAATAGATCGGAGCAAGAAAACGTTTTAGGAAAATTTTAGTGAGGTTTCGAAACAAATTCATAAGCTTGATAAACTTTAGGCGTTGAGGATTCTGAAAAATATTCTCAAGTTGTATACAAGTTCAACAAATCGAGCTTGTTAAACTTCATAAGCTAAGAATCCTAACTCGAAGTACGACTCAAGTAAATCAAAATCTATTTGATTAAAATTCAATCAAATTTGAATATCTTCCAAATTAATCTCAAATAGCTCACCGGTTTTCGTGTCATTTGTATTTGACAATGATAATTCTCATGTATCTCCTGATCGAGCTTGTGTAGGTAGATGTTGTCTGGTAGGGCCGATTGTAATACACTGTGTGGGACGGAGTAAGGGCCCTTCTCCGGCCCTACGAGTCGATAACTTTGTTATTCCAACAATATATGTAATACAAAAGAAACATATACAATGATAAAACCCTCATGAGTGTATAACCTTTGCTATGGATAAACACAGAAATTGACGTGGACCCAAAAAAAATGGAACTGAATTAAAGTCGGTATGAAGCTTATATGAACAGAAACATATCTATCGGTTGAGAACAAATGGTACTTCATGACGCCAAGAGAGCGAATGTGCCCAAACGGGAATCGACCAAAGAGAACCACCAAGAAGAATGGCTATTGGAAAACAGGGAATGCACAAGTTGCGGTTTGTGATGTGACGCAACGAAGGCTTGGATACAAAAGAAACTTAGCTTATTATGATGAAAAGAAACGCAAGACTAAATGGCTAATGACGGAATACACCACGACTGATCCTAATCTCCCGGTTGGAAACGGAGCAAAGGTACGTACCGGCGTTTAATGATATACTTTCTCTAATGGCTTACCTCAGCGTGTAACTTAATTCATATATATACTGCTTGCGAACTACCAATTAAGAACGTGAGAGTTTACCCTGAATTTAGTTTAGTTTGATAATTAGATCACGAAAAGTTTGCGAACATGCCAATCTGAATTCAATGCAGGTTATTTTGATTAGGTTAAATGAAGAATATAGAACAAATACTTGTCACATCCTTCTGCTTTACTATACTGTATTTAGCACAAAAATTAGTGGCTAGTCATATGATTTTAACCAAAAGGATTTATACATGTCCTTGTAGTTAAACAATTTCGTGCTGTGTAAGATCTACAAAAAAGAGGAAAAAGGAGACCGAAACGTGGCTAATGAAGATGAGGGGAATGGTGAGGCAAAACCAACCAGATGATGAACCTTCTCCTAGTCGACGAAGACTAAACCCGGGCAGCAATCTACCAAATGAACCTCAACACGGATGGATTCAAGAAGCAAATCATCACTTGGTAGCACCTTTGCTGCCAGAAAACTGTTATCAACAAGAACTTAAGAATAGTGATATTGAAGGAAGTTTAACCGCCCTGACGGGGGCTGCTCAGCCTTTTACTGCTGAAACGTTATTGGCTAACCAACCTAGTGGAAGTAACCATGATACCATGACTGGCCAAACGAGAATGTACACCAGCCACTACCCTATCACAAATAATTCAAGCTTAACACAACCACAACTTGTAAACCGTCATGCTATGATTGAAAGAGAACTGACTCAATGTGGGAGCTCAGCATGCGATGACGATCAACAAATTCAGTCTATCTTGATTGCAATGGATGAATTTTTGAATGGTGATTCAAGTTCTACTGAAATTGAAACTGAACAACCACCTTATTACCCGATTGACACAATTCAATCTCTAGTGACTTCAACAAATGGGCCACCAGATAGTTCTGCTGATCAAGTCCCTCAACCAGATGCAGCTTTCTTCGAATTAAATCCTACTGATGAATTCCTTCAGTTTGTCAACTTTAGTCATGATGATCAAGTACCTGAACCAGCTCATAATGATACTACAACACCGCTTTATAATGAAGATCTTTTAGACTTCAGCCGTGTTGATGAGTTCCCTCAACTACTACCCCAAACTCACAAAGATTCACCCAACTTCAAGAATATGGAATCTGATATCTTTTGAGGATGATGAGTTAACTTGGGCCAGAGTTCAACCGATTGAAGTATAATGAAGAGAATTTAACAGTTATCGTCTGGGTGGCTTTTTCTTTGTTTTCAAGATGAGACATGTACATAAAGCTGAGATTTTGATTATGTTATTTGAAATCTTTAGTTTTAGAAGTTTTTTATAGGTATGATAAATTTATGAATTGTGCCAAAAGCATAACATTATACCCGTTCGTTACATGAAAGACAGTTTTATATATATAGACCTGGCCGGTTATTCAAAGTACCACATCGTGTAGCAATTACTTCAAGTAATTAACATTACATACTGTCGAAAGTGCAACAGATCATATATTATATATGCATAATATAAGCAACCAAGAACGGAGATTTCCACTTCAATCACATATTTGCTATTACTCGATAAAAAAATCTGCCACATACTGATTATGTCCATCGTGCCGATACCAAGCTCGATAATATAGCAATATAGCAACATGAAGTTTAGATAAACTATTACAGTACTATATTTTCTTCAAGAGTACAATATATAAACTTATAAGAGTTTTAGAAGCAAACATCTTGACATAAAATATACTTGTAATTTATAAGAATTAGTTTTAGAAGCAAGTTCTCATAAAATGGCATTCACAAAATTACTTCCAACGGCTAAGAGTTGCTACTTGGTCACAGAGACAGACCAGCAACAGTATGTGGATTAATATTTATGAAAAAACAAGAACTCGAGGAGCTAGAGTTACAATAATTAGAACTTATGGGATCATATAGCCAATTATCCAAACCGGACCACATTGTCGAAGTTAACTTTGTCACTCCACAAGGGAATAACATTCCATAAGTTGGCTGCTATGGAACAATCAACAAATAAATGTTGGGCATCTTTCGAGATCTTTATCATATGAGAACAGTATTATCACCAATTGGAGTAAGGATAGAGCATACTGTTTGGAGTTTGTTAGGGAATATTCCCAACAATCATCAAGGGAGGAATCGGCATATGACTCCAGAAGATCTTGAGTTGCGACTCTTCTTCTCAAGTCCACTTCTAACTTCTCTTCTCCATTGTCGTTTAAAACAACCCGGTTATCACCATTAAATATCAATTTAAGAGTTGCGACTTGTTCTCTTAAGCTAATTTTGTAAACATCTAAGTCATAAAGCCTAACCTGTGATGAAATTTCCCAATAAAATCATCAAATTAATACAAGTTCAAAAGTTCTCGATGAATATATCTAACCAAGTAGCTTATACTATCTCTTTTTTGAGGTTCTTCTTCCGATATTTTATTCAAGACTGACAATCTTCTGCTATTATTGAATGTAGAGGCTTGGAGATATTATAGAAATGATTTCTGGGTGGCGCTATCTAATATTGCTGATAATACTCTTCTCCATATGTGTTGTTTTGGTCTATAATAAGTTCTTCTCAGATCCATTTGAATTACATAGTGCTTCGGCATATGTATGCTGTGGTTTAACTTGCAGGTATTCACTAAACATCCCACCCTTCTGTGTGTCTGTTTAATCTTATTCATCTCCATAAATTTTCATGATTTATACTTGCAGCGAAGCTCGCACTATTGGCTTGATAAAGGGAAGTGATCTTTGATGTATTTATTCAATAGGAGATCACAATTCTGAATCGATTCTAGCTGAAAACTACTCAAATAAAATTAATAATATGCTGATTGTTTTGATAGGTTTTCTGCATGATATTATTTATTCAGGTTGACTCGCCAGTTTTTCGAAACCAAATGTTCGGATAAACATCACAATACAAGGCATGACGCGAAAATCAGTTGATCAATATGAATCTGAAATAGGACATTTTAGCTCTTGATAAAGAGAGGTAAAATAATTTGCAAAAATCAAATAGCAAAACTTGGAATATGTATTATACAAGAGCAACCTATGGTTTGAACACTCAAATAAAGGTTCTTAGATCTAATCGGTCAAAAACTTGAGCAAGTTGGATTGTGGATCCTTTCCGGATATAGTAGTCAGCAAGTGTTAATCCATCCAGTAACCGTGTTTGAGGCAAAAACAGCATCTGCGTGTCCTCGGGAATATCTTCTTGATCTTGAATCTTGGCTTTCACATTTTCAATGGTGTCCGTGTTATCTACTTCTAGATAGATCTTCTCTTCATCAGTGTCAACAAGATTAATGTATATGTGCATCTGTTCCCTGTCCCTCATCAATGTATCATCCACAAGACGGAGGGTAGACTCATCCTGGATGCAGTAATAAGCAAGGATGCGATGGTCATCAAGCTTCTGTCCGCCATAAACCAGCTTCTGTTTTGCTATTGGTGTACTTTCTTTAAATTTGTCTAGAATCAATCTCTTCACTTCCCTGATTGTTGCACGGCAATGAACTTCCAGAGGGATCGTCTTTCCAGTAATAGTCTCGACAAAGATTGTCATCCTTCCTCCAAAATCATACATAAGATCAAGGGTGTACTCCTCATATATGTTGTAGTCAGAGAGGGTGCGATTGTCCTCAAGCTGCATTCCGGCAAAGTACAGCCTTTGGTTGAACGGTGAAATATCTTCCTTGGCACTAATCATGGCCTTCACGTCGCTGACGGTGTAGAAACTGTGGACTTCCAGATAGATGGTCTTGTCGGTAACTGTCCGGATGAATATATGCAATGATCCAGGAATTCTAATTCCGGCTCTTGGCTTTGCTGATTCCATATCAATGTAGTTGTTGTCGCAGTTGTAGTCCAGCGTAAACAATGGCTGGTTTGGAGGAATCACCCCTAACTTGTTATGGATCTTTGATACGATAACATCGTATGTGTCTAAGCCATTGATGTCGACACTGATGGTTTTACCGGTTGGAGTCTTAACAAAGATCTGCTGCATCTGTAGATGGAAAACTGAAACCTATTAATATTTTTGCGAGCAAGAACAAGAAATCATATGTCAATAAAAAAGATTTTATAACTACATGCATCCGTATAGTCGAATATGCAGCATGCATGATCCAAGAACAACTACGTAGTATATCATATAAGAAATCATACGTGAAGAACAAAGATTTTTTAACGACACCCCTAAAGTCGAATATACAGCATGCATGCATGATCCAAGAACAACTATATCATAATATACCAGAAACTTATATCAAGAAAAATATAATACAGGGAAAAAGCGTACGATACGTACCTTGTGGAAGCTAACGATGAAGAATGAATATGATGAGTCTTAGGGTGGTGAACATATATATAGAAAAATAATAGTCGGGCATATATATTTTAACAAAAAAGTACTTGCGTATGTATCAGGTTTTGATAAGTCATTGTATCTATCATAAGTTCATAATAACTGTGATTTATGAGTGAAAATTGTCTATCAAGGACAACATTTTTTGTTTTACTTTTTATGGCGTTAATTTTTTCTTTATACAAAGAGTGGAATCTTTTTTGTATTTGCTAGAAGACCTACAAAATTTATAAAAGATTTTAAACTAACATAAAAAAGTAGCAAGCAACGTCATGTATTATAAAACTTTTAAGTTACAAGTTATAAAGAACCACAACTAGATATTTTACGTAACGTGTTTTTGTTAACGTTTGTAGGATTAGTATCCCACAACCTAAAATACTATGCGAAATCACGATTAAAGAAGCTATCGACAGAAAAAAAATCACCACAGAGTATGTATCTCTAATCGGTAGATTAATTTATTAAAAAGAATGCGTTACAATGACCCATCCCCTCACTTCTTTATTGTAAAGATGAGGGGGGAAGAAAACCGAACCCTAACAAGAGTTTGAACGGGCTGCTAGAGAAGAAAAGAGCAGTCGACTTTTCTTATTGTCTAGCACTTACCCCATCGTTTGACATACGATGGTATATATAGATCTCTAACCGACCTATACCTTCCTATTTGACTACGGAAACTAAACTAACACTTAACGCCCTTAACAATCTATTGTGTGTACTAATACGTATAACAATTTCCACCGTAGTATCATATTAGAAATCTTCGATATGCAACAACTTCAACCAATGCTAGAACCTCGAACTAGGGACCGCCTTCGTCAAGGCTCCGGTAGCAACAACCGCTACTAACCTTAGTTTAGTTCTGGCTTTATCAAGAGTCTCTTTTGCCAAATAGCCTCTTTTGCAGCCTCCGTGTCATATACGCCACTTCAATTGTCGACAAAGTCACATGTGTAGCATCATAGCTTCTCAACTTCCTATACATCCATGTATCATAAATCTGTACATTATGATTAATAGACCCATGAAAGTGATCGATCTACCCATGGTGTAGTTAAAATCCACAAAAACATGTACGTTAGTCTGTAATCCACGATCAAACTCATCCAACATACCCACATCGACCGATACTATGTCAGGTCTCGTGCAAACAATTTGGTTCTCTTGGCTTCCAACCGCATATATATATCCACTTACCATTCTTTTCTACATCACATTCCCTGATAGACTACCCGTCAACGACAGTTTGAAGTATCCCTTCAACAATGTCTATACCAACTTTCCGTCATAAACCTGGACTGTGATACTCTCAGAGTAATACCACTCTGATTCTTGATGATCTTAATACAAAGTATATTGGCCTTTTCTTTAACCAGCATACCCTTGGTAACCCAGATCTCAGCTTTGCTTCCACAAGAATATACTATACAATTTATATAGATAAATAGATGTATGAACATACCTGGTGTACACTCCCAGTAATAGACGTTTTTGTCGTCACAACTTTTTCTGCAATTGTTACCAAGCACATACACATTTACCGAGTTTCCATTTATTCATTCAATCGAGCCTTTCACGTGAAAATAACCTCAAACAAGCAACTATATCATTGAAAGTTAATGACTCGTGTGCATATATCTTTTCTGCAGCAACTAAAAAAGAAGCATCGTAACTGTCATCTCTGTACTTGAATAGTTCTCGTATAAAGTGTTGATCCCAAACTTGGATCGATTACCTTTGTATTATCGAGATAAATCAAGTATAATGCGTAGGGAAACTTTGTGTATTTGACAATCCAAGTATTACGGGAAACTAATACTTTGAAAGAACAAAGTACAAGACGATTACCAAACTTTCAATCGATTAATAGTATCAAAGTGAACATAAATCGTCCCTTATATCTACCCCTAAGGTCTCCCTTTATACACTAAGAGCCTTGTACAATAAGCTAAGATCAACTATAATGGAAAGATATACAAAGATAAACATAGTAAATAAACTTACTCGTATATCTCTTCCTAAATAAACAAAACATGTTGACCCTTGCATTCCATGCATCCCACAATGGGTGGGATTCTTCACTTCAGTGGCTTCTTATCAGCGGCTACACACAAAATGCCAGTGGCTACAATATTCTTTGTTAGCATTTAGAACTCCACTTGTCAGCGGCTAGGGACTTGGTCGGTTTATTCCCAACAATCCTCCCCTAAACTTGATATTTATCATAACTATCAAGTTTCTGAATAAAATAAAATATACAGAGAGGATTCTTACAAATATACTATCTTTGTATTTGAGTATTAATGAATCTCAAAAAGTTAACACTCATGTTTAGTCAACTTTCAGCTTTGTGCAGACCATCTTGTTATATATGAATCTATATGGACCTACTTCTGTGGCGATCATGAACCACAAATGATATTGCTTGGTGATCACTAATGATTATTCCAGGTTCACTTAGACATTCTTTTTTAATGATAAAAAGGAGATTTTGATCACATTGGTTGGATCTATATTATGTTAAGAACTAGTTAGTAGTTTGTAATCAAACTAAAACACTTTGAGAACTCTTACCCAAGCTAAATAAGTAATGCGGAATCTAACTTATAAAGCACAGAAGAACATAATTACTTTTAATTATTCTATTCTCTTATTAATCGACTTGAATGAGGTACATGAATGTCATCGTACTCATGTTCCTTTTATTGAGTAAGGAATCCTAGAAACCTTAGAATATTCTATAAAGATAAGTATATCACAAACGATATATTATCAATATTTTAACTATTAAGTATCTTAGTCTATTTTATATAATAAAACAAAATAAATTACAAGTTCTTTAATCATAAGAACTAAATGCAAGAATTAAAAACATTTCCATATAAAGAATATGTACAACACCTCAATGCAACAAACAATTTAATTCATTTCGAAATATTACTCTTTTAAGAAAATGGACTACTGTACCTTATTGTGCTACGTATTTTAAAATTAAATTAAAAAAGTTGTATCCGTAAAATTAAATTCATTGCTTCTATTTAAAAAAGTTGTATTCATAAAATTGTTTATGGTATTGGTTGTTTTATATAAATATACGTCTATATATCTATTTTATATGATAAAACAAAATAATTTACAAGTTCTTTAAGCATAAGAATTAAATGCAAGAATTAAAAATATTTCCATACAAAGACTACGAACAACACCTCAATGCAACAAACAATTTAATTCATTTCGAAATATATTTTTTTTGGGTAATGGGTTACCCCGGTAATCTTGTATTAATCACATGAAAAGTTTAAGTACAATGGAATGTGGTTGAAATACCACATTAACCTCAGCCAAAGGCTTGAACACCTAACGTTTAGAACAAACCCCTAAACGTAAAATCCATCTAACAAAGAAAAATCCTATCTTTCATATATATGGAAAGAATTAGGCATACTCCACTGCTCAAGCAGTTGAGAAACTGGTGTTGTATTCTTGAAGCGGAACGTAATCAGCTTAAGCCTCACCATAATCTTGAGACAATCACACAACTCTTGTGGAGAACGTTTCCCTTTGTTGAAAAGACGGTTGTTCCTCTCAATCCAAACGAAGTAACATGCAGCCGCAAAAACTAACCTTCCAATCACACTTTTAGCCGTTCTAAGATGAGCTATCGATTGAAGAAACACAGTAATATCTTCAAGCTTTGGTGGAATATCACTCATATCCGCCAACGTGCGAACAATCTGCCATACCTGCGTAGAGTAAGTGCATTCGAAAAAAAGGTGATTATGTGAGTCCGGAACGGACTTACAAAGAGGGCAGTGAAGCAATGTTAGATCGATATGGTCACCAACGTCCCAATGCCTTAAGCGATCTTGGGTCTTCAGACATCGCCTCATAATAAGCCACAAGCTGAAAGCACGCCGAGGAATACAATGTGAAAACCAAACCACTCCATACCATGGGACTTGAACACCTCTCGGTCTAAACATATCCCAAGCCTATTGAACCGAAAAGCTAACCATGTTCCCATTTATATCACGCCATTTCGGAGTATCAAGCCGCGTATCATCCAACAAAGGCACGGGAATCTGATCTAGATTAGGCGCTTTAAGGAGCCACGACTGTGGCCAATTCCAAACGCCATTTTGCACAAAATTAGCCACTTTACACCGAAGATTATGACCAGCTCTATGAACATCACGAGGCGACAAAAATCTAGATAACGGGCAGTGAGGATCCCAAGTATCAAATAACAAAGACGAATCCATACCGTTACCAAGCAATTTCCAAAGGTAGGGACGAACGGTTTCACGAAGTTGTAGTACTTTACGCCACCCCCAACTCAGATAAGCCGTGATAGTTAAGTCCCAAAGTGTTCGGTCCTTAATCTTATAAGTGTGAATCCACCGGACCCATAAAGACTCCTTATTGGTAACAATGTTCCAAATGTGAGTCGTCATCAATGCCATATTAATCATTTCCAAATATTACTCTTTTAGGAAAATGGACTACTGTACCTTATTGTGCTACGTTTTTTAAAATTAAATTAAAAAACTTGTATCCGTAAAATTAAATTCATTAATTCTATTTAAAAAAGTTGTATTCATAAAACTGTTTATGGTATTGGTTGTTTTATATAAATATACGTATATATATATATATATATATATATATATATATATATATATATATATATATATATATATATATATATATATATATATATATATATATATATATATATATATATATATATATATATATATATATATATATATATATATATATATATATATATATATATAAACAATTTATTCTTTGCGTATTTTATGTAAATATATTTTTAGGATGAAAAAAAAAAGATTACTGTATTTTTTTCATGAAAAATATTTTTGTTTATATAAAAAAAATAAAGTAAAAAACTCATTATAAAGTATTACTTTTTTGGTATAAAATAGATGATACATTTACATTTTTACTTTTAATTTTTAAACTCATTTATTGTATTTTCGTTTTAAATATAAAATGTATGTTACACTTTATTTTTTAAATTTTTGTTTAGGTTTTTAATATAATTTAATACTTTAATCGGTTTGAGTTCATCAGTTTCGGTCAAGCACTAAATAATTTGTAACAACTTCCTAAATAGGTGCATTTCCTCTACACGATTTGTCTCTATAAGTTACAATCCTCACAAAGAAAAACGTATCTGCATTCTTTAACACCACGTTCAAATCTGCATTAATACGACCAATTCAAGAAACAACATAAACAGTTTCTATTGGATCTATATCTGCGATTCGACCAGTTGCAAACCATAAAATTGGTAATTTTTGCATATACGTAGTTCTTCTTTTAGGGTTTAGATTTTATTTTTTTATGTGTTTTTGTTAATAATGCATTTATGTTGTAGAAAAACCAAGTTCTCATTGCTTTTTTGAATTATTGCAATATGGAGGATTAAAATTTGCTTTTGTTGGGCATTACAGGTGTGAGGTTTGGTGGAGGAGTCCAAAATTGTTTTTAAGCATGCGGATGGACAAGTGAAGTTCTTAACAACAACACACATACACTTACTATCTAGGTATCATATATCTAGCATTACAATGGTGTTACCAGTTGTAATATCGCATATGCATCCAACCATTGCTAATGATAAAAAAAGGTATAGACTATATGGCTTACGTAGAGCTGGTAATTTTTTGACTGTAGGTTGTCGACTATGTCATCTCAATAGTGGAAGAATGCACGTAGAAACCAGGCTGCAACATCTATAGAAAAGTCTCTACTTCATGAGATTATAGAGGGCGAATGAAGAGTTTCAAGGTTATAGTAAGCGTTCGCGAAGGTTTTCAGCAGATACTCTTCAAGTCAGATATAAAAGATTAAAACTTTCAAGTTGCAGATCTTCTGGAATGATGCATTCTAAGAGTTGGTCCTTTAATTTGGGGGTGGGGTGATTTAAGATATTCTTTCTTGATGCTAGGTTTTTTTTATAAATTAATATGATAAGTTTATTTTGATTCATTAGAATTTTGTTTAAAATTTAGGTATTTATAGTTTTTTGATAGAGGTTTTGTGGAGATTTGGATTTTGGTGTGTTTGGGAATATAGATTAACGATGAAAATCATGTTCATTGTTTTTGTTTTTAGTATTTAAGGTAAAAACTTGAAAAATAGTTTAGGTTCGCTATTTGCCTTACAAATACAAATTCTCCTATGGCCATGCTACAAGCTCCAGCTAATAAGCCAGCAAAGCCAATTAAGATCATGGATTTGATGTCTTTTTTAACAGATGTGGTTCCCATCGTCAATGAAGCAATTGACACTAAATCATCTGTTTCTCCTAGAACCACATATCTTAGCCATTGGGATCGTCTTGAGTAGTCAAACAAGTCGTTGGGTTTGAGTTCAAGGATAGCTTGGTGGTGCACCATGCCATTGACAGGTATTGCAGACATTTGAAATTAGTGAAGTGAAGTTAGTAAGTGTGGCTAACACACGCCAACAAGTGAATTATTTATAAGGAAAATTTTGTTGCGTTGACTTATAGAAAGATTAGGTTCTTAGGGTAAGTTTTGACTCTGACAGTTTTCAGAAGTGGTAACTTGGTGCAAGCTAAAGCTGCTATCAAAGTGGAGAAAGAGAAATAAGGAAAATTAGTCCCTCTATCATCTCGCACAATGAGTTGATCTTAAAAGCGATGTCCGTAGATGCGGATATGGATTTGGTTAATATGCAGACTTAAGTGGCATGATGTTTCTTCATTATTACATACTATAGTCTTACTAATCGCAAAGATACTAATATATTTGGTGCAAGTTTATTTAATGTTCTATGTAAATTCTTTGTACATTCACACAATACTATAATCTTATGATGGTACGAAGCACGGGTAAACAAAATAAAAACTCGGAGCGGCAAAGCACGCGTCTTCAAAATATTTTTTAATTGGTAATTTCATATTTACCCAAAATAAATCTCAAAGGAACATGTTTACTATTTATAAATTCTTCAAGAATTGGTTATCTTTGAGTTTTCAAATATGGAGGTCTCACATACTAGCATGAATAATTTCTAATGTTGTTGTCGATGATGGGTTAGGCCTCTCAAAGAATATGTAAGCGCTTTATTTTACAAATTCAAAAGGTAAATATATTTATTTTTGGTATTAATCTACTCTCATGATAGACGTTAAGTGTAATTTGTGCTAATAATTTGGTATCAAAGATGATCATGTGCCAAATTTTGTATTAATGTAAGTAATTGTTAGTTAATGGTGAGTATGCTAAACTTTACTTTCGTGCATAATGATACACTATAGTTGATTAGTAAATGAAAATTAGTATATACTATAACCAGTTTTACTATATCTATACTAATAGGATTAATTTTCTAAAGTTGAACATACAGTAAAAGAAAAAATAATATAGTGGCAAAGCTCAAGTATAAATTTACTTTACATTTAAAAAAGAGTGTTTGGGTGGGGGTTTGTAAAGCGGTCATTATGAAGGTTGGATGTATGAAAAAAGGCTAATTAGACGAGATGGATACCCTTTGAGTCAATCAATTAGGGTTGAATTATTTACAAAGCTTATCTACTTATTATGATGCTTTGAGATTGCTACTTTACAAAGTTTATCTACTTATTATGATGTTTTGTTATTGCTAATTTACAAAGCGTATCTACTTATGTTTCTTGGAAGTAGGAATTATGTTTTATTACGATAGTTGATCTTTGCGTAATTAAACAACTGAACTACATAACTCAACTTGTGTTAAACTCGTGGCATCTTACTGTAGAGGTTTGTATGTGGTATTTCTTTTTATACTTTTCCATAGGCCCATAAATTTGAAATCTACTTGATGTTGCCCCGATTACACTCTAAGACTTATAAGAGATACTTTTGTTTAGTAATGTAATCTAATTGATTAGCAGGTGATAATTGTTAGATCGTATATATTGCATTATTTTTTTTAAATACACTCATAACTAATCAATACAAGTGCTTCATATTCTCAATATTTGAATTAGATTAATTATATGATTCACTGTATGATCTTTTTGCCTTTTGTAATTTGTTTAAGTGTTTGGAATTAGGCTTTAGCAAAATAGTCACACATTTGAATATCCTCATCTTAATCTAGTTGTGA